>CM053623.1:228930291-228957061 GCA_028646595.1 Phalanger gymnotis
GACTTGTTTTTCATGGTTTTCTCGCATCCTTCTCATTTCTCTTCCCAATTTTTCCTCTACTTCTCTAACTTGCTTTTCCAAATCCTTTTTGAGCTCTTTTATGGCCTGAGACCAGTTCATGTTTTTCTTGGAGGCTTTTGTTGTAGGCTCTTTGACTTTGTTGACTTCTTCTGGCTGTATGTTTTGGTCTTCTTTGTCCTCAAAGAAAGATTCCAGAGTCTGAGACTGAATCTGGGTGCATTTTTGCTGCCTGGCTATGTTCCCAGCCAACTCACTTGACCCTTTAGTTTTTTTTTAGCAGGGTATAACTGCTTGTAGACTAAAGAGCTTTATGTTCCAAGCCTGGGGGGATGTGCCAGCTCTGCCACACCAGCACTCCTCCTTCCCCAAGAACCCCCAACCTGGACTGGACTTAGATATTCAGCAGGCTCTTCACTCCTGCTCTGATTCACCACTTAATTTTCTCCCACTAGGTGGGCCTGGGTCCAGAAGCAAGTGCAGCTGTAGTTCTGTAGCTGCCCCCCTCTACTGCCCCTGGGGCTGTGGCTGAACCGCAAACTCTATCCCAGTCCCCAGCAGCTTCTCCCACTAACCTGCTCTGTTGTCCTTGGTGTCTGTGGGTTGAGAAGTCTGGTAACTGCCACAGCTCACTGATTCAGGGCGCTAGGGCATCCTCTGCCCGGCTCCTGGTCTGGTCGGTCTGCTCTTCTCAGCTCCACTCCCTTCCACTCCCAGCTCTGTGTGGGATAGACCTTACCCAGAGACCATCCAGGCTGTCCTGGACTAGAGCCCTGCTTCACTCTGCTACCCTGTGGGTTCTTCAGTTGTAGAATTGGTTCAGAGCCATTTTTATAGGCTTTTGGAGGGACTTGGCAGGGAGCTCATGCTAGTCCCTGCTTTCCAGCCGCCATCTTGGCTCCACCCTGCCCCCCATTCCCCTATTCTTGCAGTCTGATAACGTGATCATAAAAGGAAATGCGGTTGGTTTAATAGGACTTGTTTTTATTGAACCCATGCTGGCTACTAGTGGTGCTACTTCCCTTTGTAAATGGACATCAACCATCCCTTTAATAATCTTCTCTGGAGTGCTCTTTTAATAGTCTGGATCAGGTCTATCTTGTTTAGGTCAATTTTTTGTGATTGCTCCTGGAAAAATGCATACAATTTTATTAACATGCAAACCAATTTTAATCATCTCATAAAAATAATGCAGCATACTTCACTATTTATGACTTCTACAAATTACCACCACTACCATCATCATACTGGTAACATGTTGGCTGGGATCGTCTTTTGGTCCAAAGTTTCTCTTTTACTAGGAGCCTTTGACCCTGCTGCTCTGATGGCTTTTGCATCTCCTTACCTTTGTTTGGGCCTAATTGAAAGCAGCTGCTATTCTCTAACTACCTTATTCGTGTGGTTTCTTTTCTCCTTCTCACCCTGAAGATCGTCTTCCTTGCTAAAGAAAATGGAAGCCAAATGTTATGTAAGTGGTTTTGCCCTCTCTGTCATTTATGGTCATAAGGCCATCCATCCATCCATCTCAAGGAGAGGGGGGAGAAAGGGAGAACAGAAGTGGATGTTTGGAATTGTATAGGTCATCACAGACTTAATGGATGGAAGGAACATAAGGGAATTTTCACCAGGGCATTAAGGGTTAACAGAAGAAGAAATGCAAACTCATCAAGAAGGGATTTGCACAAGGTCACACAGATAGGAAGGAGCAGAGTAGAGATTTGAACCCAGGTCTTCTACTTGTGAACCTAGGACTTTTGCCCTCTACCACAAGTTAGTTATCCCATATCTCTGTCCCCAGTACCTGTGGGTCATTTTGCTGAGGGGCAGACAGTGATAGAAGGGCTCCTTAGACCGTGCCAGCTTCCTCCATCAGTAGGAGGGCAGAGGCCCTCAAAGGTGTCTTGGTTTAATGTGACTTAGAAGCAAAGCAGATTAATCAGTTAGCCCAAGACTTGGCTCATTAGTGCAGAAGTGTTATCCAATACCCAGTTGTGAGTTTTCTAAGCATTGGCTGATGAGCCCTGCTTGTGAGACTGGGGAGGTGATTATCAGGGCAGACCCTGTGACTCCCTATCTAAGTTTATCCAATGATTCAGCTCCTTCCCGTTGGAGAGCTCATTTATGGCTGCCACAGGGGTAGTTAGAACCTTCTCACCAGACACTACAGAGGTCCTTCCCAAGGATCTCATTCCTCACCAATTCTGGGTTTTGGAAATTTAGAAAGAGCAGGGGCCCTTGGTCAGATGTGGTGAGCCCCCAGATGTATGGATGTCTCTTCCAAGATGCCTCCCCTGATAGTGCCAGTAAAAATCAAGCTTTCCCCTCAGATTTTTTTTGAGAGCTTTGGGTTAGGATTTCTCCTCTGTCTTGCCACAGTCTTCCCTGTATTGTATTGGTTTATATACATTTTATATATCCCATGCCCATATCTCATATTAGACTATAAGCTTGACCCAGAGGACCTGAGTTCAAATCAGTGACTTTGGGGAGAGCCTGTCCTTTTTATCATTTTTGTACCTCCATGTCTTACACAGAATAACAAGTGTTTGTTGCACAGAGTGGGATTGACTCCAGAGGGGCTGCTTTTCAAGTTGGGAAGACCAGGCTGTAGGGTACAAAGATGATGATGGTACCAGGGCAGGCCATGCTGGGAGGGAGGGGCCTAGGCATGAGGGGCTTCTGGAAGGAGGTTAGAAGAAGGACAGATCCCTAGTGGTTGGGGGGAATCAAGGAAGGAAGAGGAGGCTCAATAGAATGGGAAAATAGAGCCTGAGGTATGGAATGGGAAGAGACTGAAGTGTAGTATTGGAAAAGCCTTACTTTGAATCTGTGCTCTTCACTGAGAACCATTGGCATAATTGAAGTTCTCTGAAGGAAGGGACTGTCTTCCTTTTCCCTTTGTATCCCCAGGTATAGTACAGTGCCTGGCACATAGTAGCTGCTTGCAGATCAGTTGTGTTCTCTTGGGCAGGTTGCCTGGTCTCTCTAAGTCTGTTTCCCTATTTGTGAAAGGAGGTAGTTGGAGTGTATTCCCTCCAGAGCAGGGGGCAGGGGTTGTTCCCCTTGTTTGTGTCTTGAACCCCTTTGGCAGGGGCAGCTCCTTATCAGGATCATGTTCTTAGATACTTAAAAGATGATGCAAAGGGTTACAAAGGAAACCAATTATACTGAAATAGAGTCACTGAAATATGTTTAAAAACAAATTTAGAGGCCCAAGGAAAGCTTCCACTTCCTGCCCCAACTCTTAGCCCAGGATCCGATGGCTCTTCAAGATCCAAAGCAAAGATTCATTTTCAAAGTCTCTGCTATGCAGTGGTTTTTTTAACGTGACTGGTTTCAACAGTATGGTGAACTCTAACTGAGGAAACTCTCCACCAAAGCACACAAGCAATGTCTGTGATTTATCTTCTGTAGGTATCTGGGTGGCACAGTGGCTAGAGTGCTGGGCCTGGAGTCGGGAAGACCCAAGTCCAAATCTAACCTCAAACACTTGTTAGCTGTGTGCTCCTGTCACTTAACCTCTGCCTCAGTTTCCTCCTTTGTTAAATAGAGACAGTAAAAATACATACCTCTGATGGTTGTCACGAGAATCAAATGAGATGATACATGAAGTTCTTTGAAACCTAAAGCACTTTATAAATGCTCACTGCTATTCTTATTTGTAATCTCAGAGAGCCGCTTGGGGTCACTGTGAGGTTGTAGGAAGAATGGGGTAAGCCTCAAACCCAGGGCCTCCTGACCCAGAGGCCGCCCTGCCTCTGTCTGGTCAACGATGGCTCCCGTCGCCTTCCCTCTTAACAAGTGTGATCTCACTGGACCTTCACAAGTAACCCTGTGAGATAGCCTGGATGAGTTATTATTGTGCCCATTTTAGAGATGAGAGAATTGGATCTCAAGGAGGTGAAGGGACCCCCAGGAGGTCAAGGGAGCTCAGGGCAGATGTATGACTGTATCATGGACTTTCTGATCTTTCCCCTCTTTGGACACACATATGCACAATGCACATACACATACACACATACATGTATGCATACACACATATGAAACCCGGGGCTCTGTTTGATTCTTTTATTGAGTACAGCACAGTTCAGTTAACCTTCTTTCTCAAATGAGTTTATGAGCTGGTCAATTTTGAATTCATAATTAAGACAGCTTGACAGCAATCAGAGTCGGCTGGCTTGCGCTAGAGACTTGGGCCAGTTAATTACCGAGTTCGTAGACTGTCAGAAGGAGTGTGTAGAGTGTTTGAAGTGGGAAGGGAATTCTCTGGGAAGATGCAGCTGAAAATGTATCTGTCAATACCTATTTTGCAGCGTGCGGCTACGCCCACCAGCCATTGTAGAGATGAAAGAAAAAACCCTTTTCTTGTTTTCCACCCTTTAAATGAAGTTTCTTTCCTGAGTTCCTCAGTGGCAACTTTGCACCAATTGCAGTGCCCCAGGAACCTTAGCTGTGTCATCTTCATTTAATTGAAGGAAAACTTCAGGAAAATCTAGTTCAAAGACTCTCCTCTGGGAGCTCATTGGGATTGGAAAAAGGAGCCCAGGAAGTTTGCTGAGTCCAGAATGATGCCATGTTGGTGCCAGGTAAAAAAGACACAGTCTGAGTGATGGTTGGTGAATTTCTTTGCTAGGAAAGGGCTGGGAGCAGCCGAGCAATGCCACCTCCTTCAGAAAGCCATTGGAAGAGGGCTGCCATGCCCCCTCCCCTAGGGAGAAGCAAGTGGTCTTGGTTCTGCTGAATCACATGGTACTTGGAGCTGTTCTGCTGGCCTTGACCTTGTGTTACTTCCTCAATCTGTGCCTTGGTTTCATAGTAGGTAAAAAGAGATCAGACTGGGTAATCTCCAAGGGCCTCCCAGCTCTGCCATCCCCTGTTCTCAGGCCCCTCCCAGCTCTGCCATCCCCTGTTCTGGCTTTTTCATGGCTCCTCCTGGGCCTTGTCGAGAGCTCTGTCTCCCTCCCATAGCCTTTGTAGCTGTAAAAACAAAGTGTTTTTTTTCCTCTTCAAAGCTTGTAGACATTTGTCAGCATCGGACTCTGACCCTTCCTCAGAGTCCAGCTCCAAGGCAGCCTCCTTCATGACATCTTCCTTCTTGGATCCCGTCACACAGAGAAAAGAGGCATTAGAGGTCATCGGTTCAACTCCTCCTGTGGAATAGCTCACCTGCCTGCCCCCACCCGCACCCTTGTGATTCCAGTTCCTAGCACATAGTAGGTCCTTAAGAGAGGTTCATTTGATCAATTCTCTCCATTAACTTCATAACTACTACCCTCACACATGTGTCACAATGCTGTGTAGTTACTTGTCTATGTCCTTTCCTCCTTCCTGTGCCCCCTTGCCTCCTTCATTATTAGCTCCTTGAAGGCAGCCATTGTTTCCTTTGATTATATTATCCTGCCTGTCTTGTACACAGCAGGTGTGTAACAAGTGCTCGTTGAATTGAACTCGAGCCCTTCAAGTTAGAAATTAGAAAGGGCAGACCCAGAGAGGGAGAAGCACTGACCTAAGACCACACAGCTAGCCAAAGGCTGGATTTGAACTTTTCACTCTGAATCTAGCCTTTGATTGTTTCTGCCCCCAGAAGGCTCTTCTGCATCTCAGTGATGCTTGGTGAGAGGGAGGGAGGGAGGGAGGGAGGGAGAGAGAGAGAGAGAGAGAGAGAGAGAGAGAGACAGACAGACAGACACTGAGAGAGAGACTGAGAGAGAGCGAGGGCGCTTGCTGGCTAGGAGATCTGACCTTGAGCTGGAAGGCACCTCCAAGGCCATTGGGTCCTACTTCTTATGTTAAAGATAAGGAGACTGAGGCCTGGGGGGTGAGTCAATTGTAACTAGAAGAGTTGAGTTTCCGAGCTGGGTTGTCAGACTCCAAATCCAGGGCTCCTTCCACTGCCTTGGCTTGATTTTTCGATGAGGTAATATCTGCCTTTGGGAGGCAGTGGCCAGGCCCTGCCAACCAACCCACTAATCAACTCCAGGTCATTACCAGTCCTTCAGAGGAGGGCAATTGTCTGTTAACTCTGGCTCCTGATTGATTGAGATGCTTTCTGCGCGATCAGGCAGACAGTGGTGTGTTTCAGTGAGGAATCTCGGTCACACTCACTGGCTTGTAGACACACAAGCCCATCAACCTAATCTCAGGGGCTCTGACTAGAAGAGAAGACAATCATTTGGTGAAATGGTGGGAATGTAAGGAGGCCGCGGGCTTGGGTTTGCCCTTGGATGACCTGGAGCCCTAAGCAGGCATTGGCATTGCTTCACAAAATGACCAGAAAGGGCAGGATTGGGCTTCCTGCTCTGATACATTGAGCAAGGGCAAGTCTAAGAATTATTCTGTGTCCTCATGGAGTCAGAGCAGTCAGAGCTGGGGCAAACCTTGAAGGTCGCTGGTTCCAATGCCGTCAGTTCCAGATGAGCAAACTCAAGCCCAAGTGGGGAATTGACTTGTCCAGGGTCCCAGAGTTAATAATCATCTGTAGCAAGATTTGAAGCCAGGTCCTTCTTTCCAGTTCTAGACACAAGGAGCCTGGCTGTGCAAGGAGAGGTGGATGATGTGGCTATTGGCAAGAGTGAAAGAGATTTGAGCAGTAAGGGAAGCCTGGTCTGTGACATGGGAGGGGATCATTCCTCTGGCTTCTGTCGTGATCAGACCCCTCTGGAGAGCTAGGTTCAGTTCTGGGAGCCCCAGGTGAGGAGGACATGAGCCCACTGGCGATTGTCCAGAGAAGGGGAGGGCAGCCAGGATGATGAGGGGAGGAGGCAGTACCATTCTAGAATTCAGGGAACAGACCAGCAGAACTTGGACCATAGAAAAGAGACATTATAAAGGAAATGCTTGCTTCCTCTCTGTGTTTGGAGGGCTGTGGCGGAAGAGGGCTACCTTAGTCCTACTTGGCCTCAGGGGACAGAACTGGGCCCAGTGGGTGGAAGATGTAGTGAGGCCAAAAGATAGAAGGGAAACCTCCTCTTCCCATCCCCAACCCTTTCTAACAAGAATGGAGCTAAGAGGCTACCTTAGGGGTGTCTGGGTGACTGTTTCTCAGAGGTTTCATGGAGGGGATTTCTGCTCCAGACATGGGTTCTTGGTGCCCTCTGGACTTGATTCTATATTTCTGGATGTGAGAAGGGAGAGCTTGGCATGAGAACCCTACCTGGAGCACAGTGTGCTTGGTTGGTTGTCTTTCGAGAACTAGTTGGAGCCCCTTAACCTCCACCTGGCCCCTGACTCAGTGTGGTGGCAAGGGCAATATTTGCACCTGAAATCCTAGCTCCTCCCCTTATTATCTGGGTAAACTCAGCTGAATCATTTCTCTTCCATAGGCTTCAGTTTCTTCTTCTGTAAAATGAGAGGACATTTATTTTAGGGACTGGCCTGGAAATCCTCTCCAGTTCCTTCCAGATTTAGAGTCCCAGATTCCTCACTGCCAAATGGTTGCACAGCCTTCCTGTTACAGGTCTGGAGATAACTGGTGGATCTTCTGCCTGGGCATTGGATAGGCAGGTCCTGACTGTCCTTGGGCTTATATTGCTCAAGTTACCATTGAGCAAAATGATCAAAAAAGGGGTAATCCCCCACCCCCATGAGCACTGACTGCTCATTCTCACTCCCTGGCCTCTGTTTTACCACTCTATTGGGTGGTGGAGAAGGAAACTCTATCCTTTCTTGATTTATTGCACAGTCTAGTGCTGTAGAATCTAAAACATGGCTGCTGTTAATTAAATCAGTTAGGTTACTATGCAATCATAGGAAAAAATCACATCTGTGAGCTCTTGTCAGGTCTCAAGCTCCTGGGCTGATAGCATCCAGCCAGCTCCTCTGGAGGTGAGGAATTCTCCCCTGAGCAAGGCCAAGGCCAGCCCCATCCTCCTTTTTGATCTGCCTGCCTCACAGTCAGCGTAGAGGAGGGTGCCCACCATGATGGACAGCACAGATGGTGTCAGACCCAGAAGGACCGGGGCGGGGTCATCTACTCCAACCTTTGTATTTTCCCAGAATCTCAGAATTTGAGATTTGGAAGGGCAGTCGCCCATTCCCAATCACATATAAAGGCTGTACTCTGCTTGGAGACCTCCCAGGAGGGGTTGCCCCCTCCCTTCCCCCCTGATCCAGTCAGCCCATTCCTGTCTTGGAACAGCTTTAGTTGGTAGGTGAGTTTTCTTAATGTGGTACCCAAATTTGTCTCTCTACACTTTCCCCAAGTGCTCCTGCTTCTGCTCTCTGGGGTCTGATCCCTCCTCCAGCCTGTCAAATTTTGACCATGGCTGTCATGTCCCCCATGAGTCTTCTTTTCCTTAGGCTAAACATGCCCATTTCTTCAACTGATCCTTATGGGTTGTGGACTGAAGGCCTGTTACCTGGTTGCCCTCTCTTGGTCACTCTCCAGCTTTTGAGCAACCCTTAAGAGTATGGTGACTTGAACTGAACTCACTCTTTCAGAAGAGTCTGATGAGGCCTCCTGAGGAGAACACCAGGGCTTAGAAGGCAAGGCACCCAAGGAAAGAGTAGCACGTGTCATTCTTTATCCTTCTTATGTTTGTGAAATTGAATTGTTGGCACGCAAGTGCAAGACTTTATAGCATTTCATGTTATTAGATTCAACCTAATACTCAAGGCCAGAGATCAGCAAACCAAGTCCCAAGGACCAAATTGAGCCCTCTGCCTGCTTTTGTGAGGCCAGGGCAGCCAAGAATGGTTTTGACATTTTAAAATAAAGTTATTTTATTTAAAAAGCCAAAGCCATTCATAGCTTGCTGCTGAACAAAACCAGATTGCAGTAGGATTTTGTCCTTGGGCCAACCCTTGCTCTTGTTGACAAAATTCTTTATTTTAGTCGTCAAGAAAAATATTAAGTAACATAGGGCCAAACACAGATCCCTGGAGAATCCCACTGTAGACTTCTTGCCATGTTAACATTGAACTGTTCACAACTGCTCTCTGAGTCCAGCCATCCAATCAATTCTGAATCCATCTGATTTTATTGTTACTTAATCCATTTCTCTCTATTTTTTTCTACAATAATCATTTGAGATGTTTCAGTAAAATCTAGGTAAGTTACAGCCAAGCCATTCTCATCTACTGGCCCTAGCAATCCTGTATAGAAAGAAATGTTAGTCTGGCATGGCCTGTGCCTGCTCTGGAGGTTTCTAACCTCCCTTTCCAGAGCTTTGGCAGCCATGCCTTTTAATGAGCCTTTCTCCAAACTTCCAAGGAACCAAAGTCAAGTTCATTGGCCTATAGTTTGTCAACTGTGCTCTCTTCCCTTTTTTTGAAAATCAGAACATTTGCCCTTCCATCTTGTGGTCCCTTTTCTGTTTGCTGTGATCTTCCAAAGGGCATGACATTGGCACAGCAATTGCATCTTCCAACTCTTTTAGGACACGAGGGTATGATTCATCTGAGCCCAGTGCCAAGAAGTCATCCCGGGCAGTCAAGGGCTCACTTATCTTAAGTATCAACTGCTCTCGGTCATTTTGGTCCTGTCGCCTCTTGTCTAAAGGTCATTCTCCTTTGCAGAAAAACAGACAAAATGACAATGGAGCAGCCTTGCTTTTGCTTTTGTCGGTTTCCATTGTCCCACGTGCACCAAACCAAAGTCCAGATAGAGCTAAAGGAGCCCTTTTGGTTGTCTCTAGAGTTCCTTGACAGGGGCAGCTCATTTGGAGCTCCTGAACCAATTTTTGCGAGATCCATATCCATGCTCTTTGGAAAGCAGAGGTCAGTTGGTGAGTTCCTCCTGCACCCATCTTGATCTCTTCAGATAAAGCCCATTTTCCTCCTGATAGCAATTATTTCCCAGCATTTTTGAGAATTTTAATCTTGGGCATCTCTCATCCCTTCTGAGCTGACTTCCTATGTAGCAGCACTTTATTCTAAGGGAATATCTCTTCTTCTATTCTTCCTCTGAAACTTCTGGGCACTTTGGAGTATGCCCAGATTTCCTCTACTCTGTTAAAGAGTCTAGAATGGAATGGGTACTGCTCCCCCCCGCCCCAGGTTCCTATTACTTCCATCCTAGAAACCTAGTCATCTCCGTTAATGATCTGGATTCAGAATAGTTTCTCCTTATTGGTTCCTCCATCTTTTGGGGAGTGAAATGATCACCAAATCTAGTCATGAAATTCTTAACTGTTTTGGGGCTTGTAATATTTCCAAACTTTTAATGTACTTCAATCTATTTTATGGTGTGCTGGACCAGGAGCCAGGAAGACCTGAGTTCAAATGTGATTTCAACTACTTCCAGCCATGTGGTCCTAGGCAAGTCATTTAACCCTAGCTTTAATTTCCAGTGAAGCCAGTGTGGCTTCACTAAGAATGTAAATTCCAGACTAACATTATCTCCTCTTTGAGAAGGCCCAAACACCATTCTCTGGTTCATTCTACTACCATATCAGCTGGCCAAATCTCCAGATTCCAGATCTCCATTTTCTGGCAGACATTCCACTGCTAAGTGTATATAACAAGGGAGTCATTGATAAGGCTCCAGGTTCACTAAAACATTTCTAGTAGCATTTTGTGGTAGCCTTTAAGGATAAGTTCCAGACTTTTGCCAGGAATAGAATTCAAGCCCTTGGACCAGTGGTTTTCAGGCCCTACCCTGTAGGAAGGATGGGCACTGGACAATTAGAGGAGGCAGGAGAATGAAATGCACTCAGAAGGATTAGAAAAGGGGACCATGCAAAGAGGATTGTTGATCTGAACAGGTAGGAGAAGAATAACCAATGAGCTCCTTGATTAGGGTGATGACCAGTCCTCTATTGATGCTTCCCCCTTCTACTGAAGCCAGGGAAAAGTTGAGCAAGTGATAGCTCATTCAGAGGGATTCCTATTGGAAACAGACTGCAATGACCAAATAGGGACAGGATCCTTCATGCTGGCCCTGATAACTAGGATTTATAGATGTTTTTAAAAGCATCATTTGGATTGAAAGAGCTTTCTAAAGCAAATTATTGGCTAGCAGCTCCACTCGGCACGACTGCTAAGCTGTTCTGATTGGCATTGTAAATAAGTGTTTAGTCAATTTGGGCGAGTCTGTGTGGCTGATTGATGGGCCGGGAGAGCTTCACAGGAACCATTAGCAGCTCTCATCCAAATACATATTTCACTAATTCTGGAAATTCTTATATTCAGCATGCCTGGTGATCACCATGATGAGTATTAGTTACTAGGCTGGAACTCTTGGAAATGGGATCATGCTGGGCCTGACTTTCCCATCTGGCAGTGGTCTAAAGCAGAACCATTTTGGCTCCAGGTTGGGAAACAGAATTTTTTTGGTCTTTTTTTTGTTTTTCAACCGGGCCAGATAAATCAATGAATAAGTTGGCCACAGGTGAAGTGGCCTGAAGAAATGGGATGAGAATTAGAAAATGAATCCTAGGTGCTTATACTTATAATTTGGAGGGAGCTAGAGTCATGGATTCAGAGCTGGAAGGGTCCCTCCAGGGCATCTTGTATACCACCCTCATATTGTACTGTTGAGGAAAATGACGCCTAGAGAGATTGAGTCATCTACCCAACATTACCCAACTAAGTGATGTCTGAGATGGGAGTTCAGCTCTGTCCTCTGGACTCCAAGCCCAGCACTCAGGTGGATATTGCAAGGAGCCCCTCTAGTTTGATGATCACCTTCATCCAGTGCTCTCATTTTACAGAGGAAGAAACTGGAGATGAGAGAGGTGGAGGGACCAATAGGATCTGAGGTTTGGAGCTGGAAGGGACCTTAGAAGGTCATCAGGTTTAAGCCCCTCATTGAATGATGAGGAAAGAGTCTCTAAGCAGGAAGTACCAGGTTATGATCTGGACTTGACAAGAAATGAGCTTGGCATAGTCGAAAGTCTTGGGTGTTGAGTCACTGGACTCGAGTTTGAATCCCAGCTCTGCTGAGTTTCTGGATGAGTTTCCTCGTCTTAGAATGAGGGCGTTGGCCTAAGTAATATGTAGGACTTTTCCCTTTTGAGATTATAATCCTACGAGCAGATTTTTTGGCTTCAACCCTAGCCCTCTTTCCATTAAACATTTCCTGAGCTTGAGACCTGGCAATATCACTTATTGGTCTACTGACCTTGGGCAAATCCATTAACCTAAGTGAGTCTCAGTTTCTCTTTCTGTTAATGAAGATAATACTTATACCTCTAAAGGTTGTCATTGAGAAAAGCATTTTGTTGACCTTGAATGGATATAGAAGTATAAATGGTTATTATTAGTTTTTGGCTAATTTAATTGACTTATGCTCATTGGAATAGGTACTTTCTTGACTAATACCATTAAGGCCATTTTAGTCTGTGTAATTGCATCCTTATTTTTCTGTAACTCCTACACAGGTCTACCAAACATGCTGGAGGGATTAGCAAGGGCACCATTTATAGCACATGGCTACTTCATCTATTGTCAATAATTCTTAATTGCACCACAACCTTTCCTCATTATATGTCCCAGAAGATGTTATTCATTCCTGTTTCCTGCATGCAAGGCATACTATGAATAATATTTCAGTCTCTTTATATCTGCCTATCTGTTTCTCTGTTGCCCTTTGGGTTATCCGACAGCAGCCTTCTTCTGCATCTGTGGCAGTCCGTGACTTTTTTCTATCCAACAACACCAGGAAAATGTTACTATCAAAAATATTGACATGAGTGGATAGGAAGAAACGTGGGTTCATTGGAAACACTGTTTTCAGTGATGGTGCTGTCCATTTTCCTCCTCTGGTTTGATATGGGTCCAGCTCCAAAGTAGTTGTCCTGATGGATGAACTCCATGGGCTGCCTGCTAACTTGCAATAATGGGGGTGGGGCTTGCATTCTCCATTCAGTTGTTTGTTCCTTTGTGAATGACTAGTCTGTTGTGTTGCCAGTGAGGCTTTGTGGTATTTTAGAACTCAGTGGAATCAACGCACTTTCATCTTTCAGAAGGGACTTTGGAGGGTCTCACTATCCATAAAGGGACCCTCTTCCATCCAGACTGTGTGCAACACATCTTTCATGGTGCTGGTGAATAGGGAGAATATATTCCTGCTTTATATCTCACTTGGTGCTAGCAATCCGTGGATTGTTGGAAAAAGTTATCTCAAAGCTTTCGTGAGTTGTTACTATTACTATTATGACAGTGATGCTGCTAATGACATATCTATGATGATGACACTGACAAGGTGTTGTTATTCACTGTACTAGTTATCAAGGGGGTGGGTGGAAGGAATATGCCAAGAATTAGAAATCAAGAAACAAAATCTGGCTGAATTAATGTTATACGAATTAGAGAGAGCCCCCAAGATTGTGGCAGGTGGATATCCTCCACATGGGCTGAGTTTGATGTGAAGGGATCAGCACAAGGCCAGAAAAGGAAGAAAGACTCATAGAAAGACTCCAGTCTTTGGAAAGACTTGAAGGTCAGAGGTCAATGTTCTCCCCAAGAACCAAGATACCAGGTAGAGAATCCACAAAGCTTTCAAAGCCTTAGAGTTTCAGAGGAGTCCTGAAGCATAGAGTTCAACTCTGATTTGGAGTATCAGTCTGCCTTTTTCCATTCTAGACCACCAGCTTTTGTCCAAATGCTCTAGTATCAGATGGTTCACCACCTCATGATGCATAAGTTGGATCATGTGCCTTTCCCCTGTTCTCTGAAGCTGAGGCTGCTGCACCCAAAGGCCCAACCTCTGCTGGGACTTGGAGATCCCTGAAATTTTGGCTTTGCTGGCAGTAACTTGAAAAGCTGGATCAATGTTACTTTTACAGACTTTTGCTGAAGCTTTTGATTGGCTCAGCCCTGAAACCAAAGATAAGACCATCCCAGTCTGGAGTTAACTGCTGACCTTTATCACAATCAAGGAGGCAGGGCAATTGATCAATAGAGTAGGGAGACAGCAGCTGTTGCCAATAGCCTGACAAGGGCACCAGCCTCTCTCAGTTCAGTTCTACTCATACACGCATCAAGCAACTACTATGTTCTGTGTTATTCATGCTGGTGACAGTGATAGAAATCAAACAGCTCCTGCCCTCCAGGACTTTGCCTTATTTTTGGGCTTTACAGCATGCACACAGGTAAGTAAATACCAGTTAATTTGAAGGCAGCTGAGAGGGATAGAGTCAGCTTCCAGAAGAAAATTCTTTTTCCCTTTCTCCCGGACTCTGTGTAGATGACCTAGAAAGGCCAAATTAACCCTGGCTTCTGAGTCAGTGTTTCTATACTTGGCCTTCTATCCCATAGCTGATGGTGCTGATAGGCAAGAGAGTCAGACAACCTGAGAGCCAGGTGCGATTTGTTGAGACAAAGCAGAATGGATCTGGGGGGATCTGGTTAACATTAGCAGCTCTCTTGGTTGACCTGTATCCACATTCCCTTGTGCCATATTCACAGGAAGAATGTCATTCAATAGGCTGTTCTATGAGCACTGAAGGGCTGGGCAGTGCTGTACCTGTGTCACAGGGCCAATGATGATGTCATGGTGGACCATGCCAAGGGGAGGTGGCTTGTAGGGGAGAGATTCTCCTGACTTAGGACCAGAAGTCCTGGGTCCACATCCTGATTTGGTCATTCAATAGCTATGTGATATTAGGGCAGTAATTTCCCTTTCTCAACTTGGCCTTTCTTATCTGTAAAATGGGGACGTTTTTCTAAATGACCATCAAAGCCTCTTCCATCGTTGTGGGAAGGATCAACCCTTTCTTATTCTCCTGAGCTTGCTTATGCTAGCTAAGGGTCCAGGACTCTTACAATCAGAGGTTATAGGAACTTGATACCAGCCTTTTCAAAAATAAAATTAAACAACAACCAAAAAACCAAAGGCTGGGGTTGACTAGACTTAGAGTGAGGGAGAAAGCCAGAGTTTTTTTAAGGAACCTTCAAATCAGAGCTGAATAAATTAATTTTGTAGACTCAAAAGATAAAAGATTTTGATCTGGAAAGGATATCAGAGACCAGAATTCAACCTCCTCTTTTAGCACACTGAGGACTAGCAAATGAAACAACTTGCCCAATGTTGTAAAGGGAGTGACATCCAGAGGTCTTGGGTTCAAATTTGTCCTGACACCTGTGTGACTTGGAAAAGTCACTTAACTACCTCATGTGTGAAATGTCCAGTCTTGGACTGGATGGTGTCTGAAGTCACTGCCAGCTTGAGAGCTATGGCCCTTTGATTCCTATTCTCCTAAGTCTTCTAGTCAGCACATCTTGGGGAAATTTGAATCATCGGGGTTGCATAAGTTGGTTTATATAAACTCTATGGGAGAGAAGCAGAAACTTGCTCCTCCTAGTCTCTCAGTGGTGAACGGGTTCTTCAGGACCATCACATAAGAGTCAGCTGGGACTGGTTTAATGCTTAGCTGCACATTGGAACAAACAGTTCCATTGATTAAGGTAGAAAAAAATGATTTCTGCCCCTGAGGCAGCCCAGTGAAATCAAAAGAATGGAGGTGACTGTGTTTAGTAATCAGTGAAGTGTTCTACAGATGAGAGCTAATATTATTTTGGTGACTGTATCCTCTATAGAACATGCCAATAAGCCTAGAAGGACCTCCCCCTCCTCTTGCTTCAGCAGAAAAAGGTGAGAAGTGAGGAATTCAATTACTGTTGCCTTCTCCACTTCCCCCTCCCCCAACAGCATCTGGATTGAAAGCTCTGACCTTTAAAGAATCATGCCACATGTCCGATAGAGACAGGAGGCTACTGGCATTGGAATTTAAAAGCACAGTGTGGCATCCTCAAGAACTCTAAATATATCTTCCTATCTTCAGAGGGAATCTCCTAGCCTCAAGGACCATCACCAGGACCCTGGCTCACAGTCAGCACAGCAGACCATTGACCCTACATTCCAGAGCTGTCAGACGTCTAATGGTAGCATCTAATGGATTAGGGCTGATGTGAGCTGGGAGGGGACAGTGTTTCTATCGATAATGCTTCACACAGAATAGGCAAGCAGTAAATCTTTTTTGAAAGAACGAATGAACACTTTGGATAAAGTACAAGCAGAATGCTTGTCAGGTGGGAAGCGTACACAAAATTGGGAGGGATGGACATCATATTGAGAGGAATGAGTCAGAACAGAAAGTGCTCTCAAGGAGTTAAAATGATTGAAACTAAAAAGATGAAAGGCCATGGTAATAGAACCATTTAACAATGACCTATTAAATACTTACCACATGATGTAAAGTATGATGCTTAGGTTCAAAAATCAACTTCATAAATGCAAGTATGTGGAGAGAGGGGTTAGGCTGGAGCACATGACTGTGAGACAGTTTGAAGAAGGGGTAGAGAGAGTGAGGTGGGGGCCAACAGATGATAGGAACAAGGATCTGGATGGGATGGAAGGAACTTGAAGGAAGAGAAGTTGTGGATGCATATGGTAGTAAAAGTAGGACCAGAAAGTAGTGCTGGGAAACAAGGATTGTTTGAAACTAGGATTGCCTAGTGCTGTGCATGAAGGTGAGTGAGAACCCTTGGAGAAGGTGCCAAGAGATGGGATGCATTCTCAAGAGTGAGTCTTAGAAGATGTTCAATGATTCTTGGTGAACTTGGGAAGGAAGGAGGTGCTGAGCAATTGGTTCAGAAAGGTTGCTGTCCTGCATCCTGGTTAAAATGAGGAGAATTTCTGTTGGCCTCTTCCAGCACCACACACACCATCCTTGCCTCTTCCTGCTCCTCTGCTGTAAAAACTTCATCCAACGGTGCTCTCCTTAGACAAAAGACATCCCAAACTCAAGGCCAAGATCTCTGAGGGCAGGTACTGTACGGAGCCTTGTCCCTGTAGCCCCTACAGAGGCAGCTCTGGGCCCAGTCTAGTAAATAGGTTCTAGAAAGACTATGAATTGCCTTCTTCGTGCTCCCAAGAACTTGTACTTCTGGATTGTTTAAGGGCTCACAGCTTACAAGACGCCTTCACAAACAATGCTCATTTACTTCTCACAATAGCTACCAGTTAAGGTAGAAATGAGAGAGATCAGAAATAGAGAATCCCAGCACAGAGCTGGGAGGGGCCATGGAGGCACCCAGACCAGATTCCACACAATGCAGGGCCCCTTTTATGGCGTCATTCACTGGGACAGCCACCTAGACTCTTCTTGGATACTTCCAGTGATGAGAGACTTTCATTCATCACCCCGTAGACTCCCCCTCTCCCCAGTATCCTAGGCATCTAATTCCATGGTTGGCCAGTTGTGACTATTGTCTTTTTACTGAGCCCACATCCTCCCCTCACCCCCCCACCAGTAAACGCCAGCACTCTTCCTTGTTCCAGCCTTGGGGGCCAAGCAGAACACGGCTAATTCCTCTTCTGTGCAGCAGCCCTTCAAATGCTTGAAGACAGCATGCCTCCCTCCAGTCTGAGTCTTTTCTTCCAGACTAAGCATTCCCATTGCCTTGACCTTCATGGCTCTAACTTTATACACGTGAAGCTCTATGTTCTATAGAACTGACATTTTCTGTTCTGTCTTCTGGTCTCACCCCACTCTGATTTTCCATCATCTAATTATAATTTTAGATTAATGGTTGCTCACATGTCAGGAAGTTACTCCGAAATGAGGTGAGGGAGGGAAGCTGAGAGTTGGTGAGCAGAACAGGGACACTGAGCAGCAAAGGGGCTGCTGTTCTGGGGAGGATATGCAAATGGGTTAGCGGTGCCACTTATGCTAATTAGAGATGATTGGTATTTCACAGGAAGCCCCCTGCAGGAAGATGCAGATCAGTGGAAGGCCTGGAGGAACAAACATTTTAGCAAACAATTGATTTCAGCCAAGATTTTTTTCCTCCCAAAGACTGGGAGTTTATGGGGTGTGGTCACCTGGAGTTGGGACTGAAGGGTCCTTGGTTTTAGTCCCAGATGCTTTTACTGTGTGACCTTAGGCCAACCACTCCCCTCTCTGGATCCCAGTTTCTAAATTTGTACCTGAGGGATACATGATTCTCTGATTAGAATTTGGATTTTCCAAGGGCTTTTCCTAGAACAGCTAGGTGATGCCCTAGAGCACAGAGTGCTGGGTCTGGAGTAGGGAAGACTCATCTTCCTACCACTAACTGTGTGACCTTGGGTAAGTCATTTAACCCCATTTGCCTCAGTTTCCTCATCTGTAAAATGAGCTGGAAAATGAAATAGCAAATCATATATGACTGAAAAACGGCTCTTTAATTTCCGACATTTCCTGTTCTGAGGTTCTTTCCCTCTCCAACATTACCTGTTCTGCCACCCCTCCCAGCTCTGACATCTTAGGAATTTATGAATATGAAAAATGAAGTGGGACAGCCTAACTGGCCTTCAGCCAGATGTGGTCTCTGCCTCTCTACCTTAGGCCCTAATGAGGGCCTAAGGCAGCCCAGGGAGTCTCTTAGATCAGTTTGGAAGAGACTCCTCTGTAATGAGGATGGACTCAGGGAAGTGATACAGAACGATGGTGGATGAGATGCAACCAGAAAAATCAGGGAGCTGGATTCCCCTTTCCTGATTCTGACTTAGCTAGGTGAAGGGAGCTGGGAGGTGGCAATATCAGGCCTGGGGAGGGGGACCCTGGAAGGGAGGTATGGGGGGAGCCTGGAAGGGGAAGCCAAGAAGGTGAGATTCCTGTTTGAGCTCTGATGCTGACTGTGTGAAGGTGGAATAATAGATAGGCAGAGCTGGGAGGGCCTGAGAACAGGTGATGGGCAGAGGTGGGAGGGCCTGAGAACAGGGGATGGCAGAGGTGGGAGGGCCTGAGAACAGGGGATGGCAGGGCTGGGAGGGGCCTTGCAGATTATTTTGCCCAGTCTTCTCAATTTACAGAAGAAACTGAGCCTTAGGGGAAATGTGCCCATAGTAAAGCAATTGTCTGGAGTTCAGAGGGGGTGGCTTGACCAAGGGGGATGTGCAATGGATTTATCTTTAGATGCCCTGAATTTGAATCCTACCTCTGATATTTACTAGTTACACATCCATAGACATTACTTCTCTCTGTTTACCTCTCTGTTGAATAGGCACAATCATTTTCATATTTGCCATGTTTATTATGGACAAGATGTTTTTCACATCTCAACATGGAGGTTTAAAAAAGTTATAATGTGTCCTCTTGACTCCCATTCCCATTCTTTCTCCTGGATTACCCTGGACAGGTCACTTTTTCCCCATTTTCCTCACCTGTGTCTCCAGCACTGGACCTGGAGTCAAGAACCTGAGTTCCAATCCAGCCTCAGAGACTCACTAGTTGTGTGACCCTGGCCAAGTCACTTTCTCTCCCTCTCTACCTCATTTTCACGATCTTTAAAATGGGGATTATAATAGCACCAACCTCTGAGGGTTGTTGTATGAAATAATCTTTGCAAAGCACTTTTCAAACCTTAGAGAAATATACACACATATATATAAGCTAGCTATTATTATTATGTACACATAAATGCACACATTTATCAATTCTAGCAGCCACCATCTACATGGCTCTGTAAGGTTTGCAAAGTACTTTCCTTATACCATTTCATTGGATCCTCCCAACAACCTGTAAGGTAAGTACAAAAAGCTGTTATCACCTCCATTTTACAGGTGACAAAACCAAGCCTCAGAGAATGTAATTGACTTGTTCCTTGTCATATAACCAAGTGTCAGAGGCTGCATTTGAACCCAGATATTCTTGACTCCTTGTCCGTTTTATATATGCCACACATATATGTGTGTGTGTGTACATATATAATGTATAACTATACATCTCATATACAAATATATGTATGTTATACCCAACACATAATAGATATATGTTATACCCAACTATATATACGTATATATGTCATACTCAACACACACACACACACGCACACACACACACACAACCATATTGCAATGATTCTCCATGTTCTCCTTGATGAGGCTTTTCTCTCCATCAATTTGGATCAGAAACCCTTCCTGCTTCTCATCTTGGTGGATTCTTGACCATGCCCTCCCCTAGATCAGCCACAGAGATTTCATTTTCTAGCTTCTAGACTGTGTCACAGCTGACTGTGTGAAGGCGGAATAATAGATGGGCAGACTAGCTAGTCTGGTCAGAGAATAAGGCCACCCCATTTTGGCTCTCCTTCACCCCCAAACATAGCCTAGAACATTAAGCATTTATTAAACACCGAGGTCTATACTGGGGCTACCAAGACGAACATGAAAACTGGCTGTCCTCAGTGGTGGGTGGTGATGGTGGAGGGTAGGAGATGTATACAGATGAGTAAATACAAGATATAGTCAAAACTGATAATTTTTTGGGGAGAGTGGAGAGGGTCTTAACTGCTGTGCTGGGGGAAGACTGGAAGGGGCCTTGCGTAGAAGGTGTCCCTCAGCTGAAGCTTTCCTTCCTTTATTTTAACACTTTGGGAGTATGGCTGTAGTACTTGGACACAGTCCCACTGTTGCTTCTTACCCTTACTACATGACTGGCCCATCAACTTTCCCATAATACATATATTATTTGCAGGTGCAAGATTCTAACTTGGATAATAGTTGAAATTCCTCACAACAAAGAACACTGCCAGCACCAATGACAACAAAAGTTTGCAAGTCCCTGGCCTAGGAGCTGTCTACCGAGTCATAGAAAGCTTGCAAGCTGTGCTGTTGAAAGAATTCCACAGCCGAAGGTCCCCCTTGATGATAAAATCCCAGCTCCTGTGACTATTTGCATTCACACACATTTACAGCATAGCTCATTAAGTCATTTTGAGAAAACAGCTCCCTGCTAGCTGGAGTTCAGCGTGTGGCCACAAGGAGATCAAAGGGGGAAAGTTCTGGGTGTCCAGGGAACTGAGCCATATGAAGCCAGCTGAGGTGTGCCAGATTTAGTTCTGAATAGATGGCTTCCCAGCCTGTTCCTTGCCTGGTCCAGCACTGACTATGTGGCCTTGGCTGAGTCAGTCCCCCTCTGAACCTTGGTTTCTGTCAAATGAGGGTGTTGATTGTGAGGAAGTGTGTGAGAAACACAGCAAAAATGCCAGCTTCTGTTATCGATCAATTTGGATGAGTTTTCCTGTGGAGTATCAGGCTTTGTTCAGGTAGAAGAGAAGCTGCCTGGAGAGAGCATTTACCTCCTGGAGAAAGGTGAAGCAGAGCACCAGAGAAGCTGTGATTAGGGGCACTTGGCCTGCAGCTTTCCAGCACTTACAAGGGTCAGACTTGAGTGAGGCTCAGAGCCCAGCTCAGTGTTCTCCCTTCCCTGCTCTGTTACATCAACTTGCAGTTCTCTCTCTGCGTATATATTGGTATATCTTTATATGTATGTGCATATGTCTATATTTATTTAGCTGCCTGTCCCACTAGAGTGTTGGTGTGAGAGAGAAGGGGCCTGGCATAGAGCCTGGCTCATGGTAGATCCTCAAGGAATGCTGGTTGGTTGAATAAGTGATGATAAGATTATTAATAACTAATGTTTATATGATGCTTACTATGTGCCAGGAACTGTGCTAAGCACTTCACAGTTATTTTCACATTGTGTCACAAGTAGGCAGAGAGTCCACAGCTTGACAGCCAACCTTGGATGAGAGTTGAGGACGAGTGTCTAGACCCGTCAAGATCAATTGGCGTTCTCTTTTGGGATGTGTTTCCATGAGATAGCAGGATTGGAACACAGAAAGATTTAGTCTGAGGGCCTGGGTTCCCATCCCTGCTCTGCTTTTGACTGTGTCACCTTGGACAACATGCTTCCCTGCTCATGACATTCTCCTGTGAAATCAGCAGAATAGACTAGATGGTCTCTAAGGCCTGTTCCAGAACTGAACCTCTGTACCTCAGTTTCCTTATAAACCAGGTCATAATCCTTGCTCTCCCTCCCTCCTGGTGGTGCTGTTGAGGTGAGGAACCAAGGGGATGATGGATGTAAAATAATACAGAAATGCCAAATGTTAGCACCACTGCCAGCACCACCACCATTATTATCATTTCACCAGGGGTAAATGCTCCCTTTGTAAGTGTTGGTATTGCAAATGAAGGGGAAAATGATGAGCACACCAGTTGGGCTCTTTGAAACAAAGGGGAATCATTTTCTGAGCACTGCTGAGCCTTTCAAATGAATTCATCATAATCTGAGAAAATGCACCAGTCCTCGTGGATGTCTGATTGAAGGCTTGGTCATGTGAGATCGCCTCAGTCCATTGAGGCCACACCCCTGCTTCCAAATGTTTCTGAGATCATCTTGGTCAGCTCGTCTCCCCTCCATACCCTCAACTCCTCATTTCAGGGGAATGGGTATGAGGTGGTGTACAGGGCAACCGTACCCGTCATTGAAGCCTCAACTCAAGCTTCACCTCCCCCAGGAGTCTCCAGGACTCCACATATTTGGGTTTTAGTCTGGAGTCTGCATCTGACTCACTCTATGACTTTGGGCAAGTCATTTGCTTGTATCATATGTCAGTTTCCCAATCTCCAACATGATGAGGTGCACTAGATCGTGAAGCTTCTAGATAGCCTGGTCAGGGAATAAGGCACAAGATCAGACAAACATGCCACCCCATATTCTATAAGTGTCTTAGAGAAGTGTTAAATATTGTGTGGCTGAGATGTTATTGCCAAGCTTATCATCCTTTGTCTTTCATGGTGCAGATGGTGGTGGTTGCAGTTGACAGGGGCATCAGTATGAGCTTTCTGCAGGAGGAGGTTTGCCTTTGAAAGATGGGTAGCAGTCCCACAGAGGGTTGTAGGGTGCTCTGTGTGTGTGTGTGTGTGTGTGTGAGTGAGTGTGAGTCATTCTGGGGTAGGGAGCAGTGTGAGCAAACGATTGTCTAAGGCTAAAATGTGTTTGGGGCTGGGGCAGAGAACAGAGTTGTGAATCTGGAGCATATAGGGCATGAAGAGAAGGCACATGAAAAGGCTGGATGGGAAGCTGGCACCCAGATGTGAAGAACCTCATAGGACCAGCAGTAGCGTTGGAACTTTCTGTGTCATTCTCGGATTCTTGTCCGAGCTCTGGTCTATGCTCACTGTGTGTCTGTGGGAAAGTCATGCATGCTGTCTCTGCCTTGGTTTTCCTAATCCATAGGAAGTCTGCCTTTCTCACAGCAGGATAGTGAGGACCAAAACCCCTGGAGGCTGCTTGGGGAAGCTGAGCCCTTCTTGATCAAATACAGACTTGTCCTAGTTTTCAGTAAGACAGCCAGTTGTGGGCGGGTGAGGGGGAAGGGGGCAAAGGACTAGGAAATGGGAAATCATCCACCTAAGGAGAACAGGGACAAATTCCTCATCTTGGGTTTGGGGCTGCTCAGACAGTTCAGTTTAGGTGGGCAGAAGATCCTTATGGCATGGACCTTCAGAAATGAAAGGGGGCCTAGAGGGGAATCATTTGGTCCACCCCATACCTCAGCAAAGTGAGGGATCCCACCAAAGCATCTCTGATGAGTCCACACCTCAAGGACCTCTGACTTGATCTGGATGTGTTGGGACACCTTCCAATGAGGCAGGTCACAGTCAAGTCTTAGAGTTGGTTGAGCCTTGGGGAGGCTGAGAGACTTGTCAATGGTCATGTATCTAGAAAATGGGATTGGAAGTTGGGTCTTCCTGACTCCAAGGCCAGTATCCAGTCTGTTGACCATGTCTGCCTGCCTTTCATCCCTGGAAAGCAATGAACATATGTTAATTTTAGTTACGAAAATATCCTATTATCAACTGCAGAGTACAGCTTCTGGCCTTGTCTCCTTAGGGTGTTATGTATAGGTAGGTACCATAGTCCTCAGGTACAGGAAGGAAAAGGGAATAAGTGTGGACATGCTGCCTGTTATGTGCTAAGCACTTTAGAAATATCATCTTATTTGAGTCTCATGATAACCTTGCCCAGCATGTGCTCTGGTTATTCCCGTTTTACAGTCGAGAAAGCTGAGCAAATGGATGTTAAGTGACTTGCTGGGGTCACAGAGCTCAGAAGTTTCTAAGGATGAATTTGAATTCAGGTCTTCCTGCCTCCAGGGCCAGCCCTCACCCACTGTGCCATTCAAAGTGGATGGTAATGCATTTTCTTTAAGAATTCCATCCATCTCCAATTCCAATGTTGATCCATTTGACTGTGCCAAAGACATTAGTGGTGAGCATTTCTTTTTCTGGGCCTTCAGAGGAGGAAGGGGTTGTATCACCCGCAGAAGTAGTTGGCAGCTTGCATCTTCATGGGAATTGCTTCCCTGGACTTTGATTTTTGGGGCCAGCATAGAAACAAGTCTGGAGTTCTAGAGTGGTTTGACTCATCTGCTACATATCTTGTCTCTTCCACAGGTTGACTCTCCACCTCGCTAGGTTGGCCTGCTTGTCCTGTTGGTGGGAGTTAGATGGCTATTGGTGGTGCTGATTTAGGCAGCGCTGATGTTGGCAGGTCTGGTGTGCCCCTTCTGCTCAAGGACCTTTCTCTTGGTTGATGGCTGAAAGCTGGTCCAGTAGTGTTGGGGCCACTTCTGCCCTTAGATATCTTGGGCTTGGGCTTCTAGACTGTCTCCAGGGTTTAAGGGGATCTGGTAGTAGGGGTGTTTTTACTTGCCTGGCACATGCCACCTCCTGGCTTTCCTTTAGGTTGCCCAGCCATCCCATACAGGCTGGCTTGCCTGTCCCTATCTGTTAAGGTCCTGCCCAGATCTGGCATTCTATGCTTCTTCCTGCTGTTCTTTGACACTTGTCTCTCCAACCAAACTACATGCTCTGGAAAGGTGTGGCTGATCTTGTTTGGCTCCTGTTCTGCCACATGCCTGGGCACAGAGCAGGTCCTCTGTACATGCTTGTGGATATCTCTTGAATCCATTCTCTCAACAAGCATGCATTAAGCACCAGCTATGTACAGAGCCCTGGAGGAGATGCAAAACCAGTCTCTTGCCTTCATGGAGCTTACCCCCAATAGAGAGACACAAGCAGAGAAGGCAACGTGATACCTTAGGGAGATCATAAGCTAGTTCTTGGGAAGGAGGAGGTGGCTAGATGTATCTGGAGAGAGCTCCTTAGGAAATGGGATGGGTAGCTCAGGATTCCTTGGTCCTGGAAGGAGCTACAAGGAGAAACCCTGGCCAAAGTAAACAGCCTTTTAGGAGCTGTCTATAAGACATACTTAAATCAAACAAATATTTCCACTGTAAGTAAAACCTCCAACACGTTGTTTAATAAATAGGCATTTAAGTCTCTAATGGTAACAGAAAATGTGACTCTTAGTCAAGTTTCAGCCATAATTCAGGCCCATCTCTGAACCTTGCATGCTGACAATTCTCCATGGATTCTATCGGCATAATCTGTTCACTCCACTTGTTAGGAGGGGTCTTTAAACCTGAGTTATTCCTGGAGAACTTGGGAAATGGGAGCTCTTCATCTCACCAATTATGAAATACTGTAGACACTGGGCCTCCCGGAGAGAGAGATTTATCACCTAAGATAACGGTGGGATGCCTCCTGCTCTCTTTCCCTATGATGCGTCTTACAAGTTTTCCATCATTTTGCAAATAACATTTGAGGAGGATTTAACTATCAAGTGTGAGAGGAAATGATGCCGATTGGGCCTGAGATGTCTCTTAGGTGGCATTTCTCACACTTAGCACTATGGACAGGGCAGTCTGTATTCCAAGCACTGAGAACTGAGGCTGACCTTGCAGAACACTCATATATTTTTAAAAAAATATTTTTTATTATAAACTTAATTGTCAACATATACACACATTTTAATATATAAAGAATAAAAAGAAGGGGCAGAGCCAAGATGGTGGCTGGAAAGCAGGGACTGGTGTGAGCTCCCCACCAAGTCCCTCCAAAAACCTATAAAAATGGCTCTGAACCAATTCTAGAGCTGCAGGACACACAAAATAGCAGAGGGAAGCAGGTCTCCAGCCCAGGACAGCCTGGATGGTCTCTGGGTAAGGTCTTTTGTGCACGGAGCTGGGAGCAGAGCAGAGTAGAGCAGAGCCCAGCGTGGGCAGTGTGGACCAGCCAGACCAGGAGCCAGGCGGAGCATGCCCTAGTGCCCTGAATCAGTGACCTGTGGCAGTTACCAGACTTCTCAACTCACAGACACCAAAGACAACAGAAAAGGCTAGTGGGAAAAGCTGCTGGGGACAGAGTGTAAAAAGGAGTTCCCAGTTCCACCACCGCCCCAGGGGCAGCTACAGAACTACAGCTGCAGTTGCTTTCCACCCCAGGCCCACCTGGTAGGAGGAATTAAGTGGCTGATCAGAGCAGGAGTGCAGAGCCAGCTGAAAATCTAAGTCCAGTCCAGCTTGGGGGTTCGTGGGGAAGGAGGTGTGATGGTGTGGCAGAGCTGGTGCATCCACCCAAGCTTGGAACATAGAACTCTTTATTCTACAAGCAGTCATACCCTGCTGAAAACTCAAGGGTCAAGTAAGTTGGCTGGGAACATGGCCAGGCAGCGAGGGTGCACCCAGATTCAGTCTCAGACTTTGGAATCTTTCTTTGGGGACAAAGAAGACCAAAACATACAGCCAGAAGAAGTCAACAAAGTCAAAGATCTTACAACAAAAGCCTCCAAGAAAAACATGAACTGGTCTCAGGCCATGGGAGAGCTCAAAAAGGATTTGGAAAAAGCAAGTTAGAGAAGTAGAGGAAAAATTGGGAAGAGAAATGAGAAAGATGCGAGAAAACCATGAAAAACAAGTCAATGACTTGCTAAACACCTTAAAAAATAGACTAACTCAAATGGCAAAAGAGCTCCAAAAAGCCAATGAGGAGAAGAATGCCTTGAAAGGCAGAATTAGCCAAATGGAAAAGGAGGTCCAAAAGACCACTGAAGAAAATACTACCTTCAAAATTAGATTGGAGCAAGTGGAAGCTAGTGACTTGATGAGAAATCAAGATATTATCAAACAGAAC
>CM053623.1:228957561-228989513 GCA_028646595.1 Phalanger gymnotis
CAATGAGATATTTCACATTATCTTCCATTTTTTCATTCCTTTGGTTCTGTTTGATAATATCTTGATTTCTCATCAAATCACTAGCTTCCCCTTGCTCTAATCTAATTTTGAAGGTAGTATTTTCTTCAGTGGTCTTTTGGACCTCCTTTTCCATTTGGCTAATTCTGCTTTTCTAGGCATTCTTCTCCTCATTGGCTTTTTGGAGCTCTTTTGCCATTTGGGTTAGTCTATTTTTTAAGGTGTTATTTTCTTCAGTATTTTTTTGGTTCTTCTTCAGCAAGTCATTGACTTGTTTTTCATGGTTTTCTCACATCACTCTCATTTCTCTTCCCAATTTTTCCTCTACTTCTCTAAATTGCTTTTCCAAATGCTTTTTGAGATCTTCCATGGCCTATACTTCATATTTTTCTTGGAGGCTTTTGATGTAGGTTCTTTGACTTTGTTAACTTCTTCTGGCTGTATGTTTTGTTCTTCTTTGTCACCAAAAAAAGATTTCAAAATCTGAATCTGGGTCCATTTTTTGCTGCCTGTTCATGTTCCCAGCCAACTATTGACCCTTGAGCTTTTTGTCAGGGTATGACTGTTTTTAGAGTGGAGAGTACTTTGTCCCAGACTTTAGGGGCCTTGAGCTGCTGTTTTCAGAGCTACTTCTACACAGCAAGCTCTGCCACACCAGTGCTCCTTCTCTCCCAAGAACAGCCAGCCATGAGTGCAGATCCAGGTAGGGCAAAGCAGGCTTTGCACTCCCACTCTAATCCATGGTTTAATTCCTCCCACCAGGTGGGTCTGAGGCCAGAAGCAACTGCAGCTGTAGCTCTGGAAGCATCCCCAGAGCTGCACTACCTCCACTGCCCCCAGGGTGGTGGCGGACCTTGAGCTCCTTTCACTCTGTCCCAGCAGCTTTTCCCACTCACCTGCTCTGTTGTCTTCAGCCTTTTTGGGTTGAGAAGTCTGGTAACTGCCACAACTCACTGATTCAGGGTGCTAGGGCTTGTTCTGCCTGGCTCCCAGTCTGGTTGGTCCTGGCATGGCCCATGCTGGGCTCTACTCCACTCTGCTCCCAGCATGGTGTGACAGACCCTTCCCAGAGACCATCTCTGCTATCGTGGGCTGGAGCCCTGCTTCACCCAGCTGTTTTGTGGGTTCTGAAGCTCTAGAATTTGTTCAGAGCCATTTTACAGGTGTTTGGAGGGACCTGCGGGAGAGCTTAAGCAAGTCCCTGCTTTCCAGCTTCCATCTTAGCTCTGCCCCCTATATTTCTGTATATCATAAATGTTAATGATCTCTTTGGTGTGGGAATGCTCACCTCTTGATATTCTCTTTCTTGCTCAATGGAGCAAGGATATGACGCCCAAATCTGTACACACTACTACAGATTGAGGTCAGACCAGCTAGAGTGTACCAGGATGACTGCCTCCCTGGTCATGGGCATTCTTACCCTCTTAATCCAACCAAAGATCATGCTAGCTCTTTTTGCTTCCTTGCCACACTGTTGACTCTTTTTGAGATTTCAGTCTTCAGAAATCTCCAAACTTTTTCATACGAATTACTAGGCAGTTGTGGCTCTCCTAGCCGATAAATATGAAGTTGATTATTTGAGTCTAAATGTAGAGTTGGCATTTGTCTATTTTAAGGAGCTGTGCATTATATTGAATTACAATGTATTATGAGTGAAAACTAGACAAATTCCAATCTGATAATTAAAAGATGCTGATCTTTGCCTTTAGCTAAAGCTCTTGTGAGGGCTGGAAGTCTGTTCAGCTCTAGACCCCTTGATGTAGCAATAAAATTTGGATTTTAAAGTTGCTTGAACTTTAAAGTCCCATTTAGGAATGAATTAACTTTGTTCAACAGATTTTTGTTTTTCTCCTCAGTGAGATCAAATGAGACATGTATAAAAACTTGTCAGTGTTACAGAGTGAGCTTCCACAGGCTGGTGGGTTGGTGTGAAATTAATAGAAGCCATTTGGTTTTGTGTGGAATAAAGCATCCATCTTCCAAGCATTTCCAAAGAATTAACAGAAGGAGCCATCTGACTTTTCTGACTTAATGGGAAAGGCATGAATTAGAGCAAGAGCAGCCAAAAATGCACAGTGGGAAGCAATGTGGTAGAGTAGGGAGAACAGCAGAGCCCTGGCTTTGACTTCCCACGCCATAGTTCCTGCTGGGATGACTTGGGCAAGTCTCTCCTCCTCCTTTAAACCTCACTTTTCTTTTCTGTAAATCAGATCTTCAATTCACTAGACATTTGTTAAATGCACTCGATGGCAGTTAGGCACTGTGCTGAGAAGAGAGAGGCCAAGTCCACTCTCATTGCCTATTTCCCAAGTCTCTGAGGATCACATGAGAAAAGGATAGATCATAGTCATTGGCTTGACTCCACAGAATGATGTTTCCCTCCTTCCCAGGATAAGCTGATCACCTGAAATGTCTTTGCCAGAATGAATGTTTCTGTTTTTTGATTCTCTACACTTTCTCAGTGGGTTAAGTTAGGTGGTACAATGCATAGAGTGCTGTACCTGGAGTCAGGAAGACTTTATCTTCCTGCGTTCAAATCTGGCCTTAGACATGTACTAGCTCTGTGACTCTGGGCAATTTACAACCCTGCTTGCCTCAGTTTCCTCATCTGTAAAGTGAGCTGGAGAAGGACTTGACAAATCGCTCCAGTATCATTGCCAAAACCTCCCAAATGGGGTTATGAAGAGAGCAACAACACACTTTCTCAACTCCATCTAAGGTGCCTCTTTCCTCTAATTGTAGGGCCAGATAATGGAGCACTAGCTATTCCCAAAGCCTTCCTTTTAGAGGGCTCACAACTTTCCTGGTAACTCCATTTTTCAGCAGCTACTCTCCTTGACTTTGACTCCATAGAACAATATGCCCCTCAGCTGGGTAGCCCATGGTTTCCTCCCTCCCTTTTCAGTTTCTCTTTATGTGTTGTATTCTCCCACTAGACTGTAAGCTCCTTGAGGGGAGGGACTGTCTCTATCTTATCTATACCACCATCACTTAGCATAGTGGCTGGAACATAGTAGGTGCTTAATAAATGTTTGGTATATCTAGGTAGCACAGTGGATAGAGCTCTGTGCCTAGAGTCAGGAAGACACAACATCTTCCTGAATTCAAATTTGCCCTCAAACACTTACTAGCTGTGTGACCCTGGACAAGTCAGTTGACCTTGTTTGCCTCAGTTTCCTCATGTGTCAAATGAGCTGTAAAGGGAAATGGCAAATGATTCCAGTATCTTTGCCAAGAAAACCCCAAGTAGGGGTTTCTGACAAAAAGTCAGATGTGACTGAAAAATCACTGAGCAACAATAAACATTTACTGAATTGAGTGGAAAATCACAACCTCAGAGGTATCCAGAGTTAGAAATGTAATTTTCATTTGTCCAATGAAAGTATTGAAAAGGTTTTGGTATTGGTTAGACTAGCTTCTATTTTGCCAAGTAATTCATATAGCTGGAGTCCATGACATATGAAGGAAGTAAACATGGTTAGTTTGGTTCAGAGAAGTCAGGGAAATGATAGATGCCTACAGTTATTGGAAAGGCTGGAGTGTACAAGAGGTATTGGATTTGTTCTATTTGCTCCTCAAAGGTAGAATCCTCCCCACTGGGAAGGGAATGGGGGTCCCAAAGAGGCACATTTGGGCTTGCCATCAGGAAAAGCCTCCTAAATATTAGAGCTGCTCATGGGGTGATTGGCTGCTTTAGAAGAGGGTGGATGTCTCTCCTTGGAGATCTTCAAGCAGAGATTAGACAACCCTTTTCATGCATATCCTGGACATTCCTTTTGTGTGAGGATGGGACCAGTGGCTGCTCTCAGTTAGGGGTTCCAAGATCACTTTGTGGCCCAACCCTCCCCACAGGGGCCAGGCTGATCCTTAGGTGGCAGATAGTCCTAATTAGAGGACACCTGTGAAGGTTCTCCCACTTGATGGGATCTGGCAGAGCCTTTATGACAATATGCCCTTGAGAGCACAGGGTCATCTACATCCTGTGCTGAGGTGACAGAAGACATCCTCAATGGAGGCTTGTTACATCTAAGAGCCGTTTCTATCTACATGCCTCTCCAAGACCCCATGGCTAAGATCAGCTTCTCTGCACACAGCCCTTTTCAAAGGTTACTGTGTGAGTCATACACTCCATAAAACCCAAGTTTGCCATTACGAGACCCAGAGACCCTAGATTCCTTGTTCCTGGGTGACGTTATTTAGCTTGCCCCTCATTTATCACTAAGCCAATGAACATTGTCATCTTTAAGTAATTACAGAAAATATTGTAATCTGAGGGTTATTACATCAGGAGCCCAATGATAAATACATACTACTGCTACAGGCAGACAGCTGTGTACTGTAAATCAATAACGCTAATTTTTAAAAATGGGAACACGTTGAAAAGTCCTCAGATCCGATTATTGTGTTCTGAGCATAAATCCTTCTTTATTAGGGAGCTAGTGAGGGCCTCAGTGGATTGGGGGGCTCTAGCCCAATCAATGAAGCCCTTTGGTCCTGTGCACTGAAACATGCTCCAGCTAGTCATTGGCACTTATTGTGTGAAAAAAGGAGATCCTCGTGCTTTCAGTTCAAAGTTAGTACAAGTGCTGAATCTGGAGACTTAGATTTGAATTCAATCCCTGTCAACTAGGGCAAATTCCATTCCCTCTGTGGACCTTGGCTTCCCATCTGTAATGGGAAAGGGTTGGACTAAATGTCTGCATGCTTCATTCCAGGTCTGATGTTCAGTGACCTATCACCTTCTGGGAGATGCCGACATCAGTGCTGGTGGCTACTGAGGAAATACATAGGCCTGCAAACAGCTGTGGTCCTTAATGTGGGCCTTGGGTGTTTGCTTATGCCCTATTTGGCCTATGTTGCTCAGAAGCTATCCTACCATTTTGAAATCAGCTTTATCAAAATCGCTCTCCCAAATCCCATTGTCTGGCTGACTGTTTACAGAGCTATGCCTTTGAGGGAGCAGGCAGTGGTGGAGGTCTGCTTTGGATTAGTTTGATTGTGGACCTTCTTTTACCCCCTGCAGTCCTGGTGTCTGGGATTCCTTCCTTTATAGTGAGTCCCTATATTCATTTTTGAACCAGATTCCTAAGCACCGGCCTAGGAGAGCTGGTTATGGTATGTGAGCAAGACTGAAGAATCTTTGCCTGCTTGAGAGGTCTATGTGGGCTTTGAGAAATTTGGAAGGCAGACCTCAGTCAAATTACCAGGTTTCAGTGGTTATTGATAAAAGATGGTTTTAGGCTAGTCTATAGACTTATTTTGAATAATGTGGTCTGAGGTCTCACCTGTGAGAGCACTGTCAAACTTTGATTCAGGTATATCTGAAAGAATAGGGACTGCCTCCTAAATTGTCAAGAACTCAGCTGTCACTGTGATGGAGGGAGTTATCATTGCTAAAATCCTTCAGCATTTTTCAAACCCATGACCTTGGGTATTTTACAACATGGTCCAGAAAATAAGGTATCTCCAGGGATATATGAGGAAAATAGAGAGATGAACAGGGAATGCAGACTAAAAACCTCAGGACTCTATGGATGCACTATTGTTTTACAAAGAGGTCTCACTGTCTTTCCCAATTGTCAATCCACATACCCTTTGCATATCTGTATTCTTTGCATCTGTGAATACCAGTCTCATTTTGGTCACAAAAATAGGTATTTTTCTTTTGCCTTGACCCACACTTGAAGTCACCCAGTGAATGCATTTCACTGGGACTTTGAATTTCCAAAGATAGTCACCATCCATCTTCTTGGTCTGGGACTTGCCGCATAATTGTGGTATAGTTGAAAGAGTTTGTGACAAGGAGCCCTGCCACTTGTGAGCTGTGAGCAAAGGGACTGAAAACCATACTAGGCAAGGATCTGGTGAGAGTCATCATTACATTTTGGAAGGGCTGGCCGCAAAATGGGAATGGAAACTCCTTGAGAGCAGGGAATGTTTGATTTTTTTTGTATCCTCAGCACCCAGCACAATGCCTAACACATGGTATTCCCTTAATCAGTGATGAGGATTGATGATTCTCCATGGGTCCAGAGGGTGGAAGGAGGAACAATGAGTAGGCCAGTTTGTGAGTCCATACATCTAAGAAAGAACTTCCTCTGTAGCAGAGCTGTCCAACAATGGAATAAGCTGCCTTGCGGGTTAGTGTGGTCAACTTCGGTTTCCTTATCTGTGAATGAGGAGAATGGTATGTTGCCTACTGCAGCTATGCCGATGGACTTGTGATTTCTCTCTTCGACCCCACCTCTTGGCACCTGGTTTTCTTCAAGGCCCATCTTCTGCAGGAGGCCTTACCTGTTCTGCTCTGCCTCAATAATGATTACCTTTGTAATGAGCAGTACTGTAGCACCTAATACCCTTCACCTGGGCATGTTGATGCTTGCTTATTCTTTGAGTTGGCTGCCTTCCTCCAACTGAAACTATCAGGTTTAGCTTTCCAGGAAGAATCTCTGCCCTGTGGTTACACTTGACTTCTCTTAGCATTTTAGGGGTGACCCTAGTGAGGGAAACACACTGTCCTAACTTCCACCTTTAGCTCTTGTGCCACCCACAGTAGTGGTACTCTTAGATATTAAACATAGCCAGTTTTATAACAGTAAAGTAAAAAAAAATAGGTCTTCTAAATAGAGGCAAATATATAATAACAAATAGGTAATAATCCATATGTAAATCTGGCTCACACTCCTGCCCCTATACTCAATGTCTGGGGAAGAGTGGGGAAGAGAACCCACATTCTTGGGAATTCCTAGCTCTCATTAGAGACTTGAGCATCCTCTTTCTGTCTCTGGAACTGCTCATGAATGTTCATGGATGATATCACTTCTGTGCTGAAGTGGAAGCTTCAGGTGCTAAGTGGACCTGCTCCATGCTGTGTTGTCTGACACCTCCCTGGGCAGGAGGACTCAGCCAAAGCAGCGGAGTTTTGGAACAACTTCTGTTTTCTGCTTCCCATCTTTTTCTTTGCTCAGCTAGACTCAGTCCTCAGCAGTAACGGTAGAATCTCTTCTTTCCAGCTTCTAGTTTGGCTGCTCCAGTTGTGGCCCACCCTTTCCCCTCTCTATCTTCTCATTCTGGCTTCATACTGTAACTAGATACGTAGCACACCACAGTCCTGTTGTCCATATCTCCCCAGTTTATAAGAGCTCATGACATTCAAAATCAGCATCAGTTTGTCTCAGGACTCAGGCTCATTTCCAGCCACGGTCTTTTAGGATCACTGTTCCTTTTAAAACTTTGAGAAGAGGCTTAACCTAGAAACAAACCCTAGAGAGAGTCCATCACACCTTGTATCTGCCTTGTTTGTGTTTTAATAGACCTAAGATTTGAGTAAATGAACATGTTGGCTCCTCCACTAAAATGGAGGGTGAAGACTGTTTTGAACTTGTCTGGATAACTCTGTGCCTAGCACAGTGCCCAATTTATGGTAGGCACTTAATAAATGCTGGTGAATTTGAATTTAAATGACCTGGAGGAGTCATCATGGACCACAAGCCCCTTGAAGTTAGGGACTTTTTCATTCCTTGTCTTGGCCTCCCCAGCATCTAGCCCAGGATCAAAAGATTCTAGACCATTGCAGGAAAGGACCTTAGAGGCATCTAGTCCAACCCCTTTACTTTATCAGTGTGAAAAGTGCTCCCCAGAGGAGTGGGTTGATAGGATTTGAACTCAGGTCTTGCTGATTCTAAGCCCGGAAGTCTACTCGCTACATAGCACTGCCTTACTACCTACCTCAATTCAAGATGCTTAATAAATGCTTATTGCATGCAAAGAGCATTGGGCCAGGCATTAGCAATGATAGAATGTTTAGGTAAGACCTAGTTCTCTGCCCTCATGGCAGTAAATGTAGAAGAGAGATAATACAGCGCAGGAAAAAAAACTAATATTCAATATTATGTGATAATATTCATGACAAGTGCAAAATCCAGTGCTCTTGTGAGAGTTTTCAGGACAAAGGCTGTTTTGAGTTTCCAATGAGAGCCAGTGTATCTCTCCTTTGGAACCATAAACTGCTCAGTGAATCTGGCCTCTTATTATTATTTTCTCTGAGGCAATCAATGCTCTTTCTATTGCTGATGATGGTAAGGACTGTCCTTGGGGGGCCCATGGGGGAAATCGAAAAGCATTGCCATGGTCAGCAGACCTTGAGGCTGGAGGATGGTGTGCCCTGCTCCAGGGCTCAGAGGAAGGCAGAGAAGGGGCATCTTGGATGAGAGAGCCACACAATTGTGGAATACCAAGCAGGTTGGGGAAGAGGACACAGAGCTTAGGGAATCTTAACACAGGCAAGATTTATCTGTTTGTCACTCACCAAATGCACTTACAATAAAACTTGACATCACAAGAGTTTCTAGAACAAATATTTATTTGTTTTTGTCTTGGCTTTGGGGCCCATCCATCTCTAAGAGACACCATGTGCATAGTAAGAGGTAAGTCTGACAAAAGGCCAGGCCAGGGGTGTAGGCTGAGCCAGGAGGGGATGGGCAGGGAGTGGGGAGCCTGAGGGAGCCCACCGTGAAGGGGATGAGGCCTAGCAGCCATGTAAGAGAGGCTACTGATTGGAAAGGCTTGGGCTGAGCTAGAGTGTTCAGGGACAGAGAGCATCAGGCTGGTTTCAGAGGCCCCTGTTTCAGACCTTAGCTGGCTGACTTGCTACCTGTCTAGCTTGGGGCAGGTCACCTTCCCTTTCTCAGCTTCTCAAGTTCTGAAAGTTTGTGTTCCATGTTTGTTGAGGTCTGATTTCTTGTGCTTTATGTTCAATGGTCTCTCTACCTAGACACTGTTCTAAGGTTCCTCTCAGATCTGACATTCCTTGTCCTAAGGCCCCTCCCTCCTGTGGTATTGCATATTCAGATATTTCTTCCAGCTGTGCCCTTCTAAGACTCCAGATCTAATGGCTGTCTTCAAGTATCTGAAGGGCTGTTATGTGGGAGAGGTACCAGAGATGCTGGGAGAGGGGCTGGAGTGGTTCTGTTTATTCCTAGAGGATGGAGCCAGGAAAAATTGGGGTGGGGAGGCATTTTAGGGTCCAGTTTGGTATGAAGTCAGGAAAACCCTCCTGACAGTGAGAACGTTCAAAAGTCAAGGAGGCTCAAGAAGGGGAGCCTTCCACTCTTTGGAATCTTATCCATCCCACATCAGATAATTGGTGATTCTGTGCCCGTTAGCCCACTCAGCCCACTTGATCTACTGCCTGGACTTAGATACATGCTCAGTATTCTGCCCAACCACCTTGCCATCTGCCAGGAGGCACTAATCTCCTTCCTGCTTGGACTGTCATCCTCCACGTTGGATTTGACCCCTGCACCCACTTTTTTCCCCAGAACAAAGCTTCTTTCTCTGACCATCTCTGCCTCATATGAATTGTCTTCCTCTATTAAAATGAGCACCAGGATTGTATTTCTTTTAGATATTTGCATCTCCATGATATTCTAACATACTGAGATCCCTCCTAGCTCTAGCTTTCTATGTATGGATCCTCAGATCCTAGAGTCATAGATTCAGAGTTAGAAGGGAACTTTTATTTTTATTTTTAATATTTTTTTCCAATTACATGTAAAATAATTTTTATATTCCTTTTTTTTAAAATTGAACTCCATATTATCTCCCTCTCTGCTTCCCTCCTCTCCCTGCCTTGTTGAGAAGGCAAACAATTTGATAAAGTTATTCGTGTGTAGTCATGCAAAAGATATTTCCAGATTAGTCATGTTGTAAAAGAAAACAGACAAAAAACCAAGAAAAAGAAAGTAAAAGAAAAAGTACACTTTGATCTACATTCAGATGCCAGCATTTTTCCATGAGTCCTTCAGAATTGTCTTAAATCATTGTATTGCTGAGAATAGCAAAGTCATTCACAGTTGATAATTGTCCAATACTTCTGTTATTGGATACACTGTTCTCCTGGTTCTGCTCATTTCACTTTGTATCAGTTCATGCAAAGTCTTCCCAGGTTTTTCTGAAAGCACCCTGCTTATCATTTCTTATGGCACAATTCCATCACAATCATGTACCACAAATTGTTCAACCATTCCCTAGTGATGGGCATCCCCTCAATTTCCAGTTCTTTGCCACCACAAAAAGAGCTGCAATACATATTTTTGCGTACCTAAGTCCTTTTTACTTTTTTTAAAATTTCTCTGGGATGCAGACTTACTAGTAGTATTGCTGGATCAAAGGGTATGCACATTTTTATAGCCCTTTAGGTGTGGTTCCAAATTGCTCTCCAGAGTGGTTGGATCAGCTCACAACTCTACCAATAGTGCATTAGTGTTCCAATTTTTCCACCTCCTCTCCAACATTTTCTTTTCCTTTTCTGTCATCCTAGCTGATCTGACAGGTGTGAAATGGTACTTCAGAGTTGTTTTAATTTGCATTTCTCTAATCAATCATGATTTAAGGCACTTTTTCATATGACAATAGATAGCTTTGATTTGTTTATCTGAAAATTGCCTGTTCATATCCTTAGACCATTTATCAATTATGGAATCGCTTGTATTCTTATAAATTTGACTTAGTTCTCCACATATACAAAAAATGAGGCTTTATCAGAGAGACTTGCTGTAAATTCCCATTTACTAGGGGATGATGGCTTTTTTTTTCTTTTCAATCATGACTTTCAGGTAGTTCAATACTTCTTAAATTCTTTCCTGAATCTATTTTCTAGGTTAGTTGTTTTTCCAATTAGATATTTTACACTTTCTTCTATTTTTCCCATTCATTTGTTTTAGTTTTATTGTTCCTTCATTCATGGAGTCATTAGGTTCCACTTTTCCAATTCTAATTTTTAAGGGATGATTTTCTTAAATGAGCTTTTGTACCTCATTTCTTATTTGGCCAGTTCTATTTTTCAAGAAGTTCTTTTAAAAGTACATCTTTTTTCCATTTGACGAATTCTGTTTTTAAGTAGTTATTCTCTTATTGGATTTCTGTCTCTCTTATCTCTTGGCTTATTTTGTTTAAGGTATTATTTTCTTCACTATTTTTTGTGCCTCCTTTATTAAATTGTTGATTCTTTCTTCATTTTCTTGCATCACTCTCATTTCTTTTTCTTCACTCTCGTTTCTTTCCCCAATATTTCCTCAGTCTCTCTTATTTAAGTTTAAAAATTTTTTTGAACAATTTGAGGAATTCTCTTTGGGCTTGAAACAAATTCATATTTTTCTTTGAAGCTTTGCACATAGCTGTCTTGACAATGTTGTCTTCTTTTGAGTTCATGTTTTGTTCTTCCCTATCACCATAGTAACTTTCTATGCTCAAATTCTTCTGTTGTTGTTATTTGCTCATTTTTCAGCCTATTTTCTGACCTTTAACTTTATGTTAAAATTGGATTCTGTTCCTGGGGTGGAAGGGGCATTGTGCCAGACTTCAGGTTTTTTGTGCTTCTGTTTTCAGAACTAGTTCTGGGGTACTGTAAGTTTTCAGTTCTTCCAAGGTATATGATCTTTAAAAATTTTTTTGAGTAATATTTTTCCCAATTACATTTAAAATCTATTTGTAAAATTGAGTTCCAAATTATCTCCCTCACTTGCTCCCCTTCCCTCTCTCTGAGATGGTAAGCATTTTGATATAGATTATAGACATGCAATCATGCAAAGCGTATTTCAAGGTGGTATGATCTAAGGGAGAGGTATGGTCACTGCTGTCTTGGCCTGTGTTCTGTTCTGTGAATGACCACAAGCATTCTTTTCTGCCTTGGAACTGTGTTTAGTGTCCCTGCTTTTACTACTCCTCCTCACCCTATGACCTGGAACTATGTGTGAGCAACACAATAGAGTCCTGCTCCCAGATACCCAGCAAAGGGTATCCTGTAATCTTCTTCTGACAAGTCTGCCTCCATTACTTTCTATGGGCTAAGAGCTCTGGCCACCACTGCTGATTCATTCCCAAGATTTGTGGCGGGCTTGCCAAAGCATGGCCTATATTGGGACAGCTTTCTCTGCATTGTTCTCCACTCTCACCCCAGTGAGAAAGACCTTTCCTGCTGACCTTCTATATTGTCTTTGTCTGGAAAATTGCTTCACCCCGTCCTCTTGTTGGTTCTGCCACTTTAGAGATGAGTCCTTGCCTTTACTCTACCATCTTGGCTATACACCCCCTCCCCAAGGGATCTTAAAGACCATCTAGTTTGAGCTTCTCATTGTACTGATGAGAAAACTGAGGCACAGAGGGGACAGGTGGATTGCCCAGGTCACACAGCTAGCATGTGTCAGAGGTAGACTTTGAACTCAGACCTTCACGACTCCATGTCTACTGATTTATTCACTATAACTTATTACCTTTTTAAGTGAGATTGGATTCAGAGAATGGATTCAAGGCCGAGTCTCCTTCATTTCAAGCCAGCACTCTAGCCATGATGCCATGAAGATCTTTGTTCAAGGGAAGAGGAGGGGATGGTTTAGGAGACTTGCAGAAGGAAGAGAAAGGGAATGGGTTCAGCAGTGCTAATCAGAGGAGAATAAATGGCCTGCCTGGAGCCATGAAGGCCCAGTTACAATGAGATAACATCAATTTATAAGGAAGTAAGTCCTGACTTCCATATGTCCCATTTAGCAGCACATGAGAAAGAATGGAGAAGATGGAAGGTGAAGGAACCCCAGCGATGGAACTTGTCAAGCCATGACAGCATAGAGGATGTGGTGTCAGAGGGTTAAATAGAGGTTGACCTCTGTGTTGGACTGGCCACCTGTGGGGTCAAGACTGGGAAGGCAGAACATTTAATTCAACTTTACTCAGCAACATATATTAAACAGTTCCACTCAGTAGATGATCAGTGTTGTAAAAGTCTCATCTAGCAGTTAGGATTTTATCATTCAATGTTCTAGGATTCTTTAGTTTTATAACTTTTTTGTCATCCATCATTCTAGATCCTCCCAACAGATTCTACTATGTGCCAGACATGGCACAAATATAAAAAGGCCCTGGCCTTAAGGAGCTGACATTTCACAGAGAAGCATCCTGTACACAGTTAAGTAAGGACAAACTATGCAAAGTGAATTGGTCACAGACTTACGGCTAGGGGGGACCTTTAAGATCATCTCACCCAACCCTCTCATTTTACAATTGAGGAAACTTAATTTGAGGAGGTGTAGGGGCACACTTATATACAAGACTGATTGCTGGGCATGACAGGGGTAGAGAACCTGTGGCACCTTAATAAAAGTATTTGTTCTGTAAAACTTTGACTTAGTCAAAGGGCTGCACTTGAGAACCTAGAGGGCCACAGGTTCTCCACCAATGGTCTAGGGGGAGGATGAAATGAGGATGAAGGCTAGGATAGTAGGAGGGAGCTAAAAGGAGAGGTAGAGGCATAGGACAATATGATCAGAGAGCAAAATGTTAGAATTCCCAGTCATGGCATTAGAACATTTATGGACACTCCTGTCCTATTCACCTAAAGCTTCAATTCTGCACCGCCAATTGTCTGTTAGACATTTCTAACTTAAAGTCCCAGAGAGATCTCAAGTTCAGCATCTCCCCCCCAGCCCCATCCTTGTCCCAGACTTTTCCATATCCTACTCTTCTTTAGCACTCTCATCTCTGGGACCTTGGCATTGTTCTGGATTCCTTAGGTCCCTTCAGCCACATGTCTGATCAGTTGACAAATATTGCCACTTTGCCTTCCACACACTGGCTTGCTTCTGATCCCTTCTCTTCACTCACATAGTTCCCCCTTAGTTCAGGCCCAGGTCCCCTCTCATCCAAGTTATTGCAACAGCCTCCTCCTTGGTCATGACATTTCCCTCCAGCTCACCCTCCACATATTTGAGCAAGTGATTTTTTTGTAAACTTAGCCCTGACCAGGTCACTTCCATGTTCAACCAACTCCAGTGCCTTCAATGGTCTTTGGGATGAAATACCCCCTTCTCTTCCTGTTTAGTGGCCCCAGGTAGTTGAGTAACGTGATATGTCAGCAAGAAAGCTAATGGTCTCAGGGCACATTGGGTGTGCCATTGTAGTAGGAAGGCCAAATTTATAATCTCAAATATAATCATGTATATGTTTGAATGGTTCGAAATCGCAAGGTATGAGAGGTTCTCTAAGGAGAAAACAACGAGAAATTTATTTAGGCCCCACTGCAGCAGAACTGTGAACCAGCCTCCCCATTCTGACATCTTGACAAAAAGACTCCAGGTCCAGAAAGCCCACCTCACAAGAGTAACCAGGAGGCCACAGAAAAACAAGATAGTATTTAGCCAAATCATTTTTACTGGCCTCACGTTCCCGCTCGCACTCCTGGGTCTACACACGGGTAAGCCCTGCTTCCGCAGCTTCCGGCTTCTGCAGCAGCTTCTGCTTCTGCTGAAACTGTCTCTTGGCTCGCTTTTCCTCCCAGCCAAGCCTCTGGCATTCTCAAGCCCCACCTCAATGACCAGAGACCATTGGTTCACGAGTTGGCCCCTCTTAAGTCATTAATCTATACCCACACAGGTTTCACACCTGATAGGGCTTTGGGCCTGGGGCTTAGCACTTAACAGCTGAAAGTACTTCCACTCAAAAGAAACAAAAGCCATGCTAAGGAGACAATTTTGCTTAACAGCACAAGATCCCATTGAAGTAACTAGGGATTTTTTGCCTGAGAAGAGGAGGTGGGGCGTGGTAGCAGTTCTCAAGCATTTCAATGGCTTCCAAGGGGAAGAGGGTTTAGAGTTTTCTCATCCCCCATGCCAAGGGCTTCCATGCTTCAGCCCATGAAAAATTTTCCAGCCCTAAGAAAGCAGCTTTCAGTAGGACTCCAACAGGTTTACCATCTGCTCCACATGCATTTTGATTCGTTGCCAGATGGCCAGATCACCAATAGACTCCTACTTCAAGGTACTTGGTCTGCTCCCAGGGACAGGGAAGAGCTCTTCTGACCAAAGGGATTGTTTTCCTCCAGAGAGTGAGACCTTTGGCCTTGTGCTTGGGTTTTGTTTGGGTACCATTCTTGTATGATAACAGGTACCTTCAGAGAGGTCCTCTAATCCAATCCCCACCCTTTGTAGATGAAGGGGCTGAGCCCTAGAGTTTAAGTGGCTTGCTCATGTTCATATGGTCAGCTAATGGCAGACCTGAGATCTGAATGCAGGTCTTCTGAGGCCATGGTTTTTTTTCCCATATTCTGCTTGGTCTGGGGTTCAGAACTGGAAGAGACATTAGAGATTATGCAGGCCAACCCCTTTGCTTTATGAAAGAAATGGACTTGTCCTGAAGCTACTGAGTCATCCTCCTGAGGTTCTGAGTTCCAGAGATTGAACCTGGGTCTCTTGATGCCAGCCTTGGGGCTCATCACTGCCTTGCAGAGGAAAAGGTGGCTGGAGGTCTAAGGGGCTTGGACATGTGGCTTCTTGCACATGCTCTCGCTTCAGATGAGGACCATAACTGCCGCGGGTGAGGGAGAAATTTATAGCCAAGCGTTTTTTAATTAGGAGAGCCAGAAGTCCTGAATGACAAGGGAGCCTTCCTTGAATAATTGACCTCAGAGGCTCTCCTGGTGGATGGATGTTGATTTATACAAGTACACTGAACTGATTTTTCAGTAAATTAAGTCCCACATGAAAGCCAGGGCTCCTTTAGCTGAAGTGTAATAGATAGGGCCTACCCAATGTGGCACAGTTTTATGTGGGATATTAGTATTTGTCTGGAAAATTGGGTTATGTAGACAGCCAGGCTAGGTAATTAATTACTGCCACTGCAAAATAGAATATAAGGTATTGAGTTCCCCATCCATGAAGGTGTTCAAACAAAGATACTGTTGGTGAGTTCCCCATTCCTGGAGATGTGAAAGCGAAGACCAGAACGGCTGGTAGTGAGTTCCCCATTCCTGAGGATGTGCGATGAAGGCTGCAATGGGCAGTCATGAACTTCACATCACTGACAGTCTGCAATTAGGGGCCTGATGATAACTTCCTGGGGCTGCCATGGAGAGGGGTCATGCTTCAGATGCTTAGGTGATTTTTGAAGTCCTTTCAAACTCTAAGATTTTATGATAATTATCACAATTATTCAGGTTTCTATAGCATTTAGGGTTTACCAGACTCTTTTTGCAGTCCCTGTGTGAAGCATGGCCTGGAGGGGGCTTATGGGCCCATTTTGTGGATGAGGAAGGTGAAGCCCAGAGGAGGGGAGTCCCCTTTCCAGGGTGACCCAGGTCTGAGCCCAGAATTCTTTAATCCAAGTGCTTTTTCTCCTCCCCTACAGGGATTCTGCCTGAGCAACTGATGTCCAGGGTTTTATGTCCCGAACCTACGTGCAAAGAATAGTTCCTGGGTCTTACTCCCTGGACTGTTGGGGTGGGCCTTGACTCTTTGGGGTTCATGTACCTCCATTTGGACAAACACAATGTAGAGAACACAAAAGGTAACACCTGATATTTCTGCAATCACACCATGAGATTTGTGAAGCATGTTATATGTGGGGCCTCATTTGGTCCTCCCAGCCACCCAAAGGGGTGGGGCCACTAAAGGTCAGCTGAACATCCTCATTTCACAAAGGGGTTTAAAAATCACCTGCATAATAATGAAACAGGAGAAGCCTGGGTAGATGGTATTTCCTGTGAAAAGAGATCTTGGGGTGTTAGTGGACTGCCAGCTAAATGAGTCAGCAGTATAATGTGGCAGCCAAATATAGCTAATGGGATTTCAGGCTGCCCGAAAAGAAGCTGGCAGCCAGGTGGCACAGAGGATAGAATGCTGGACCTGGAATCTGAGAAACCTAAGCGCAAGGTTGCCTCAGTCACTTACCAGCTATGTGACCTTGGGTAAGTCATTCCACCTTACCTCAGTCTTCCTCATCTGTAAAATGGAGATAACAGCCCCTAGATTATTACATAGGAGTTGTGAGAATCCCTTGAAAGAACGTGTGTCTGTGTGTGTATATGTATATGCACATTTATGTATATGTGTACATACATCCATACATGCATATGTAAAATGCTTTACAAGCTTTAACGTGCCATATAAATGTTGGTGACGGTGATGATGGTGATTATTGTTGCTGTTAACGTTCAGAACGAGGAAGCGAAAGTGTAGGCCAGTCCCTCTGTGATCCTTCCTGCTCAGGGTCCATGCAGAGGGCTTTCCCAAGTTCTGGGTATCTCATTTGGGGAGGCATGCTGATCATTTGCAGAGTGCACAGATTAGGGAGTCCAAGATGGTCAAGGACCTTATGATCGTACCATGGCGGGGGTACAGCTTGAAGGAACTGGGTCTGTTTGGCGGACGACAAGAAGACTCAGTGTGGTGTGTCACATGATAGCATCCTTTAGGTATTTGGGGGCTGCTGTGGGGAAGATGGCTTCCTCTTGTCCTGCTTGGCCTCAGAGGGCAGAGCTGGTGGCACTCACAGAATGGGCAGTTTTGGTTTGATGTAAGGAAATGCTTTGTGGTAATGGGACCTGTCCTGTCACATGACAGGCCACCTTGGGAAGCAGTGGCTTCCCTACCACTGGAGGCTGCTTGAACACTGGTCAGGGACCTCATAGATGGCTCTGACTCAGTGCATCTCGAGGTTCCTTCGAGTTCTGGGTTTCCGTTTCCTGTCTAAAGGAGGAGGTGGGCTTGCTCCCGTCCTGGCCAAGCAGCAGCACCATTCTGTCTGCAATGACAAAGTTTTCCTGCCACTAAACATCAGAAGGGAGTTTTTCTAAGTCATCGTGCAGTGCACACTTGGTCGTATACCAGCCTGGGTCATCAAGCTGAGGTTTTACAGCAGACAGACACAACTTTGCTGCTCAAATGGGCACTTCTTAGATCGACTCTCCATAAAGGCCGAGGACATAAAGTGAAGTCGTAATTCTATGAAGCTATTCTGATAGATACTGAGATAATATGATCTGGGGACTTAGATGGCTGATTATCTAACAGCTTAAAGGGGCCGGATTGGGGGCCTATAGCAATGAAGACAGGCAGCAGGGGACAGGAGCAAGGAGCAGGGCACAGAGTCTGGCTCTGGGCACATTAGCCCTCCTCTGTGCCTCAACGTCCTCATCTGTAAAACTGGGCTAGTAGCTGTTACGTTACTTACTTCACAAGTGCCACAATGAAGCACATTCAAGAAGCATTTATTAAGCATCAACTAAGTGCTAGGTGCTGGTGAAACAGACAAAAATGAGAATCTCTGTCCTCAACAGTACTGGGGGAATAAATGGGCAGAGAAAAGTGGGAACTTTGTAGCCCCGTAAAATGAGACTCTGACAGAATGGAAGCCTTCTGCTAGAGGGTTGAACAGGAAGGACTTGATAAGCTGGCCAGTGGAAAGGAAGAATCCAAATTCCCTAAATTTATGGAGCCCCATAGAGCCAGGGCCTTCTGCACAGCCCAGATCAGGTCTGATCTTCACCACAGCCAAGTAAGAGAGAGAACATAAGCAGGTGAGGCAGCTGAGACCCAGACAGTCCCTTCTGGACAAAGTCACGCGAACAGTTTCTATCAGGTTTGTGCCTTAAGTCCAGGTCTCTGGACTGGGAGTCAGTAAACTTTACATTATAGTGTATTGCCTTTTAGTGGAGCAATAGAAGCAGGCAGGCTAACCCCTTGGGGCACAGCCAGTTAGGGGCGGATTGAGATTTAGGCCCAGCTTTGCTGACTTTGAGATCAGCCCTCCTCTCTGGAACACTACAGCCTCTATGAAGGCAGGCTATGGCCCTGGGGAGGTATATTCAGTGCCTGTTGCAAATATCTTTTGGAGAGGTGACAAAGCGTTTGCTAGCTTTCTCTGCTCTCCGTCCCGAAAGATCGCTGTGACTTGTTGCCTGAATGACCTTGGGCATGTCATGTGGCTTCTGTTTCTTCGTCTTCAGAGTGGAGGGCTCCCACTGGGTGACCCTCAGGGTCCCCTGCTCCATCAATTCCTGTTTCAGAAAGGGGATTAGTTTAGACGATTTCTAAGGTCCCTCTGAGCTCTGAGAGTCTATGATTATTTGATCTCAGAGCAGCATTTAACCTTTAAAAATGTAATTGAGCAATTTTCCATGCTGGTTAAATTCCAGAAACAGTCCCTGTTAGAATCCTGGAGGGAGGGACTGTTTCATGTGGCAGAGTTTGAGGGCAACCTTTCCCAGAGCAGGGGGTGAGAGGATGGGAAACTCACCCAGAATCCCAAAGTCCCATTCCCAGCTAAGGGCTATAAAGCAGGTTTAGTGGACAAACCCCTCACACCCTGCCCCATTTCTTTAGCATTTGAAGGCTTCCAAAGCACTTTCCTCACAATAGCACTGGAAGGTAGGGGGTTCAATGTCTTATTATCCAGATTTTTCAGAGGAGAAATTTGGTCATTTAGTAAGTGAAGGTATGTTGAAGACTGTGGCACGTAACACAAAGAGATCTGAGTTGGCCATGTTCCAAAAAAAAGGCAAACTGTAAATTTTTATTAGACTACTATAAGTAAGGTTACTGACTGGCCTTAAAGACCTAGAGCTTCTGAGACATTTAGGTCCTTGACTTCGGAGCCTGTCAAGGAGCCTGTCAATGACCTGAGGTGACTCTCCATACCCCCGAGCCTGCTAGCCTTCAGTTCCAGTACTGAGGTGAGCAAATGGATGAGCCCTTTTCTTTTAGGTGCATCTTCTGGTAAATATTTCCTACCCTTCCTCTCAAGAAGTGAATCTTTCCTCCTCCCACATCTTTTTGCCTTCTCCTATGATTTCATTATTGCAACACAGCATACATGCACTATGATTCTCCAACTAGATGGTGATGGGCAGGGGACATGTCTGGTTTTTTTCATTGTATCCTTCCCCTCCCTGCACCTCAACCCATGTATAAAGTGTAGGACTTTGCACACAGTAGGTGATTAATAATTGTATATTGAACTGAAATGCATTGAATAAGACCTTCAGCTGAAAAGAATGATGGAGAAAATCTGATTAAACTCCCATATTTTATAAATGAAGCAACTGAGATCCTTAGAAGGGAAGAAATAATAGTATCCTCCATCTTGTTAGAAGAGACCTTGGAAGCCATCAAGCCTAACTTCCACATTTTACTGAGGAAGAAACTGAGAACCAGGAAGCATCTTGCTTCAGGTCCCTGAGAAAGTGGACGAGGACCAGGTCTCCGCTGCCCAAACCGGGCTTCTTTCTTTCTAGTTGATCCCATCACTTACTGTGTTCTTAGCCTGGCTCTGCTTCAGGCTTCATACCACTGCAGCATTGTGCAGCGCTGATGATGAGCCCAGCAGGGGAGGGAGAGCAATCAGTTCATTCTCCTGATAGAGGTATGGGGTCTGGTGTCCATGCCTTCTCAGCAGGGAGCATGCTGTCAAAGCAAGCTTACACATCTTCTGGTATATGCTTTGCAGACAGACTTGGCTTTTGCTCTAAAGGCACAATTGGGCTGAGTTACTTTGGGTCAACAGAATGAAATGGCTCTTTGCAGCTCAATTAGTCTTTTCTCCTGCCTGGCTCAGGTTCCAGCTATTGACATAAGACAGAAATGATACTGGACTTGGTAGAATGCCTTGCATGGAGGATGATGCACGGTTCTGGGCACAATATTTTAAGGAGGGCATTGAAAAACTAGAGCATGTACAGAGGAAGAAGGGCAACAAGAAAGAGACACAGATGATGATGATAGTGGTGTCCCTGCCATCTAAAGACTACCTGATGGAACTGAGGATGTGGAGCTTGGGGAAGAAAAGACTAAGGGGCTGGACAATAGCTGCCTTCAGATATTTGGAGGGAAGTCTCATGGAGGAGGGATTCGGGTTTTCTTTCTCAGCCTCATCAAGTTGAGCTAGGAGCAATGGGTGGAGGTGGCAGAGAGGTGGATGTTGACCAGATGTGAAGGTAAACTCCCTATGATGCTGAGATGTTCACAAGTGAGCTGGTCCTCTTGCAGAGGGGGAGGGTACTTTTTTTATCACAGATCTTCAAGCCAGTGCTCAGCAAATGCTTTGGGAAGATTCTGGAGCTGAGATTCCTGCTCAGGTATGGGTTGGACTTGATGACTTTTGTGTCCCTTTCTGAGCTTCTAACATTTTATATTAAAAATTGTGACAGCTTCCCTGTATTCTGGATTGAGTAGCTAATAAAGTGGATGCCATTTTCAGTCTATAACTGTCATAGAATATTAGAAACAAAAGGTGCCTTAGAGATAATTTCTTTCAACTTCCTCATTTTACAGGTGTGTTTAGGATTGAGAATATTACTGCTGAAAGGGGAATTGGAGATCTTTTAGTCATATGTTCAAAGATTTAGAACAGGGAAGGACCTGAGGAGCCATCTAGGCCAACCCCCTTCTTTTCCATTCACAGAAACTTGGGCCTAGGGAAGTTAAATGCGCTCAAGGTCACACAGTAAGTTTATAGCAAAGCCAGGTGTTGAGCTGGGTCTTTTGCCTCTCAGTTCAGGGCTCTTGCTTCAATTTTGGGCCATCTGCATGTCTCTATTGCTCCAGATGCTAAAACTGCCCAGCCGTGGAGGGGAGAAGTGGTAACAATGAGGATGTTTCTCTCTTTTTTTCAAAACTTAATTTTTTGATGTCTTTTAATGTTATATTACATTTAGTTACAAATATATGTATTCTTCACATACAGCATCTTTCCTTGTGATAAAGAATAATTGCTATATTATTGCACATTGACCTCGTCTGGCAGTATCAATCAATCAGTCCATAAGCATTTATTAAACACCTACTATGCGCCAGATACTGGGATAGGTGCTGGGAATATAAAGACAAAAGCCAAATGTTCCTTCCCTCAAGAGCCTCACAGTCTAGCCAGGGGAGATATAATGCATATATTTAAGTACACACAAGGTAGATGGAAACTAATTTGGAAGACACTGGTAACTTGAGGAAGGAAGGAAAAGTTTCATGTAAAAGGAAGCACTTACAGTGATACTTGAAGAAAATCAGGCCTTTCAGGAGACTCAGGTGAGGAGGGAGAGAATTATAGAATAAGATGAGGTCTGTAGAATGGTGGGGGAGGTGGGAGGGGCTTGCTGTGTTTGGAGACGAGAAAGGCCAGTGTGTCTGGACCATAGTGTTCGTGAAAGAAAATCATGTATGAGAAGGCTGGAGAGGTAGGCTGAGGTCATGCTGTAAAGGGCTGTAGGCGCCTGATAGTATATGCAATACCACACAGATTGGCCACCTTTGTAAAGAAGCAAAGGGAGAAGCATTTATTTCGTCTCTTCTTCAGGATCCAGTATGGTCATTAAATGACACAGTGCATAGTTACATTATTGTAGTCATTGTGTAGATTGTTTTCCTGTTTCTGCTTACTTGGCATCGGTTCATATTTGTCTTCCCAAGCTTCTCTGAATTTTTCACATTCATTTTCTTTTAAAAATACTGATATATTTTGGTTTTATATCACCTCAGTTTCCTAATATATCACATTCCTTTCCACCCCCCAAAATTATCTCTTATACCAAAGAAAATAAAAGAGGAAAAAATCCAAAATACCTAGATCAGCAAAACTCACAATAGGTGCTATTGCTGGTCCTGCTTTCCTTCCACTGTGTGGCTAGCCCCTCAACTCTGAACCCATGTCCTTGAACTGGGTTTGGTCCTACAGAAGCCTAACCACTTACAGGAAATCTCACATGATTTTTTCATACTTTTTGTTTTGCACACCCCAGTCCTTTGGGAAAAATTACTTGAAGCTTCAGCTTTGGCTCATGTCTAGGGTCTCCCCAAAGCAGGGAGGGAAGAAAGGAATAAGGATTTATGTAGTGTCTACTATGTGCCAGACCAAGCGCTTTGCAAATATTATAACATTTGATACTTAAAACAATAGGTGCCGTTATTATCCTTAATTTACAGTTGAGGAAACTGAGGCAACCAGAGGTGGTGACTTGCTCAGCAGCACACAGCTAGTAAGTTTGAGGCCACATATGAACTCAGGTCTTGCTGACTCCAGGCTTAGTTTTCTATCTACTGTGCCGCTTGGCTGCCTCAGAGCATGGGAAGATACTCAGTGTACATCCTATATCAGGTATAGGACAGCTATTTATTCCTCTATACAAAAGAAATGCTGGCCAAAAAAGGAGGCATTGAAAGAGACTTAAAGCATATTAATACATAAAGGATGCAATGATATAACTCTTATAATCTTCCAGGAGGCTGAGATTAGTGACTTTTATTATCTACATTACTTACTGAATGCAAAACAGGTCATTAACAGTAAGGAAATTACCATTTTTGAAGAGCTTCTCACTAATTGCTGACATTTTCTTTACTTCTCTTTCTCCCCATTTTTCCAGACATAAACTAAAATGAACACTTCTACATACATAATGGAACAGAGAGAGTTGTACATGAAACTGCCAGCCTCTATTATGTAAGCTAACTATCCTCAAGTTGCTAATAAATTCAACTTTCAAAGTTGCCTTGCTTCTTAGGGATTCTTTCTGGTCCCTCTGTTTTGTGCATTTGTAAAACATTTCAATAATACTTTTTCTTTCTTTTCTTTTCTTTTTTTGGTAACCTCATACCTATCTCCTTTTATGTTCCCCACTTACCACCCCTTCCCAAAGGAAAGAAAAAAGGAAAACAAAACCTTTGGTGAAGCAAAACAGATTCCCACTTTGGCTGTGTCCGAAAATAGGACTTGTTCTGTAACTTCAGACTACCGCCTGTGATCTTTTTGGGGTATGGCTATAGTATTTGTATTGCTAGGTTAAAAGATACGCACTTTTAAGTGAATTTCAGAGAATATTTCCAAACTGTTTTCTAGAGAATCTGGACCAATTTCATTGCACCAACAGTGCATTAGTGTGCCTGTTTTCCTTTAGCCCCTCCAACAACTGCCTTTTCCTTTTTTTGGGTCATCTTTGCCAATCTGACAGATATGAGGTAGAACTTCAGAGTTGTTTTAACATTTATTTTTCTAATTGTTAGTTATTTGCATAAATTTTTTCATATGATCATTGAAAGCTTGTTTTCTCCCCTTGAAAATACTACCAATTCATATCCTTTAACCACTTGTCTATTGTGGAATGGTTTCTGTTCTCAGGTCCTTAATAAATGTATGTTACAAAAAGGATTTGAATCACTTTATTATATGTCCAGAAGATGAAACTTTCATGAGAAAAATTATCTGCAAATATTTTCCCAGCTTCCTTGTTTCCCTTCTAGCTTTGATTTCAGTTTTGTTTGTACAAAACATTTTAATTTTAATGAATCAATTTCATTTTGTATGTTTTTCATTTTGTCTTGTGAATCTTTCCATCCTTTGGTCATGAATTCTTCCCTTATCAATAGTTACAAGAACTATATTTTCCCTTTGATCCTCTAGTTTGGTGATGATGCGACCTTTGATGTCCATGTCATGTATCAAGACGGAGCTTGTTTTGTATATGGTGTGAAATGGCAATCTAAACATAACTTTGCCCACCTGCTATCCAGTTTTTCCAATAGTTTTTGACCAGTAGTGAGTTCTTACCCCAGAAGTTGGGGACTTTGAATTGATCCAAGCTGCTGTCATGTGCATTTGCTCATGTATGTTTCCCTGATCAACTTGTGTCTTTTAAAACCAGTACAATGTCATTTGAATGATTCCTGTTGTGCTCTCTGGTTTCAGATCTGGTATCGCCAGTCCTCCTTCCAACTCACTTCTTTTTCGTGGTTTCTTTGGCTGGCCTTTACCTTTTGTTCCTCCAGATTCATTTTGTTAGCATTATTTCTAGTTCTTTAAAGTAAGCTTTTGCTGTAGTTGTTTTGGTATGGCTCTGAAGAAATAAATTAAGTTAAGCGACATTGCAAGTTTGAAAGGCTATTGACTGCCCAATGATAAGAAGTCATTTCTCCAATTATTGAGGTCTGTTTTGATTTCTGTGATGAGTTTGTAGCAGTATGCATATAGTTCCTGTACATGTCCTGGCAGGTAGGCTCCCAAGTGTTTTATATTTTGTTTTAGAATTTTTCCTGCTGAGTTTTTTTGGCAATAAAAATGCTAATGATTTATGTGGACTTTTTATATTTTGCAATTTTGCAAAACATACCATTTGCAGAATATAATAAACATTTATTAATTGTTTCAATTAATTTTGATTAACTCTGGGTTTTCTCCCTAAACCTTCATCATCTGCACAAGGTGTGGTTTTGTTTCTTCTTTTCCTATGCTTCTTCCCTTTATTTTTTATTGCTATATTGATATAGTTAGCATTTTAGAACTATATAAAACAGTGATGATAATAGACCTTTTGATTTTGTGTCTGATCTTAGTGGAAAGCCTCTACCCTTTCCTTCATTTAATGAAATGTTGGTTTATGTTTTTATATTGACACTGCTTATCATATTAAATCAGGAACAATATATCAAGTCCTATGCTTTCTAGCATTTTTGACAGTAACTGGTTTTGGTGTTTGTCAAAAGCCATTTCAGCATCTTGGGGTAGTCATGCAGCTTTTATGATATTTGTTTTTAATATCTATTACATTTATTATTTTCATTATATTGAATCAACTGAATTTCTGATAGAAATCTAACCTTGTCATAGTGAGTAATCATTTAATATATGCTGTCGTAGCCTCATTGCTAATATTTTCTTTATTACTTTCACATAGATGTTCATTAGAGATATTGATCTATAGCAGGGCTTCTGAACTTTTCTAAGTGTTTCATGGACCCCTGTCACAGTTTGGTGAATGGACATCTCAGAATAATACTTTTAAATAAATAAGGTAAAATATAAAAGATTACAAATTATACTTTATGTTGTAATATATTTATCAAAATATTAAATAAGCAAACAAAAAACAAGTAAAGGGCCACCAGATTAAGAGCACCTGGTCTATAGTTTTCTTTCCCTGATTTTTTGCTTCCTGACTTTGTTATCAAGATCGTATTTCTATCATAGAAAGAATTTGGAAGAATCCTCTCTTTTCTTATTTTTGCAAATTGTTTAGGTAATATTGGAATAAATTGTTCTTTGAATGTTTGATAGAATTCACTTGTAAATCCATATGTCCCAGGGTTTTTTTCCTTCAGGAGTTTATTTACGTCTTGATCAATATATATTTTTAGAATTGGATTAAGCAATCTATTTGTGTTCTGTAAATCTGGATATTTAAAATTTTTATGTATGTTCATCTTATCTAAGTTATCAATCTTGTTGTCATGTAATTGGACAAAATAGTTTCAAATTTTATCTTTAATTTTTTGAATTATCCATTTCCATTTTTAATACAACTTTGTTCCCCCCTGAACTAGTTAACTACGTGCTTATTTTATCATTTTTTAAAAAGCTGTTTCATTTGTCAGTTCAACTTTTTTTTTGCTTTCAGTTTTGTTGATCTCTTAGATTTTCAGTATTTTTATTTTGGAGATTGTTTGGGGTTTTTCATTTGTTGCATTTCTAATCTTCAAAATTATATCCCCAGTTCATTGATCTATACTTTCTCTATTTTATTGATGAGTATTTTAAAATATGTTTTCTCCAAGTACTACTTTACCTGCATCATCAAAATATGGGTGGATTGTTTTCTTTGATGTTTCTTTTCTGTTTCTTTGAAATTTTCTGTTGTTTCTATGAATTTCTCTTGGACTTACTGATTCTTTGGAATTAAATTAATTTCCAATTAATTTAAATCTTTTCTTGAAAGGCCCTTATAATTTTTATACATCATGGTCAGTAAATGATTGTGATATTTTTGGTTTTCTCTATTTCCTTGTGATGCTTTTTGCCTCTTTCACTACCTTCTTTGTAAAGTGAGAGGTGAGGAACAAAGAGAAGAAAAAGCAAAGGATGAAGGAAATACATAATTAATTATAATTGTGAATGTGAATGCATTGAACTCACTCATCAAATGGAAGAAAACAGACTGGATAAGAATCAGAATCAAACAATGTATCAGTCACTGTTTAAGTGCTGCTGTGTACCATGCATTGTACTAAGTGCTAGATACATACATATATGCACTTGAAACATAAAGATTCACCCAAAGTTAAACTCAATGCTTAATAAATGTCACCTGTTTGTTGTCTTTTCCCACACATAGTAAGGCCCTGCTGAGAAATTTGTAAGTGCTTTTCTATTCCCATTTGGTAATTATGAGATCTTTTATTTAAGTTTTCTAAGGATTCAGGTTCTTCTTACTTGTGTAACTCCTTTAAGTTCTTTTTCCATCAGGAATTCTTAGAAACTTTGCTTTATAAGAGGTCATTTACTACCATATCTACCCTCTTTCCCCTGACCCCATCGCCTTGCCCCCAAGGACTATACTCAGTATTGTCAGAAAAATTGTTCTTTGCTTGTAAGCATTTATCTTTTCCTTTTGGAATATCATTTTTAAAGCTCTCCTCTCATGTACAGTAGAAGTTACCAACTCTTGTGTCATCATGACTGTGGCACCTCAATACTTTCACCATTTATTTGGCCGCTTGCAGCATTGTTTCTTTGACTTGAAAGCTCTGGATTCTGTTTATGAATTCCAAGTCATTTTAATTTTGGAGTTCTTTGTAGGAGGTAACCAGTGTATTCTTTCTATTTTCACTTAGCATTCTACTTCTATTATGTCTGACCAGTTATTGTTCATGATTTCTTGAGATATGGTAACAAGGATTTATTTTTTGGATACATTTTTTAGATAGCTTACATTTTCTTTTTTCTTTTTAAAACATTTGTTGTAATATTTAATGTTGCTTCATGAAATTATTGATTTCTGTTTGGCACCTTTTCCAAAGAGTTTGGTTCTTGGGTAACGTTTACCATCATCTGTTCTAAGGTGGTAATTCTCCTTGTACTTCTTTCCTTTTTAGCCCCAGTCTGATCTCGTTCCTTTTGAATGCCATGGGATTGAGTGGGGCTGAACCGGACACTATCATGAAGTGACCCTGTCTCCCTTAGTAGCTGGGGCTCAGTGCTGGCATAGCACTCTTTCCTGTTGTAGGCCCTGGTTAATGTTGTGCCTTGACTTCCATTACCCTAGATTATCTCTGCTTAGAGTTTCTGCAGGAGTCTGGCAGATTTTTTGTACCATCTTGGACAGAATGAAGGCAGGTTCTTCAGCATTAGTCCTTCTGGGATATTTTTAGAACCTTGCTGTATTGCTTGTGGGAGATCTTGGTTCCTCTAGGTACTACTATGCTGCTCTCTTCCTATAATTCTCCCAGTTGAGATGTAAACATCAGAATATGAAATCATTTGTGAGACTGCTGAATAGACATTACTCATTCACCTAGGCTCCTCAATATCTACTTCAAGAGATGTGACTGTGTATTATATCTTTATGTTTATGTAATATATACACACATATATCTGTATCTCCATGGCTCTCTCTCATCCTTCCCCTCACTCTCTCCCCTTCCCTCCCTGTCCTATTTCTGAGACTTCCATATCTAATCTGTTCCACTGCTCTACTCTTCTATTTTTAAAACTGATGCCAAGTATTTTTATGATTACTATTTAATAACACAATCTGAACTCTAGATATGCTATTTTACCCTTTATTCCTATTTTTATTATTTCTCTTGAGGATCAAGACCTTTTGTTCCTTCAGGTGAATCAATTTTGTATAGTTTTATCAAATATCAGCTTCATGGTTTCATTGCAGTAAGACCAATTCTGTAAATTAATTTTGGTAGGATTAAAAAAAAACATAAGCAATTAGTTTTTCTTCAATTATCTGAGTTGTTCACCTAGGAGGCATAGTGGATAGAGAGCTGGTCTTGGAGTCAGGAGGGCCTGATTTAAAATTCTTTCTTAGACACTTCCTAGCTCTGGAACTTTGAGTTAAACTCTCTCAGCTTCAGTTTCTTAATCTGTAAAATGGAGACAATTATTGAACCTACATCCTAGCATTGTTGTGAAGATTAAATAAAACATTTTGTGTACCTTAAAATATTGTCTAAATGTTGGCTATTGTTTTTCAATTCGTTAGTGTTTTGAATTGTATTTCAGTTTTGACTATGCTGCAGCGATTGACTTAAAGATATTTTATGACTTTTCAGTTATATCAGATCTGAATTCTGTCTGTTGTTGGCCCAAATGGTGTCAGTTTGAGTAGGCTTATTTTATATTTTGTTTGGTTTTTTTTTTGGAGGAGGGAAGGTAGGGTAATTGGGGTTAAGTGACTTGTTCAAGGTCACACAGCTAGTAAGTGTGTCAAAGCTTATTTTGTATTTTGGTGCATCACTGAAGCTGTTAATTGTCTTACTTTCTTTTCTGATTCACTGGGGGTTTTCTAAACAAACCATCTTGTTGTTAGTAAATAGGGAGAATTTTGTTTCCTCTTTGCCTATGCTTATGCCTTGAATTTATTTCTACTGTCATATCACTATTGATTACATTTCTACTTTTCTAGGAATGTATGCACTTTTCAAAGGTGTTAGAAGAGATCAATTTAGAATAGCCTTAGTGTGGAGGTTTTCAGCTGCAAGCCAGTGTGATATATTGGGCAGGGCCCTAGATTTTGGAGCATGTTAGTGGACCAACCATTTCTCCTCTTTGGGCTTCAGTTTCTACATCTATTAAGTGGAAATATTATGTTGGACAACTCCCGAGGTACCTCCTAGCTCTGGCCTGTATTCTAAAATCTCTTCCATTTCTAGCATTTTATGTTCTATGTTCATTTGTAAAATGAGGAAGATGTAAAAGATGATCCCTGAAGTAGATCCCAGCTTGGAAGTATTATGATACCATGTCTGTGAGCCACATGATTTCATTTCCTGGAACTTAGAGCCTCAGAAAGGAATTCAGAAGTCTTATTCAACTTGTATATGTGCAAAAATCATTTCCTTTGGATACAAGACATTTCTTTTATAGTTCTGACATTTAATTGCTGGGTGATGTTGGGCATTTAACTTTCTGTCTCTGGACCTTCCTTGGTAAAATAGAGATGATGATGATGATGATGATGGTGCTGATGATGATGGTGATGTTGGTATCATCATCATCTCCTTTCATCCTGACAACATCCCTGGAAGGTAGGAGCTAGTGTTATTCCCATTTACAGATAAGGAAACCGAGGCACAGAGTTTAAATGACTTGTCTGCGGTCACACAGATAGCAAGTTTCCAAGGCTGGACTCAAACTCAGGTCTTACGGACTCCAAATTCAACCCTTTAGGTAATGGACCAACTAGCTGCCTCTAAATTAGCATTTATATAAATGGCACTTTAAGGTTTGTAAATGTAAATGCTGTACAAAAGTGCTGCACAAATTTGATGTTCACTACAACCCTGGAAGGCAGGTGCTATTATGCCTCCCTCCCATTTTACAGATGAAGAAACTGAGTCAGAGTTGACTTGCCCAATGTCACACAGGTGGAGAAGCCTGACTTGTGCTCAAATCCAGGACTTTCTCCACTGCTGGGTATTCTCTACTGCCCAAACCCAGTTTCCTTATTTTCAAGATGAGTAAATTTAGGCCCAGAGAGGAGAAGGGACTTGCCCAGATTCACACAGGAAGTATGTCATTGACTCGGAAACTAAGCATCTATTTCCTCTGACTCTAAGTCTGGTTGTCTTTAGTGTGTGCCAAGAAAAAGAAAAAGAGAGAAGGAAAACACCCAGTGCCCTTAATAAGACAGACACCTAGCTAGGCAGCGACTCTCTGATCCTTGTGATGTTCATACATGTTGAAGCCTCTGGGAAGTCAGCTGGGACTGGAGAAAAATGGAGGCTGTGACCCAAGAGCTATTCCTCACTTTGCCTGGCTGGCTCATTGCTCTCGAGCTTGGGAATCTATTGGGATTCCTGGACTGCAACCCTTTATTAAGGTATTTATCACAGCCAGTCCTTGCCACACCTTGCAGCTTGCCCTAATGAGCATCATGTAGGTCTTCTCTCCCGAGGGACCTGGGATCCCAGGCTGTGTATGACTAGGGCAGGGAGAAAATGTGTTTGAGCACATCATAATGAGAATCAAGGGAGGCAAGAGTCAGCATGATTTCATGCTCAAAGAGCCTTGGGTTCAAGTGCAGCTTTTGACACACTGGCTGTGTGACCTTGGGCAAGTCACTGATACCTTTGGCCCCATGTGGCTAAGACTGTAACTCGCAGAGGTCCTGGTCTGCATGGGGAGAGGGTTTCCTCACTAGTAGCTCCCTGTATTCAGAACCTGGCCCACCCCACGGTCCAAAGAGATCACCTCGAAGACCTAGAGACTTCAAGGGAAAGCTATGGAAGCTCTGTGCTAGCAGTGGTCATGAGGGTGGGTAACATGGTGCAGTGGCCAGAGAGCCAGCTCACATCCTTCCTGGGACACATCCTGGCTACAGAACCCCAAGCATGTCATCTGCCTTCTGAGTAACCTAGGCAGCTCTGTAAGACGATTCTCGACTCCAGACAAAGTGTTGGCCTATGTAGTAAGTGCTTAATAAATGCTTGTGGACTAAGTGCAGGTGGGAGTTTCCACACTGCTTTAGTCACAAGTCTGGAGAGATGATGCTGGTGATGGTGATGAGGATGCTGCTGCTGCTGATGACAATGATGCCGCCACTTCAGGTTTGTTTAGCACTTTAAGTCATGTAGTAGGAAGTGTGCAGAACACAGGAGCAGGGGGTCTAGGATGAAGTGGTGTTCTTGATACTTGTGAGCTGGGAATCTGCAGGCAAATCATGTCCTATTTCTGATCCACAATTTTCTTAACTGCAAAATGGGTAAAATAGGGCTTTTCTTGCCTGCTTCACAGGAGCATAATGAGCAATGCACTTTGCAAACCTAGAGATGCAAGTTGTTCCAGTGTTTCAGAGGGGCTGGACCAGGAGGATCAAACTCCTTAAATATGACCTACCTTAAGAGGTGGTGAGACACCCAGCCCCTGGAGGTATCCATCCATTTCTCATAGATAGCGGGGAGGGACTGATTTTTCAGTTGCAGGTTTGACTAGGTTCCTTATGAGGTTCTGTTGGAGCCTGGGCTTCTGTGAGATCTGCTCAAACCTTACAGTGACTCAGTGAAGGATGCAGGGAAATGATTGTTATCCCAGTTCTACAGATGAGGAAACTGAGGCCCAGACAAGGAAACAGGAGGTAGAAGCAAATGTCTGGCAGCTGTGCTCAGAGGAACACTGGA
>CM053623.1:228989613-229020641 GCA_028646595.1 Phalanger gymnotis
CTTTTACACAGTCTTGGTTTTGCAGTTTGGCAATTTCAGGTCTTGGAGTAAAGTGGAGGTCACACCCCCCCCCATACCCATACCCATACCCCAGCACCCACACACCCACTCACAGCCCCCCCCCACTCACCCCCATACCCATACCCCCTCATCCCACCCTGCCCCCCCACTCCTGCAGCCCCCCACCCACATACCCACACCCACACACAGAAGTTAATAATATTCCAGTAGCACCCAAACTCTCCTAGCCCTTGCCCTTTGGGCTGGGCAGAAAGACCATCCAAGGCTCCGAGAGGCAGAGCTGGAAGCAGCCTCTGAGGCTACCTTGTCCAAGCCCCTATTTGACAGAACAGGAAACTGAGACCCAGAGAGAGGAAGTGATTCGCTGGAGGTCACTCAGGTAGTGGGAATCAGAAGGAGGATTTGAATCCATGTCCTTGGACTCCACAATCAATGCTTTTATCGTGTTCCTCTGTGTTTGATAATGAGATCATCATTGCCCTTTATGAACACACAAATTCTCATGTGCCCTTATGTATGCACACACTTGTACACACATGCCTGTATGGATACACATATGTATATACACATATTTACTCTTAAGAACTAAGAACTGGTATGCTCTCTGTCCCCTGAGCATGTCTCCTTCCCAGTGTGGGTCACATCATTCCCTAATACTGGAATCTCCTCTGTCAGCAGCTGTTGAATTTTTGAGTATCCTCTAAGGTCCAGTTAAAATTCTGCCCCCTGGATCATCCCAGCCACCCCCAGTCCTGCTTCTTTTACCATTATCAACTATCACTTGGCCAGTCCGAATCTGGGCCCAGTTGGAGTTTACATTGACAGTCTGAATGGGAAGGTAAAAGCTTGACCTAGCAAATGAATGAGGGGATTAGTAACCACATCCTCTTGGAGGTCCTCTGTTTTCATCCTGGGTGGGACAGACAGTCTACATTCACGATCTACCTTGTTGTCTATTCCATTCACTTGACATTTATAGTCTTTCAGCCAGTTCGTTCAACAGAATACTTATTAAAGGCTTAATAGGTGGTAGGCCCTTGTGCTTAGTATTTGGAAAGATGATGCTTCGGCATTTTGATAACAAATAGACCTGTGGAGTCAATGCTGTGGGCATACCCTCCCATCCAATGAGTCACAGCTGTCTCATCTGGCTTGGTGGCCTTGATCCAGAAAGGATATACCTCCAACTCTTGCATTCATCAATTTGATTCTTTTCATAGCACTTTTTTGGAGGGAGGGGATATTTCACACCTGCTAAGAGCAATTAATGTAACTAACCAGATGCTTTGTGCCCCCCCCCCCATTAGGTGAGAAAGCTTCTTGAACTGAAAAACAGAATCAATCAAAGTTAAAACAGGTGTGAACAATTGTAGCCATCTTTATTGAATCAATCAATAAATCAAAGGAATGAATTAGGTGCAAGCAACATGGTTAATCAAGTTGGGAAGGAGAGAAGAAAAAAAGATTTGGATTGCTTGAAAGAATTAGGCACACGTCCCCGCTTCTATGTATATTTTATGCTAACCATTCTTCTGATATTGTCAGTGTTGTTCCAACAAAGGAGTGGTCAGAAAGGAGGAGGACCAGGAGAGAGTGGTATCATACAAAGCCATAGACGTAAGGGTATCGAGGAGTGAATGGTGAACCACATCACAAATGTGGCAGGCAGCCTGAGAAGTATGAGGACTGAGAAAAAACAGGATTGCCCCTAGAACATGGGGGGAGATGAGGGAAGCTGGGGAAGGAGCCCTGGGGTGGGGTGCTCCACACTAGAGCAGCCAGAACATCCATCTGTTCCCCCTTGCTTCAGCTAATAGGCTGCTTGCCTCCTTTTCACCTTTTCACACATCTCCTTAATTATATTTTGTCTGCTAATTTCCACATTCTTACCCATTGCTCGTCTCTCTAGTCATTTGGACTATTTGCAATTTGGAATCGACTAACATTTTGGGTAGAATGCCAGCAGGGAGTCAGGAAGACTTGAGTTCAAATGCTGCCTTAGCCTCTTAGCTTTGTGACCAGAAACAGCTCATGCAATCACTCCCATTTATAAAATGGGGATAATCATAGCACGCCCTTCATAGAGTTGTGGTCAAAGTCCAATCAGATAACATCAGATAACAAGGCTTTGCAAACCTTAAGGTGATATATGAAGACTATATCCTTGTTATGAGGCTGAGGTGAGTCTTCTAAGAGGTGCCCATTGGACAAGAGTAAACCTCTTCAGGCAGATCTTTTCCTTAGTGAGGCTGCTTTGACTCCTGCCATTGTTCCAAAGGAGCCCAAATAGACACAATGGGAAGGATGCAGAGGTCATTCACCTTACAGATACCTACTAAGTCCCTCCTAGCAAGTGCAGGACCCAGGGCCAGATGCCAACAAAGCGACTGGAAATGAGATGCAGCCTCCTCCCCACTCCTGGAGCTGTCATTCTAACTGGGCTGATAAGACAAAGACACAGATGGCACAATATCTTGAGATACACTCTGGGTTGCCAAGGAGAGTTCTTACCACAATCAGAATCTTCTCAAGCATAGAAATGTAACGGCATTTGGTACATTCATGTATTTGTTGAAGGAGTGAATGAATAGATAAGTCAGTATGGCTGGAGGCAGGAGAGGTGCTTTTTAATGGGAGGGGGACCAGGTTGATGACACTAATGAGGAAAGTTCTCATTTCCAACATGTTTTAACAGCTGATAAAATTTTTCCCTCACAACTAGTTCTGTGTGTCATGCAGCATGTGTATAATATGGCTGCTCACAGTTTTTCAGGAAATGAAGTGGTTTCTCTAAGGTCACACACATAACATATCAGAGTGAGGACTCTGTCAAGTCTTTTGGCTTCAAGTCCCGTATCACACTGCAGGGAAGTGGGAGGATGTGGCTTCACTTTGTAAAACATGAAGTGTTGTGTGAACTTGGAAGGAAGGATCTATAATCAAGGGGAAAATTTTTCAAATGATTAAGATGAGTTGTTTTATTTCAGTAATGTCAGCTAAAATTTACTGCGGAAAGACTAGTTCAGATTTTAAGGGCCTACTGTCATGTTGGCATTGAAGGTAAACATGATCTATAAATGAAAAAAATGAATAATAATACTTGACATTTGTATGGCCTTTTAAGTTTTGAAAATTGCTTTATACCTATTTACAATTCACAGCCTTGTGAGATAGATACTGTAGGGATTAGCCCTATTTCACAGATTAAAAACTGGCTCAGAGAGGCTGTGACTTTCCCATAGTCACATTACTTGTAATTGTCAGAGGCAGGATTCAAACACAGATCTTTCTTCCAAATTCATTACTCTACCTAACTCAACATCCTACTTCTTGTATATCAAATGAACTCATGTGGAGGCTCACCCTGGTTGCTGCATCCTGCTGACACGATTATTTTTCAGGCTCCTTCTCAGAGTAATATGATGTAGTGGACCTGGGTTAGAATCCTTGCCCCTACCGTTGTATACTGCCTTGATGAAGATGGCAAAGACTATTCACCTCTAAAGGCATCTGTTTCCTTATCTGTGAATAAAGGTGCTCCCTAAGATTCCATTTAGTCCAAAATGCTACAATTCTTTCCTTGCTTCATTAAACGTCTGGTATATACAAGGCAGTGTGTTTTGACCCTTTGAAGTTGGGCTGGGGAGCTGTTCAGAGAGCCATGGTGCTGAAAGATAGTGGGGCTGGTAGGCATCCGATGCTCTTCTTTCAATCCAGACCCTCTGTGATGGGGGTTGCCTGCTCTCACCTGTACCATTTCCACTGCAGTGGGCTAGACTGCCTACCTCACCACCATGGTAACATCTCTTAGAAAAGTAATTAGTGCACAGGTGTGTACTTTAGATGTGTGGTATTTGGAATGTATTTATAACTATAAAAGCAATTATAATGAGCTAATCACTTGCAAAATTTCTTTTTTTTATCCCCCAAATTTTACGTTCCACTTATATGCTCAGAAAACTTCAGCTTTCTAAATGCTTATAATTGAATAGCATCTAATTTGATTTCAATTAAATTAAGCAAAACTTATTGGGGAAAAAAGTTGAAAATTACACTGTCTTCTCAATGGCAGAAAAACCTGAGCATTATTTGACATGAATATTTATCTTTTTCTTTTGATAAACTTTGCAGAAATGTCATGGATTTTGCTACTCCCATTTTTCAGTTGAAGGGAATTGAGGCCTAGAGAATGAAGTTAGGTAGGACAACGAAGTCACCTGTGTGAGGGAAATTGAGTCTGCCATAGCACAGGAATTATGTTTTCTTCCCCAAACCAGTGTGAGAAGCATTCTGAAATCCTAAATGCTGAGTTAGGAGAACCCAATTATAATTACAGTTGTGGTATTTGTCGTCTGTGGACTTTAGGTGATTCTCTTTACCTTTCTATGACTCAGTTTCCTTTTCTCTTAAGTAGGGGGTAATGAAATTTTTACCTTACAGGAACTGTTGAGAGAAAAATCCTTCTTAAACCTTCAAATGATAGAAAAATGTGACTTTTCATTATTAGGAAATATGATTAAAATTTTTTATTACTAGGAAGTACTGGGGTTTTGTTTTGTTACATGAGATACCAGCTTTCTCCTTTTTAAAAACAAACAAAAAATGGGCATGATAAGCAATATATACATTTATTATTACTACATGGCTCTATTAGCTGAATTTGAAACTTTGCTTAAAGAGCATGCAGACCTCCATTCACCTGAAGTTTCATAGAAGGGACAATTGAGACCAGAGAGGTGATAGCTTGTCTAGGCATTATCTAAACCTAGCTCTTCTGACACCAGAGGCTTCTGAGTAGAGAATAGATGACTCCTTGAAACACTGGACTAACTAACTTCTGAAGTCCCATGTTGTTCTGCAGCGACCAGGGGATTCTCTTACTCTGCAATTTTTTTCACTTACAAATACAGCTGTCTTTAAATTCTCAGAAAATTAAGCAGTAGAATGAGAAACATGTTCCTCAATTTGTCCAATGATCTCGATTCCCCTTGGAGAATTGGTGTCATAGTTTTCATTTCTGAAAGGTGACAGCTTGGAAATGTGGTAGAATCTTTAGAGTGTTCATGTGACCTCACATATGTGGCTTGATTTTATTTTTACAATGATCCTGCTAGTCATTCAGGAAGCATTTAGTAATCAGTGTAACCTGTGCCTCTTACCATTCTAGGTGCTGGTGAGACAAAATCCAAGCTTAAATAACCCCAGCCCTCAAGGAATTCACATTATGAAGGTCCCACATTTCTCCTTTTCTCCACATGGTAGAATTCTTAAAGTAGAGACTGGCTGACCACTTCCCAGGAATATTTTCCAGCACAGTTTTTGGCAGATCACTTCTGAAGTCTCTCCTAGCTCAGAGATTGTGTGATTCTGTGTCTTAATAGATGAAGAAGAAAGGTAGCAGAGCCCTCAACCTCTCTCTCTATCACAAAGTCATGGAATGGCAAAGCTGCATGCAAGAGACCTTAGAGGGGACTTTTGTTTAAGTATTGACTGGAATAGATGCCCTTTGAGATCCTTTTCAGTTTTAAGATGTGGTCTGCACATTTTTGAGATGGGAAAGTCTAAGCTTTGGGAGGTAGAAGTACTTGTCCAAGATGGCAGAGGCAAGATGTTTCCATGCTTCACATACAGTACTTTTTAAAAACTTCCTCAAGGGGAAGTTTTAGGGTCAAGTCTTCAGTGAGACTCAGTGGAACAGCCCTTAAAGGCTCATGAGGCAGCTTCCACCTCCAGATGGCTATCAGTGTTTTCTTCAAGATCAAGCGAATTATAATGACCTCCTTCCATTGTTTTTTCCCTATCTTTCTCATGAATGCCTTTTGGAATGATAGATGCGGTTGATGTAATCACTGTCTGAAGATTAACAAGTGATCATTCTGGACTGAATTTTCTGGAAAGGACTTCTATAGGGAAAAGGTCATTTCTCATCTATTTTTCACAATAATGCAGAAATTCCATCATCTAAGTGTTAGACCCAACATATAAATGTGTGTATGCACATGCATTCAGAGGTTGAAAGAAATTTGTTTTTAAAGAAAGAAAACATACATCAAATTCACAGGTATCTTAGGTCATTTAAAATTGACTTCCCCTTTTTGTGAGTGTTGCAGCAGTTATAATACCAATTTCCTTTGGAAAAGTTTTTTTTTTCCTTCAGTAGAACTGATATCATACAAAGAACATAGAGTTTCAGAACTGGAAGGACCTAAGAACAAAAGACATAGAATGTCCGAGTCGAGGGAGACCTTAAGCATAGAATGGAGAATAGAGCTGGCAAAGACATTAAAACAAAAAATGTCAGAGCTAAGAGGGACTTGAGAACATAGAATGTCAATAGGTGTAAGGGCTTTAGAATACAGAATGTCAGAGTTGGGAAATATATAATAGAATAGTAAGGTGTGAAAGATTCTGATTGAGATTATGAAAACTATAAATCCCAAACACAGGACTTTAGATTTGATCGTGGAAGTAGTGAGGAGCCATGGTGGGGAGCGGGGGGGTGAATTGGGCAGATTTATGCTTGAGGGAATCACTTTGGCAGCTAACTGGAGAATGAATTGGCATAAGGAATAAATTAGGCAAATCCGAGACCAGGTTGAAGGTGATAGCAGCAGTCCAGATGATGTTGTGTGAACTAAGATGGCTACTGTGTTAATGGACAGGAGGGAGAAAGATATGAGAGATGTTGTGAAGGCAGAAATGACAAGATCTGGTGATAGACGCTTATATAGAATGAGAGAGAAGTAGAGGATGACACCAAGGTTTTGAGTCTAGGTGATTGATAAAATGGTTGTGTCCTCAACAAAATAGGGAAGTTTGAAAGAAGAAAGGCTTTGGAGGGGAAAGAAATTTCTGCTTTGGACATGTTGAGTTGGATATGCCTGTAGAATATCCAAGGATGTCTGAGGCAGGTGATGATGTAGCTCAGGAGACAGACTAAGGCTGGGTATATAGCTCTAGAGCTCTATGTGAGAGAGCTTAATTGAAATATTGAGATCTGATAAGATGACCAAGTGAGATACTCTAGAGGGAGAAGAAAAGAAAGCAGAAGATACAACCTTGGGGGACACTCATGGTCAGCTAAATGGGCATGGCATGTATGAAGAACTAGGAAACTGAGAAGTAAGGGTAGGCAGACAGGAGAAGCAGGAGAGAGCACTGTCACAAACATCTAGGGAGGCGAGAGCCTCTAGGACGTGATCAACAGCACAATGCTGCAGAGAGGTCAAGTAGTATGAGCATTGAGAAAAGATTTTTCAGTTAAGTGATCAGTGGTGATTTTAGACAGCTAGATGGTGCAGTGGATATAGCACTGAACCTAGAGTCAGGAAGACTCATCTGCCTGAATTCAAATTTGCCCTCAGACATGTACTAGCTGTGTGACCCTGGGCAAGTCACTGAACTCTATTTGCCTCAGTTTCCTCATCTGTAAAATGAGCTGGAGAAGGAAATGGCAAACCTCTATAGTATCTTTAACAAGGAAACAACTGAACAACAATGGCACCTGTGGGGAGAGAGAAGTTTGAATTGAGTGATCAAGGTGGAAGATGTAAAAGGGTAACATGGGCAAACCAATACTTTAGGGGAGTTTAGAAGAGTGAGAGGAGAGAAGTGGAGGAACCTGGTGTAACTGGCTTTCCCAAGAAGTTTAGCTGAAAAGGAAAGAGACAAAGACAAATAACTAAAGGGGATCATAGGGCAAACATAGGCATCAGAAGTGAGTTAGGAGATAGGGAGATGTCAAAGATAAGAGAGACAAGGTGAGGGTGTTAATGAGGGCATCAACTGAAGTCATCCTCTCCCTGGACAAAAATTAAGGGCATATGTAGAGAGGTTTGCCTTGTCAAGAAGAAGGGCCACCTCTTCATCTGAGATGGAAGTGAAGGAGGAATTAGGGCAATATGCCTATACTTTATGAGAAAGGACCAAGAGCAAGTTTTTAAGGAATTATCTTAATTAAAATGAGGCTATTTATAAAAAGGATCTTTAGGACCCCCCCCAGCTCTAGATTAATAAGCCCACCTCTATGTTGAAGGAGATCTATAACCAGAAATCGTGCCCTTGGCTCATGCACCACAAGCTAAGGCTGTAGCCTGGGTGGAGGAGGAGAGGGGCAGAGAAGGGCTTGCCCTGGCCCATCTGGGAGTTTTTGAATCTAACCATTCTTACCAAATAGCGACCAGGCTCTGTTCTGCACTGCAGAAGTACTGAAAGTGTTCTCCATGCTTTCTAAATTTAGCACCAAAGGATAAAGCCTTCATGGACCACACAAGTTGTAAGGTGCCTTCTGCTCAGATGTCCTGTGATCTTCTCCTCTGCTCCCCTTCCCCAAGCCAGTTCTGCCCGCTTCCTACTTCTTCCCTCTCAAGAAGTATTTGAATGATTCTCCTCAATTACTCCAATGTGTTGAACTCCTACCTCCCCTTCCTGCCACAGACATCATCCATTATTGTTCTCCAGCAGTTTGTTCTGGGCTTGATTGGGACTGTCTTTGTCATGCAATCAATGCATGTTCTTATGGTAATAAAAATTCAATGAATAAAATTGTGAACTCAGCCAGTAAAATTTAATGTCTACATAGAAAGAAGTCATCAATTGGGTATATGTGGTATTTGTGCAGAATTCCCTGGACACAGTTAAGTGGGACTAGATTAGCTGGTGGAATGATGGGCAAGTTTATCTGCAGATGCCTTCCTGCAGCCAGAGGGCCCCTAGTGTGCCATCCCTGAATCTCATGGACAACTTCAGCCTTTGCTAGTTAGCTCCATCCAGGAGCATCTTCCAAGGCAACATGGGGGGGGGTCTGGCCCCATCACTGACAATAAAGAAAGAGGGAAGAAGATTTCAATGAGATAACTCAGGAACATTGAATTTTCTTCTATTTGGGATGAGCTATCTTATTATAGCCATTCAGTTATGTAATAAATGTCCAGTCCTGTTCACTCTTTGGAGCGGCCAGAGATTCCACGATTTAAATAATTTGATAGGGCATCTGGGCCAGGTTTTGTTCAAGAGTCTGATACGTCATTTAAGGTTTGAAGCAGCTGCAGGAAGTGCAGAAATTTTTCAGTCTTGTCCCTTGCTGCTCCTCTCTCCCTCCCTCTACACCCACATTTACCTAAAAGAGAGGGACATGAGAAGAGAAGGGAGGATGGCAGAACAGACAAAAGTCGACAAGAATAGAATAGGACAGAACAGAATGGTAGAGCTGGAAAGAGCCTTAGAACCAGCTGTCAAATGTGGGAGGGACTTAGAATATGGAGAGGCGGAGCTGTGGGACTGGCCCAAATGGGAAGGCTTTAGAGCAGACATGTCAAACGTGGGCTTTGGGCTATAGCCTGCAATACCTGCCAGTGCAGTCAGAAGCAGATTAAAATGTGATTTGGAAATATTTGTCAAAATAAAACACAATAAAATGCAGATAGCACCACATTGAAAAATGTCACTATGTGGCTGGTAGGGATCATTAAGTACGGATTAGTGACCCCCATTTCTATTTTTTGCTTTAGAACATAGAATAGCAGAGCTGGGAGGGACATTAGGACATGGAATAGCAAATCTCTGAGCTGGAAGAAATCTTGGAACATAGAATGTAGGAAGTCAGAACCTGGAGGAATGTTAGAAAATTGAATATTAGCATCAGGAGAAACATTAAGCCATAGAATATTGTAATTCAAAAACACCTTAGATATAATCTAGCTCAACAGTCTTTCCCTTCTGCCACCCATTCTACAGAGGGATAAACTGAGACCAAGAAAGGAAGTACATTGCTGAATGGTGCACAGGGAATGGGGAGCAGCAAGGCCAGGAGCAGCCAAGTCTTGCCTGCTAGTAAAATGATCTTTCCACAACAGTGCACAGTCTCTTGTGTGGGAGAAAATGCCAAAGAATGGAGTGGATTTGATTGTCAAGTCATAAATAAATTTTCAGCCTGGGAGAATAGCACGTGTGCAGAAGCCGAGACCATTATCTGCTGTGACTGGCCAGGCATGGAGGGGCTTCATCACTGCCTTCTGACAAAAAATCAATATCCGGCTCAACTCAGTGAGGAGTGACTCCTGAGCCCTTAGCTTTGCCTTTCCACCTTGGAAGTGGGAAGAGATTCCCTTTGATATGGGAGACATTAATGAACAGAAAGGTTCTTCCTTTTCATGGTAGAGGAGACCAGCAATTTCTTGTGTCCCTTTCATGGGGTTGATTAACCTGGGCTTTGGGAATGTGGTGTACATGGATTCCTTCCCATGGGGTGCTTTGAGAAAGTATTTTCATTGGGTTTTGGTTGTATCTGGGAGTCACGTGTAGGCTAGAGCCCTTAACCAAGAGTCATCCCTTGGTTTGAAATCCAGCTCCACCATTTATTTATCACCTGGCTAACCATGGATAAGTCACCTTGCTGTTTAAAATGAGACACTGAGGTGAGGGGATATTTCAGTATGAGGAAGCTAAAATCCAAGACAAGAATTCATTCTGATACAACAGGCCTGTCTCTAATGATGGTGTTGGAGCATAGATGTTAGTGTTCGATCCTGCAGCCTTCAAGATGAGGCTGGACTAGGAGGGCACTCTTGGAACTGGCCTGGGACCTAAGGATGCTGTGGGATCATGGGATCATGGAGATGCAATGGACTTTAGGAGCTATTGAATCCTCCTCATTTGTTTTATAAATGGGGAAACTGAGGCACATAGGCAAGATGACTTGCTCAGGTTCAGCTAGCTAGTGATTGCCTGAGGCAGGATTGGATTGCACATCTTTCTGACTCCAAGTCCAGCTTTCTCTCCCCTCGGCCCACCCAGCTGACCATCCACTGTCAACACATCGAGGATGGGGAATGCCTACACGCTGTCCAGAGAGCTCAAGGCACTAGGGATCCAGGGAGGGTCAGTCAGGGAGACAGCTCCCTGGCATACCCAGCTGCCTCCTGAACTCAGCCACAGAATGGGTATTCAGAGTTGGAGGGGATCCTGGAGGCCAGCTAACCTAGTACTCAGTGTGAAGGCCTCTAATGAGCAGATACCAAACCTTTCCCAAGGCAGCCTCATCAGGTTTCTTACAGCTTGCATTTAGATGAAGTTTTCCTTCAATTAAGCTAAAATCCACTTGTCTCCAATTTCTACCCATTGCTTTGACTTTTGCAATGTGGGACCCCTATGTGGCATCTTCTCCCATTAGAATATAAGCTCTTTGAAAGAAAACATTGGCTTGCTTCTGTATCCCTAGCAGTAAGTGCTTAAAAATGCTCTCCTCCATCCCTTCCTATGTGAGGAAATATACATGTATATTTATATATACACAAACTCCCATAAATACAAATACGTATCCAGATACTTCTCTTTGCAATGATTTTTAGCCTTCCTCCATTAAAGTCTTCCTCGATGCCTCATTCTGGTATTGAGGAGGCCATGGACTCCAGAAGGCTCTGCTAAAGGCGCATAAGCTCTGGCAGGTCTCATGGAAGGTAATCGAGTTTCACATCCTGGAGTGTCTGCCGTCCTAAGATTAGGCCAGCTCAGCACTACAGGGCACAGGGATGGCCATTGGGGAATTCTTTTGAAAATTTCAGTCATTTGCCCAAAAGAGGGGACTTAGTAGGTAGAAGGCTGATTTTGGAGACAGCAAGATCCGACTTGAGTTTCTACCTCAAACATTTCTAGTTGTGGGACCATGGACAAATCCCTTAACCATCCAGTGCTCTAGGAGACTTGCTTAGAGATCAGTGGTTGACTTGAATTGGGACCACCAGTTTTTACCCCAGAAGTTCCTTGTACTGATAAAATAATAGATTTAGAACAAAAACCAAGCAACCAGTCAGACAAGCACCAAACAAAACACTCTCAAATGCACAAAAACCGTCATCTAAGGCAGGGAAGAGTTAGGATTTAGGTCTGGAGAAGAAGGAACTGCAAAGAAGAACAGATCCTTGAAGATACTTTGTATGATCCTGGGTAAGTCATTTCACATTTCTGAGCTTCAGGTTTTTCAGGCAACTAGGTGACATAGGAGTTAGAGAACTAGCCTTGGAGTCAGAAGGATACGCGCGCACACACACACACACACACACACACACACACACACCCCATATGTATGTATATACACATATACATATATATGTATATATATATACATATGTGTATATATATATATATATATATATTCAAATCCTGCCTCAATCATTTACTAGCTATGTGACCCTGGGTAAGTCACCTGAATGCTGTATGCCTCAGTTTCCTCATCTGTAAAATGGAGTAATTTTAACACTTTTCCCTCCCAGGGTTGTTGTGAGGATCAAATGAGATCATAAATAGGGCACTTTGCAAACTTAAACACTACATAAATGCTAGGTATCACCATCATTTCTAGAACCCTGCACCAAGAGCACTTCTACTACTTTCCTCATGAGCTTGGAGTGGGGAGAATGCTTTGTAGCCCTTCACCTACTGGAGGCTCATGTTGCTTCTTCCTCATCCTCATTGTCTCTCCCAAAGTTCAGGGGTGTCCTTTCCCAGGAAGAGAAGCCGCTCCCTTGCAGAGCTGTGCTTGGCTAGCTGGCTTGTTCTCTCAGTCACAGACCATATGATGAAATGATGAAATGATGAAATCTCTTGGCCCCTCAGAACATCCCATGGGATCTCTTTGTTGTGTGTGAGCTCTCTTCTCCCTGCTATTGTTTTGCTGTGTGCTTGTGCCCACACGGAGATCATTTTCATCAGTCTTGCTTGCTTTGGAACATTAACTCTCAATTCCATTTTACAGCCAAAATGGAACAAAATGTAATCATCCTGAGACATATTGATTTTAATGAAAGGGAGTGAGTGGCCCTGAGCTGGGAGGATGGAGGAGATGAGGGACCCAGGAGAGGGCTAGGTGAAGTAGGAATCCTATGGCTTCCAAAGAGGAAAAGGTGGAGGCAAGCTTTCAGAAGGTGCAAGGGAAGGAAGAGGGAAGGGAGGGCAGGGAGGGACAACAAAGATGAGAGAAAGAGGAAGATGAAAGAGGGAAACAAAGAATAGAAGAGGGAAGGAAGACTGAAGTTGGGAGAGAGCAGAAAAAGAAAAAAGGAAGGAAGAGAAGGGGAAGAGGAAGAGAAGGGGTGGTTTTCCCAAGGATCAAAATTATGAAGCCAAATGAGCAGCTGAACTAAAGAGCCACTGTCTAAACCTGGTGTTGAGGCTGCTCTGAAGAAAGCGGCTAGTGCCTTCCCTGGATCCCTAGGACCTCATGTGCACATATGCTTTTGTATGAATGCACACATGCGTATATACATACATAACACAAAATGCATTTCCATTGCCTAGATTTTCTATGTATATGATCATCTATATATAGAGGGAGACAATACACACATAAAATATACATTTTCCTATGTGGTTGTATGAGAGACTATTCTTGGGTATACATGTGTGTATTTTGTGCACACTAACATGCATATGTGATCAAGCTTTGGAGCATGCTCAGATGACCTAAGATGGAGGCACTCATATAGGAGACACTAGGAATCTGCTTCTGTGAGAACACCTGGCCCATTAGTGACATTTCTGTGTACTACCAGGTGGTCGAGTCAGTCTCTTTCCACTGGCTTTGTAACCAGAATCATCTGTGTCTTTAAATCTACAAGACATAGGTGTAGTCTCCCATTCTTTCCTTTGGGGTTTAGTCTTGAAGAAGCCATTCACTCGTAGCAGACACATCATGTGGGAAGCTGTGGAGGAAAGGGTTTCTGGTCCACCTTCTCCCCTTAAGTCCTGTGACCCTGAGGAATGGGCTTAGGGTTTTGGTCTGTTTTATTTGTCATTTTCAGCTACAAATATGGTGAGTGGGATTCTGGATTTGGGAGTTTAAGCCATGGGGACCCAAGAGCTCAGGATTCCAGACCAGATATTGCTACCAGCCCAGTAGGGAAAACTTGAGAAGCTAGGATGCTTGGACACAAACCCAGGGGAAGCTTTGGACCTGGAACTTAGTGGGAGTAATATTATGGAAGAAATAAGTTGTGTACCTAACCTGCCTCCCTTTTCCAGAGACTGAGGGAAAACAGAGGGTGGTGGGAGAAATTATGCATCCAGGATATTAGGGGCTCCCTTTTTATGTTTGTTCTTGCCATAATTTTGAAGTAAATATTCCTTTGTAAAATCTAATCTAAAGGTCAGGTGGCTAAATGGAACTGATGTGCTTGGACCCTTAAAATTGGAGAACCCACTAAGTAAGGACTTGAGACAATGGCAAAACTGAGAGGCCTGTCATTGCCTCTCCAAGGGTATTAGAAAACCTTGGGGAAGGGGTAAAAATATAACACAGCTGGCCCTCAGGCTGTAGGACCTAGAGAAACCACTGTGACATGATCATAAATGATTGTCTCTGTGGACATGTGAATGGACATCTGAGCATGTACATGATGGGGGAGAAAGTACAAACACGTGTATTTGGGGGCAAATACATGTAGACCTGTGGAATTAGGTACATGCCTACCTGTTTACAGCTTCCCATATGTGTCTGTGGGTGTGCGTATTTACATAAGAGAGGAGCCCTTTGTGGAGGGGATGAGAGTAGGGGAGGGGGACGTGGAGGTGGATCACACTCTAAAGGCTGTGATTTTCCCACCCTCTGGTTCTGTTTGGCTTCTGTGCCACCAAGCAAGTTTCCTCCTTCTTTGTCTCTACTTTTTGGAGTCTTTGTCTTTGTCTTCCATCAGCTCAGGTGCTGATCTATTGGTGAATTCTTCCCTCATTCCCCACCTGGATGATACTGTCTTTTGTCTCACATTACTGTGTGTTTGCTGATCTCTAAACATATAGGAGCAGCTGCGGCGCAGTGGATAGAGGGCCAGCCCTGAAGTCACAAGGATCAGAGTTCAAATCTGACCTCAGACACTAGGTGTGTGACCCTGGGCAAGTCATTTAATCCTGTTTGCCTGTTTCCTCATCTGTAAAATGAGCCGGAAAGGAAATGACACACCACTCCAGTATCCTTGCCAAGAAAACTCCACATGGGATCATGAAGAGTCAGATATGACTAATCGACAAAAACAGCATCAAAACCATATTGCATCCTTCCAGCAGAATGTAAGCTCCTTGAGAGCAACATGAAGTGTTTCATTTTTACCTTTGTGCCCAGTTCTGTGCATACTTGGATTTTTCTGGAGGATCTCATTGATGTGAGGACTCTCTCCAACAGTACAGGTATTGGCCCATACATATCTTCTCTTCCTGTGGGACTCATCTGTGTCCTGAAAATACACCACAGGATGTCTTCCCATGGTATTGAGTGCCATCCTCTCAATGCCTAGATGTGGTAGGGATGTCAGTGGAACACCCTGTCTATAACCACCTGTCGTCCTTCACTCTGGATCTTCTGTGTCCTACTTTTCTCTGGTGATGCCCAGATTACCCAATCTCTCCAGCACATCTTTTTGCTTGTCATGTGCTCCAGCTCTGCCCACCACATTCCCTACTTGGTCCTTTGGGTGATGCTCAGATGCTTCAGGTTGTTGGGAACTGGCAGGCTGCCTGATTCACAGCCAGTCAGAAACCCCCTCCCCGAAAATGGTGTCAAATTGATTGGCTGTTGTTTTAATGAGAAGCTTGGGGTGGGGTATTGAAGTGTGCAGTTAAAGAAGTTGCATTTTCCTATTTAATTCAGGGTCTATTGTCCATTTGCAATGTCTGTCCCAGACATACACACACACACACACACACACACACACACATCCTCTCAGTCTTCTATCAACTGCCTTTGAGGCTTTCTTCTGCTCCTTCTTTTTCCTATTTGGATGGTTGGCCCAAACATTTGCGATCATGAGCCTCTTCTGTAAGGAGACTCTTCCGAGGTCCTGGGCTCGATGTGACCAGCACCATGTCATCCCAAAACAGGAGCAGCTGGAGGACCTAATTCTCCCCAGGAATCCCTCTTTCACTTGAATGCTTCATGGGTGATCCTCCACGAAAGTGGAGAGCACCTTTGCCAGCCACATTTTCATGTTGGATACCTTACTCGATGCTTATGATGAGAAGGTCATTGAATGAGGTTTCTTTCTGAGAATCCTGTCTGATGTTGGTATATGCATGACAGAAGCCTTTGTGAAGAGGGCTCTACTTAAGCTTTTTATTTTTATTTTTTGCAAACACTAGGCACAGAGGGATTGTGCAGATTCGATGCTGTTTATTCATGGAGCTGGGGCTAGGGAATGTCTGTTGAATTGAATCGATTCTTGAAAGACTAAAAATCAAAAGCATATTGTCTTAACATTTAGTTAATCAGACAACAATGAACCACAACTACCCATGGCCCCCAATTTTTCATTAAACTCGAGTTTTGCTGTGATACAAACCATGCATACCCAAGTGCTCACAGAATGCAGAATAATAGCAGAAATTTCCATAATAACTCACATGGCTCTGGAGCTGGTTTCTTAAGCAGGAATCCATGAGCTTGGACTTTAAATATTTGGATAGCCACATCTCAATATCATTGGCTTTCTTTGTCATCTCTGTATTTTGCGCATTTCAAAGCGTGACCCTGAGGAGCAGTTGTACCCATGGGCTTTGTCAGCCTGCTGACCCCAGGGGTCCTAGACACAGAAAACCTTCAGAACACCTGCTCTCATTCTTTCAAGATTGCAAAGCACTTTGCTAACAACAAATCCCATATGGTCAGCAGCAAAAATATTGTTTCTATTTTATAGATGGGGAAACCAATCTGGTTGTTTCTAGGCCAGGGTCATTCAGCTATTAAAGCGCTGGGCCCAAGGTCATGGGATCATAGATCTGGAAGAACCTGGATCTATCAAGTTCAACATCTGTATTTTTGGATGAGGAAACTGAGACCCAGGGAAGTAGTAGTGACTTGACTAAGGTCACACAGGAAGTTGATATATAGAAGCAACTAGGGGCAAAGTGGAGAGAGGGCTGGACCGGGAGTCAGGCAGAACCGAGTTCAAATTTGGCCTTAGACATTTATTAGCTGTGTGGTCCTGAGCAAGCCCCTTAACCTCTGTTCTCAGTTTCCTCAACTGTAAAAAGTAACAGCACCTGCCCTCCCAGCATTGTTGTGAGGAACAATGGAGGTACTGTTTGAAAAAGTCTTAGCACAGTGCCTAGCCCATAGGAGGCACTATATAAATGCTTATTCCCTTCCCTCCATCTTTCCTGAGACATCAAAAACGACGTTCGAACCCAGGTCATCTGATGTTAAAGTTGATGCTTACACAGTACCATGCTGTGTCAACTCGGACCTAGGGATCCTGATTCGGAGTCTGGTATGTTGTGCTGCAGAATGGAGATGAGCTTAGTCAGGGAAGACTTCCTGCAGGAGGTGAGTTAGCAACTCCCAAAATTGCTTATGATTTCTGGAGAATATTATGATAGATGGCCTGGCAGGAGCTAGGAAAAAAATCCAAGACTTGGGCTGGCTCACTTTTGACTACTGTAACCCATCTTATCCTCCCTGTGGCTGCCAGAGTGAGGCATGTACCTTGATCAAAACCCACAGAAGGGACTGGGGTAGAACTCTAAATTTCTTGGTCAGATTTTCCAATAATCCACCCCCCTCCAAGGAAACAACCTGGCACATTACACAGAAATCGATGGATTACTGCCCTGCAAAGAGGATGCTTAATGTGGCATCATAATTCCTGCTCTCCACTTGGACTGAGAGAGAGATGGCTTTATTTCCCCAATAACTCTCAGTAACACAATTGTATTGTTTACACGGGGGTACCAACTTCCCATCATTAATCATCCCAGGAGAGAAATGAGTCAGTTGGTAGGTTTATGCACAGGCTTGAAGCCACCCTGGTTCTGTCAATAACCCTCCTTCTAGTGCCATATTTTAAGAGGGTAGGAAGTTTCACTAAGTTCTGATGAGAGGTTCTTTCCTTCTAGGATCTCCACTCCTGTGCTCTAACCATGTGAGCAGGGGCAGGTTGTTCCTGACACTTCTGAGAGCTGGAGAGGACCCAGTGAGAACTTAGATCCATACTGCTTTATAAAGGAACTCTAGGACTCTACATATGGGCTCTAGGCCAGACATAAGCAAGACACATTACCAGTATCAGATACTTGGAAGCTCACATCTGTAAGAACACAACTTATGAATTGTTCAGAACACATCTGGAATGTCATGTTTAGTTCTGGGCACCACATTTCAGGAGGGGTTCATGATAAACTGGAGTGCCTCAGAAGGATAGCGAGCAGTCTACAGAAGAACCAAGCAATTTGAGGACTGGATAGTAAGAAATCTCTTTTTTGAAAAAAAATTATTTTTGGTTTTCAACATTCACTTTTATAAGATTTTGAATCCTAAACTTTCCCCCCTCCCTCCTCTCTCCCTCCCTTTAATAGCATACAATCTGATACAGGCTTGTACAATCATATCAAACTTACCATACATGTGCAATAGGATCAAACATATCTCCACATTAATCATGTTGTGAAAGAAGAATCAGAACAAAAGGGGAGAAGCACGAGAGAGAAAAAAAAACAAAATAAAAAGTGAAAAATAGTATGCTTTGATCTGCATTCAAACTCCATAGTTCTCTCTCTGGATGTGGACAGCATTTTCCACCTTTAGTCTTTTGGAATTGTCTTAGATCATTGCATTGCTGACAAGAGCTAAGTCTATCCAAGTTGGTCATCACACAGTTTTGCTGTTACTGTGGACAATGTTCTCCTAGAAGATGTCTTTAAAAACAAACATAAAACTACCTTCCTAATGATGACAAATGTCAGAGAGAGCTGCCTTGAGAGCTGATGGGCTCCCTCCTTCCACTGGAGGGTCTTCAAAGAGAAGCTGGTGGGATGACCAAGCCCTGAATTTCTATCAATTAGAGTTAGTGGCTTGGAGCTGAGCAATGGCTGGTTGGAGAGTGCATTGCTCATATATGGTTCTTGTTCATGGGGAGATGCTTGTTCATGTATGAGTTGGTTTAGATGACCTCAAGGTTCCTTCCAATACTCAGAATGCTTCTATGAGTTCCTGATTTGTCTAACCTCTATTTCACCTGACAATCCTCCCAATGTCTGAAGTGAGGGAACATATATATATGAAGCTTCCTCTTTTTCTGACTCAATATCCCCATCTAATTCTTTAAGTTCATCTTTGTACAGCATAGCTTCAAGTCCCCTCCTGAACATACTTTGGTTTATCTGGGTCTCTCCCCCTAAAACATGGCACTGCCAATGAAACACAGAATACCTGCTGGGCGCTGATCTAGGGAAAGAACGGGGGGGGGATCTCCCATCTCTTTTGCTTTGCAAAGGCACCCTGGATTAATCTAGAGCTGTAAATCAAACCTAGACCTTTGGGATCCCAGGCCAGGACTCTGTCTACTATGCACAAGTTCCATTTGGGGAAGGGGGTGAAGAGCAAAGTCACAAGCTGACTCTTTCTCTTTATTTCTTCTTGGCCTTCCTGCCCCAGGAGCCCCTGAGCATCTGACACCTCCTTGAGCTCTAGGGGCTTGAACTGAGAAATCACAAATCAAGACTAGAAAATGAAATGCTGAAGCCGAGAGAGCCAAAGATCAATGAGGCTGAAAGCCTCAAGCAAGTCAAGGTCCTGGTTCTCTTTATAAGCCAGGTTTGCTCTGATAGTCACTGAACTACTTGAATAGTTGAATATTTTATGCAAATCCATTTAAATTTAGAGCATCCTTCCTACTATCTGACTTGTCTCATGTCAGCTCCTAAAGTTTGGAGTTGTTTCTGAACAGTTGGAATTTGTTTTGATGCCAGAAAAAAAATCAAAGGAAATTTATTTTCTCAAATGAGGTGTTGATCCATGGAGCTCCATGGAAGGATGGCTTAGTATTCACATGCAGTAGGCTCTCCACAAATGTTTAGTGAATAGATGGATGAAAGGGTATGTAGAGTATAGAGCAAGAACTGTTGCTCTGGGTGGGGTGACCTTGTTTCTTAGTTATTTCTTCTTTATTCAACAAATGTCTGTTTTTTAAGTGCCTACTCAGTGTGATACAATATGCTTGGGACTGGGGCAGACAGATAAATAGGACATGATCCCTGGCCTCATGGAGCTTCCATTCTAGTAGGGGGGAGGAGTCATGGGCATAAAGATGTATGGTACATAGAATACAAAGTGGAATGTAGGCACAAGGGTATGAAACAAGAGTGGTAACCTAATGGGGGAGGTGGCCTATGTGAGCCCGCCATTTAGGGCTGGAGGAGAGGCATGCCAGGTAGAGTGAAAGGTGTCAGGAAAGGGGCAGAGGCAGAAAAGAAGGAAAACAATGTTCAAGAGCCTGCTGAACTGATGAGAAGATACAGTTAAATGGTAAACAGACAACTCCCAGACCCAAATGATTGTGGGATATGAGGCCATAACATGTGAAAGTTTTGAACCTCTGAAACCAATGATGGAAACAAAGGCAGGGAAAGAGAAAGCACTTAGTAAGTCTGGGATGGAAAACAAAGAACTTAGTAGTAGTGGTGCTACCTCCACTGACCCCAACCTTCCAAAACCAACCAAACCCAAATCAGGAAGCAACATAAAGTAGACTTGCTCTGCAAGCCTAGGAGAATGGAGGGCCCAGCCCCCAGAGAGGTGACTAGGAAAACTACCAGTTAGAGTCTTCTCCAAGACCTTCAGTGGCTCCCTATTGAGTCCAAAGTACAGCTAAACCTCCTTCACCTGATCTTTAGACTTTCCACCATCTCCAAACCTCCTGGTGTCAGTTCTGCCCCTCCTCTTTATGTTCAACTGCTCCCAGGTGTATTATGTATCTGGTTCCTTATATATCCAGCTCTTCTGCATCTCCTCCCTCTGCTCCCCCCATTCCCAATGCCTGGAATATCTGGGCACCACATTTTCTTCTGTTCTCTTTTTATATTTTCTTTTTTATTATGAACTTAGATAACACTAACAAGCACGAACATTTAAATATGCAAAGAAGAACAGAAAAAAGAGTATTACATATGAAACTCTGAACTTCTGTCATGTAGAGTTTACTTTTTTAAGGAGATATTAAATCTAACCACGATAGCAACAAAATGTATATCCTTTTCTGAACTTGCTTCTGCTCTCATCTGAGGACTTAAATGATTCAGTTGTGCCCTTTCCTTCTCTCTCGTTTTGCATCACTAACACCACCCACCAACTTCTCCCACACCAAATAGAAACCTTTCCTTGCAGCAAATGAATATAGTTAAGCAAAACAGATCTCCACCTTGGCCATACTGGAAAATATCAACTTTCTTCTGCTCTTCTGGCTCCCCATTTCCAGTCCTGCCTTCTCCTCTAATTGATTTCTGATCTTTTGTATTGAGTTCATGCACCTATTGGAGCTTGTTGGTGCAGGTGTTGTGAGATGTTGGTCTAAACCTCCTCTCTGCCAGACTGCTTTCCAGTTTTCTGAGTAGCTGCTATTTTGGGGTTTATCAAACCCTGTTATGTTTAATTGCTTCTGGGTCTTGTTTACCTCATCTGTTCCCTATGTCCCATTTCCCCTGTCTGATGTTCCCCCACCCTTTTAAGAATAACTCAGGTGAAATATCTTCCATCAAACATTTCCTTCTTTCTCTTGTTGCTACCAACCCTACCCTTCAGACCTTCAATCGTATACTATTGTGGACATCTTTAATACAAGTGTTATGTAATACTTTGGGTTACAGCCTCTCATGCCATCATTGTGGGATGTATAGGCTAGATTATCATATAGTCAAATTGAAATTGACTCAGAATGGTTTGACTCAGTGGAGACAAAGATAGTTATGGATGAATTGATATCAATTGGGGGGGGAGCACTTCCCTAGTTAAGTGTTTTATCACTTGTCCTTGGTTGTGGACTATTTACCATTACTATCAGTGGATGAAGGCTTAGAAATCATTGCAGTCAAGTTTTTCATATGAAATAATATGTTGTATGACAGTGTTGAGGTCCAAAAATATCTTAATAGGTCAGAAAGATAGGCTGAATTTCATGAGAGGAAATATAGTGAAGAGAAATGCAAAAATCCTACACTCAGACTCAAAAAGTCAGTGGCACACAGGATAGAGGAAGTGTGGCATTTGAAACTGATTTAGAATGGCAAGCTCAGTATAAGCCAACAGCTGAGACAATGTAGTGATGAAGTGTGATGTTAGGGCACAGTAAGAGAGTCACAATCTCCAGGCCAAGAGATGTATTGGCTCAGTCATTTTCTCCACTGTGTGAGATTACATCTCAAGTATTGTCTATTATTTTAGGAAGAACATTGACAAGTTAGATAATGTTCAGAGAGTGCAATAAGGACAGTGAGAGAAACAGAGACTGTGCCATGCATGGATTCCTTAAAAGAACTGGGAGGGGGTGGTGGTTAGGTTAGCCTGGAAATGAGAAGACTGAGCAAGGACACAAATGTCGTCTTCATGTATTCGAAGACTTGTCATGAAGAAGAGATATCTTAGACTTCTGCTTAGCCCCAAAAGGCATGGTGAGGAGGGATTGGCAGAAGTTGTTCAGAGGCAGATTCTGGCTCAATGTGAGGAAAGCTTTCCTGCCAAGTAGAGCTGTCAATGTAGAATAGGCTACCTCTGGAGATGGTAGTTTCCTCATTGCTGTACATCTTCAAGTGGAGGCTGGGTGACCACATATGGATTCCACAGTCCATCACAATATTCCCAGGCTGGATGATCTCAAAGGTCCTTTTCAACATAGGGATTCAGTGACTATAAAACCTTCTGGTGGGAAATAAATAGGAAGAAAGGCAAAGAGAGAATGGACAATGTCACAATCTAGCCAAGAGAAAGTGCACACAGACCTTTAGGAGTGTGTCCTATATTCTCCTTTCTCCTTTCCAAAGTGACCAGAGGTAAGATGTCAGAAAGGCCAAATGATGTTCTCTCCAGTTAGCTACTCTCTAGTCTGCTGCTCTTGTTTCATCTCCAAGCCTAGAAGAGACACTGTGCCATTTGTATCCTCAGCTGCATCCCCTTTCCTGCCTATCAAAGTCCTTCTCTTCCTTCAAAGTCCCAATGAAATGTCCCCTTTTTGATTACACCTTCTTGAATTATGCTTCATTGGATATAGAAGTGATCCTTTCCTCCCTCTCTCTAGCATTTTGTGAAGACCAAAATTTATGTGTGTGTATGTTCATGTGTGTGTGTGTATGTATGTATGTACATAACTTATCTGATGCTAAAATGCACACTTCCTCAAGGCAAACTCTGTGCTCCTTTCTACCCTCTATTCCTGGAGCATGCCAAGTTATCACTATATAATAAAGCAGGTAAGCTTACTGAATCCACAATTGTTTCCCATTCAAGTAAAGAGCGTTGTCATTGGGTAAGAGTACAAGGAGGAAGAACACTTGAGCCCATGAGCCAGCCAAAATGAAAAATGAGTAGAGGTAAGTGATGGCACATACTGTGAGAAGTGACCAATGGAACATATGCCCCAGGTGGTCTAGGCTGAAAATAATCACTACTTTCCAAAGGTTTAGAAAGGTTCATGGATAACGGACCCCAGATGGATTTCGAAAGGAAATTTTGACACTTTAGGGATTGAACCTAAATATTTGAAAGGGACGTCAAGGAGGACAACCAGAGCCTCATCTTACATTTCCATAAGTCTTAATATACAAGTAATTCCATGGGTACATTGATCACAACAACCCTTTGAGGGGTCCAGGACAAATGTCTCTACGTACATTATAAAGATGGGGAGACTGAGCTTCCCAGAAGAGAGATGATCAGAATGACGGAGTTGGTGGTCCTGCTGTGTTCTGCCTTGGTCAGATATTTTATCTGGCTTATTAATTCTGGGTACTGCATTTTAAGAACGACATTGACAAAATGGAGATCATTTAGAGGACAGTAATGGAATTGAGGGGATACTAGAGAATGTGACTTAGGAGAATCAGTGGAAGGAACTGGGAATACTTATTCTGCATGCAAAAAGACTTTTTTTTGCAGGGGAGTGCCTGCACATATGGGCCAATGTGTGCAAAGGACTGACACCTGCAAGAGGGAAGAAGCTTGTTCTACTTGGCTCTTAAAAGAACTGGGAGGGGGTGGGAGGGGCTGAATTTGGAGGAATGGGAGAAAATTTCAGAAAGAAGTGAATTTTGGCTGAATGCAAGCAATATTTTTCCTGCTCATCTGGTTCAGAAGTAGAGTGGTCTACCTTGAGAGTGGACAGCAAGTTGTGAATTTTGCTTTTGCTTTTATCAATGAAGGTCTTCCAATGCTGGGTCTATTGCCAGGTGTGATTGCAGACAGGCTTCCCATTCAGCTATTGGTTGGCTTCAATAGTTATGGGAATCCCATGCCATTATAACATTCTGTGATTCTCCACCTTTTCCAAGGTCAACTGGGGGCTACTGGGTAGAGCTAGGCCTCAAACTAGGGCCTTTGGACTCTAAGTCTAGGATTTAGGCCCAGATGTGGTACTGTGGCAGGGTCACTGAATTTGGGGTGAGAATCAGCTATGTTTTGATCATATTCTCATCAGAATGAGCTCAGTTACTACCTGTGTGGTCTTGGGTAAGTGAAAATTTCTGGGCCACACTTTCTTCACCTGTTAAATGAGGCGGTTGGTCTAGAGGACCTTTAACAGCACTAAAATTATGATCCCATGATTGTCTCACATGTAAGATAAAAAAAAATCTTTCCTCCACAGCAAAAGCATCCTTCTCTCATTGTTTATTGCCTACTCAGAAACCTTCCTTTCTCTTCCTTTCTCCTCCTTTCTACCTTCTACCTGGCAGAAAACTCCAGTACCAAAAGTTTATTTTTCCATAACCCCCCCATATGACATTTCCTATCCATCCCACCCTTCCTCAACATCATAAACCACTCAGCAGGTGTTTGGGGAGAAGATTCAACATAAATTAAGCTCTGTATTTGCAAGCCTAGGGAAATTCTTCTTTAATAAGCCTAGTGATAATGGAGAATGTTGTTAATTACAGCCTAAAGTCATAAAACCCGCATCAATTAAGACAATGAATTTGGAAGGCCCAGATAAGGAATCTCAAGCAGGCCTAGATGGCTGGAGACAAGGGAATCATTGGAGAAGTGGAGCACTGAGACTGCCTCCAGCTTAGCCAGGGATGTGCCAGAATGATCCATCGAATTTGTTTTTCGTTCATGACCCTAATTTGCATTCTCAGAGCTCAATGCAAACCATTCAGAGAAAAATCCACCTAATGGAACCAGGCATCACCCTATTTCCCTCCTAAATTCATTAACTCAGTGGGGAATGAGGAACTTTCAAGGAAGAAATAGGAATAGAATTGTGGGAAGAGCCAGAGGGTACTCTGGACAGGGAGACCATCAGTTTCAGAGCTAGAAGATACTTTAGGGACTATCTCGTCATGGGCTCATAGATTCAGAACTGAGCTGGAAGGGACCTTAGGGGCCAACAAATCCAATCTATTAATTTACAGAGGAAGAAGCTGAGGCAGAGACAGAGAGGTAAATGACTTTTCCTAGGTCTCATGAGGACTGAGTCCCAATCAAGACTAAACCCAGGTGCTTTCACTCAGTATCCAATGGTCTTCCTTCCATCCTACCTGGGCAGAATTGAGATTCCCCCAAGGCAGACTGAGGTGCTCCTAGAATCCCAACTTTCAAAGGTCAGCTAAAGGACCACTTTCTATAGGCGGTCTTTCCCTACACCTTTTAGGGTATTTCTTGCAAAAAACCCTAAAACCCCCGAAACAAAACAGCAAATGCAATGGCTTGATATTGACTTTGAATCCATTTCATATGTCCTTCTGCATGTCTCCCCACAAAGAATGCAAAGCTTATTGAAGGCAGGGGTGGTTTTGCTGTTTCCTTTGTGTCCCAGTGTTCAGCACCATGCCTGGCATACAGCAGGGGCCTAATGGTGCTCATCAAATGATGGATTCGAATCTTGTGGCACAGACTTGGAGGACTTCCTTTTCTTTTGTTAAAGAGAGATCGTGCCATTCCCCTGATTGCCTCATCTTGCCCTCAGAGTGATCCTGGGTTCTTAAAGAAGACTCCAGAAGAGGGCAAGCCAGGGAAAGTTCTAGCAAGGGAGAGAGATAGAGAAAATAGATCCAGCAATGGATAGATTGTGTGTCTGCTTTTTAAGGCTAAACCTGGCTCTGGGTGGAGAGGCCCAGGGCCTGGTTAGCTACCTGAGGATCAGTGTGGAGGTTTTCTGCCACATATAAGTTAACCAAGGTTTGGGGCAGGAAGCTGCCCTGTGTGAAGTAGCATTAAAAGAGGAGAAATGGTGGAAAACCATTGACAGGATGCTTGCTAAGTGCCAGGAATTGGGCTAAGTGTTTTCTACAAGTATTGTCTCATTTGATTTTCACAACAACCCTGCAAAGGATAGTTGCTATTTTTATCTCTGTTTTTCAGGTAAGGAAGCCAGGGCAAATGGATGTTAAGTGATTTGCTCAGGGTCACACTACTAAAGTGTCTGAGGCTGGAATGAAGTCAGATCTTCCTGACTCCAGGCCCAGCATTCTATCGATTGCATCACCCAATTGGATAAAACATTTTAGAATTCCACGGTCTCTGAGCTGGAAGGGACCTCTGAGGCTATTTCATCCAACCTGAATATGACCAAGGCTCCTCTGTGGTGTTCCTACCAGGCTGCCCTCCAGCACCTGTCTTTCAGGGCAGCCCGTTCCACTTTTGAATAGCTCTGATTATTCAGAAGGATTTTTCTCACATCAAGCAAAATCTTCCTCTCTGCACCTTTTGTCCACATTGTACTTGTGCCTTCTAGGGCCATGCAGAACAAGCATGATGCCTTTGCCATGTGCCAGCCCCATAAATACTTGAAGACAGTTATCACAGTTTCTCTAGGGTAAATGTGCCCAATTTCTTCAAATGATCTTCCCACAACTTGGTCTTGAGGCCCTTCCCCACTCTGGTTACCCACTGAGGGATGCTCTTCGCCTTCTTAGCTCCCTTTCTAAAATGCACTGTCCCCTCCAGCCCCCACAGTACTCCACATGTGCTCTGTTCAGGGCAGTGGGACTCTGCGTTCACTGTGGGCCTCATGCCTCGTGCCGCTCCTTAGGTAGCCTACGATCTCATTTGCTTTCATTAGAGAGGAAATATGTGCTGGAGGACAGAGGAAAGATATAGATGTAAGACAAGACAGATTAAGGCTAAGAAACAAGAAAATAATCAAGTGGTGCTGAGTTGCATTTTTAATAAATAGCATCACCGCCAAAGATGATGAAAGACGTGTTTAAGCACACATCCGTATGTGTTGAGGCAATAGGTAACATCTCAGCACATATTTATCATAGTTTATGGCTGTTGGATAAAACCACTGGCATTATTTATTTTTGCTTATTTTTCTTCAGTTTTAAATTATCCCAATGGAGAAACCAAGGAGCAGCTCTGTCATATGACTGTGAATGAGGTCCCCTGGGATGGCTGATGAGAATCCAACATCAAAAATACCTTTCAAGTTTACTCTTAACCCTTGCTAGGAACAGGGCAATTGGATTCAAATGAAGACAAACATAATGTTTGCACCACCCACATTCTCCTCCTCTTCTGCATTGTGTGAAAGCATCTCCTAGACATGGATTTAGATCATGCAAGATTCCTTGACTGATGCAACCACAGAGAGAGCTTTGATGAATATCTGATTATTAACATCAAGTGAGAATGAAGCCAGGAAGACATATTGTGCTCACCACACGGCTCTCACAGAAAATGTTCAGTACAGGATGAAATGAAGTAGGTTTTTCCATAGATGGTGAAGTCCCTCAGATGCTCCTCTTTCCAGAAGATATTACACTGATTTCTTTCAGCCCTGATACACTACAGAACCTCCTACATGAAATCCATGACAACTCAAAAATATTTGGCCTACGCATCCACATGGGAAAAGACCAAATCAATGATGAGTGTTTATTACTCATTATGCCTATGGCATTTAGATGGATGGGAAGCCCAGTGAGCCAGCCCATCAATATGCACAGATCTTAGGTAGACATTGTTGATGGACAGTGAGTTGGGTCCAGAATAGAATAATAATATAATAAAGGAAGATACGTTACAGTTGGGAAATAGCCTGGCACTTTTGGTGATCCTAAGCTATTCTCTGAAACAGGAGATCATTTTTTAACATTAACATTTTTGTGGTTATATCCCATGACTATGTATCATAGAACACTACTGTCTTCAGAGTAATAATTATGGACAACTAGAGCAATAGAGACATATAGGATGTGAGGGCATAGAGTATGCATAGAATCTGAAGATTATCATATAGCATTGTTTGTTATATGTGAATTATTTATTTGCCCAACATATAATTCCTATTATATATATATATATGCACACATTTATTATACGTAGGATTATTTATGCATAAGAGGTATTGGGAAAACTACCATCCAGGGGATGAATGATGAGAAAATGCTGTGAGCTCCATGAGGCACTGGAGATTAGGGCTCTACTTGTCCTTGTACGGTAGGAAGACACCTAGAAGAGGCTCTAGGTCACTGGGGAGACATTCTTACAAGAGTTACTGTGGATGAGAAGGGGTAGATGGGCTGTAGCCCATGTCACTGTAGGGGGTACCCATATTCATGAGAAAGCCCAGCTCCAGGGAAGTCCTGAAGCACTGCCTTCATGTGCATGTGCATGTGCGTGGATCTGTATAATTATGGAGATTTCCATACAGATATCACTGAGGCCAGATTGCTCGGTTCAAATCTGACCTCAGACACTTACTAGCTGTGTGACCCTGGGCAAGTCACTAAGCCCTGTTTGCCTCTGTTTCTTCATCTGTAAAATGAGATGGAGAAGGAAATGGCAAATCATTCCAGTATCTTTGACAAGAAAATCCCAAATGGGATCATGACAAGTCATACATGCCTGAAAAGACTGAACAATGACAAATAACCACAATCACTTCCCAATGAATTCTCTCTTCCCAATGCCTTCTTTCAAAACAACACAAAACAAAAAGGAATACCTCCTCCCCAAATGCCCACCAATACCCAATTAAACAAAATAGTACAATCTATGGAATCTAAATGATAGGGTATCTAGCCTTAGACACCCATGGAGCACCACTTCTCTATAGAGAGGCAGACAATCCTGTCATTTTACAGGTAGGAGAAGAGAATTAGAAAGCTGAAGAGCCTGGTTAACTGTCCCAAGACATGGAGGGGCAGAGCCAGTCCTCAAGTCTGGACTTCCTTATTGCCTGCCCTGTATCAGTTTTATATGATGCTACCTTGTTATTTTCTGGCCATTTTTTCAAGCTTGCCCTTGGTAGCGATACTGCCCCCAGGCAAGCTCATTTCTCCTGCTTCAAGTCTCCCTTGGGTCTGGTTTTCTTCCTGAGGTCCTTGAGTCTTGTGTGAAAGCACGGCTCATTAGGCTGCTCAGTGGGATGGACCACCTTGGTCCTGCTTCCTTCTCTGAGCCAGTTATGGGCCTGATGCTGCTGTCAACAGACTGAGACAAGTAGAGAGGAAGAACAAGCGATAAAAATGGGTAATCAATTTCAACAATAAGGTAAGTGCATTTGCCTTTGTTTCAAGAAACCCTCCTGCCAGGCAGGGAATTTTTAATGATTCCTGGGTAGAGTTTTCCTTCTGAGTTTGGGCATCCAACTGTTTCTGAACTAATTGAGTATAGAATATGAATAAACATGGTGGGAAAAGTCTATTCTTTCACACTTCTTAAGCAGACAGCACTTTATAACAGTTCTCCATACTTCTAAGGTGTCTGTTAGTGTGAGATTGAGCAAGAGGCTTGATAGCGTAAATTATTAAGAAAATATGAAGGAAAGGGTCTGTCATATTCTATTACCCACAGGAGGAGCACTGAATGACTTAAAGCTGGTGTGGTTTTACCAGGAAAGGAAAGAGAGCTGGGCTGTGATGTCAGAATGAGCTTTATACAAATGTCCAAGAACTGTTGATCCACACGATTGGTGTTCTGAAAGGAAGCTGATGCTCAGAATTTTTACTGTTGTCACAGTAGGGGCCTGAGAAAAGAGAATGCCAGAGGGCAAGGGGCCTTAGAACAGGGAAGGTCGGAGCTGGGAGAGGCCTTAGAACAGGGGATGTCAGAGCTGGGAGCAGCCTTAGAACAGGGGATATCAGACCTGGGAAGGGGTCTTAGAACAGGGAAGGTCAAAGCTAGGAGGGACCTCAGAACAGGGGATGCCAGAGCTGGGAGGGACTTTAGAATATTGAACATAAAAGATAGTGCTAGAAGGGGCCTTAAGTTCACTTCACTAAGCATTTCATAAAGGTAAACTAAAACGTAGAGATGGCAACTCAGTGTTTCTATTTTATTTTATTTTATTTTTTTATTTAATATATTTAGTTTCCAGCATTGATTTTCACAAGAGTTTGAATTACAACTTTTCTCCCCATTTCTACCCTCCCCCCCACTCCAAGATGGCATATATTCTCGTTGCCGTGTTCCCCAGTCAGCCCTCCCTTCTGTCACTCCACTCCCCTCCCATCCCCTTTTCCCTTCCTTTGTTGTAGGGCAAGATAAATTTCTACACCCCATTGCCTGTGTATCTTATTTTCTAGTTGCATGCAAAAACTTTTTTTTGTTTGTTTTTGAAAATCTGTTTTTAAAACTTTGAGTTCCAAATCTCTCCCCTCTTCTCTTCCCACCCACCTTCCCTAAGAAGTCAAGCAATTCAGCATAGGCCACATGTGTATCATCATGTACAACCCTTCCACAGTACTCATGTTGTGAAAGACTAACTATATTTTGCTCTTTCCTAACCTATCCCACTTTATTGAATTTTCTCCCTTGACTCTGTCCCTTTTCGAAAGTGTTTCTTTTTGATTACCTCCTCCCCCATCTGCCCTCCCCTCTATCATCCTCCCTTTTTGATCTTCTTCCTCCTTCTTTCCTGTGGAGTAAGATACCCAATTGAGTGTATATGGTATTCTCTCCTCAGGTCAAATCTGATGAGAGCAAGATTCACTCATTCTCCCTCACCTGCCTTCTCTTCTCTTCCTACAGAACTGCTTATTCTTGCCACTTTTAGGTGAGATAATTTACACCATTCTATCTCTCCCTTTCTCTCTCTCTC
>CM053623.1:229021141-229045524 GCA_028646595.1 Phalanger gymnotis
CTCTACTTCTCTAACTTGCTTTTCCAAATCCTTTTTGATCTCTTCCATGGCCTGAAACCATTTCATGTTTTTCTTGGAGGCTTTTGATGTAGGCTCTTTGACTTTATTGACTTCTTCTGGCTATATGTTTTGGTCTTCTTTGTCACCAAAGAAAGATTCCAAAGTCTGAGTCTGAATCTGAGTCTTTTTTCACTGCCTAGGCATATTCCCAGCCAACTCACTTGACCCTTGAGTTTTTCATCAGGGTATGAATGCTTGTAGATTAGAGAGTACTTTGTTCCAAGCTTGAGGGGATGTGCTGTTATTTTCAGAGCTATTTCTATACAGCCAGCTCTGCCACACCAGTGCTCCTCCTTCCCCAAGAACCACCAACTTGGACCTGACTCAGATCTTAAGCAGGCTTTGCACTCCAGCTCTGATCTGCCACTTAATTCCTCCCACCAGGTGGGCCTGTAGCTGCACTACCCCTGCTGGCTCTGGGGGCAGTGGCTGAACCTCGAACTCCTTTCACTCTGCCCCCTGAAACTTTTTCCACTAACCTTCTCTGTTGTCTTTGGTGTTTGTCAGTTGAGAAGTCTGGTAACTGCCACAGCTTACTGATTCAGGATGCTAGGGCCTGTTATGCTGACCTCCCTGTCTGGTTGGTCCAGGTGCAGCCCACACTGGGCTCTGCTCTACTCCTCTTCCAGCTCCTCGCACTATAGACCTTACCCAGCAACCATCCAGGCTGTCCTGGGCTGGAGCCATACTTCCCTCTGTTATTTCATGGGTTCTGTTGTTCTAAATTTGTTCAGAGCCATTTTTCATTGGTGTTTGGAGGGTCCTGGGGAAGGGCCCTAGGCAAGTCCCTGCTTTCCAGCTGCCATCTTGGCTCTGCCCCCCATTTACCCTTTTTCTAATCTTTAGTCTCTCCTCGTCTACTTTCTTGAGGCCTGCAGATAATCCCACATCCTAAGCCACTATTTTATATCTTTCTTCCCTTTCATAGTCACATTTCTAGAAAGAGTTATCTACATTCATTGCTCCCCAATTTTACCTCCTTGGTCTTTTCACTTCTTAAACCTTTACAGTCTGACTTCTGACCATACCATTTGACTGAAAATGCCCTCTTTCAAGTTTCCAATTATTTTGAAATCACAAATCCAGTGGCCTCTTCCTAGGTCTCATTCTTCTTGTTCTCTATGTAACATATGGCATGAGTAACTAAGCCCAGACAGCCTGCTTTTTTATATCCCTCCTGGACATCTTATGGCCTTTGGATTTTGTGATGCTGCTTTGTCCTGCTTCTCCTGCTCTTTGGATCCTCAGTCTCTATGGGAACATGTATATCCTACTCCTTATGGTAGGATGTTTCCTAGGACTCTGCCCAGGGCATCCTTGTCTTATTTCTGTCCATGTTCACTCTGGTTCATCTCTAGCTCTCTACTTTAGTGTTCTTTAAACACATGTCCACAAAATCATATTTCCATATTAGCTATGTTGCAAAAAGGACAAGAAAAATAAAATGAAAAATCATGCTTTAATTTGCATTCGGACTCCACCAGTTATTTCTCTGGAGGTGGGTAGCCTTTTTCATCTTAAGTTCTTCATAATTGTCTTCGATTATATTGATCAAAATTGCTGAATCATTCTCAGTTGATCATTGCACAATATTGTTATTATTGTGTACAATGTTCACCTGGTTCTGCTCACTTTGTGTCAGCTTCATATGAGTCTTCCCAGGTATTTCTAAAACCATCCTGCTTATCATTTCTTATAGCACAATAGTATTCCATCACAATCATATACCACAGCTTGTTCAGCCATTCCCTACTTGGTGGTCATTCTCTCAATTTCCTTTTTTGCCATGACAAAAAGAATTCTTTTAAATTTTTTCAGAGGCAGCTAGGTGGTTCAGTGGATAGGGTGCTGAGCCTGGAGTGAGGAAGACTCATCTTTCTGAATTCAAATCTTGCCCAAGACACTTAATAGTTATGTGATCTTGGGCAAGTCACCTAAACCTGTTTGCCCTAGTTTATTCTCTATTTCTTCTTTAGTCATAAATTCTTCTCTCATCCATAGATCTGACAGGTAAAATTATCCATTCTCCCCCAATTTGTTTATGCTATTATCCTTTATGTCTACATCATGTACCAATTTTTACCTTATCTTCTTATATGGCATGAAATGTTGGTCTACACCTAGTTTTGGCCAAGCTGCAATTTTTGTCGAATATGTGAATTTTTGTCCCAAAGGTTTGGATCTTTGGGTTTATCAAACACTAGATTACTCTAGTCATTTACTATTATGCATCATGTATCATGTACCTAATCTCTTCCATCCATCCATCCATCCATCCATCCATCCATCCATCCATCCATCCATCAATCCATCACTCTGTTCCTTGGCCAGTACCACATTTTTTGATGATTACCACTTTGTAATACAGTTTGAGATCTAATACTGCTAGGCATACTCAACTCAACTCTTCACTTCCCATATTCAGTCAGTTTCCAAGTCTTGTCAATTATCCCCACCCTATATCTCTCCCACCATTTCCCATCTTTGATTGATTGATTGAGTCACTTTTTCCATTCCCCATATTGATTGTAGTTAATTACGTCAAAGTTACATTGTCCTTTGCTTTCAATTCCTCGACCACTTGTAATATCATTTTTTATACTTGGCCATAATTTTACCCTGGATTACTTCAACCATTCATTTCCTCTGCTCCTATTCACATGCTGCTGAATAGAGCTGGAGGAAGTCAGAAAACTTTTGACCATGTCCATCTAATTCAATGAGACCCTCACTGCATTAAGGCAATGCTTTCAAGCCTCCTTAACTGATTCTCTATTATCTGCATCACAGAGGTCATTCCAAACATTTTCCTCTCTCCTAAAGCCTTTCAAACCACCCAGTTCTCCCATTCCCTCTCTGCAGAGGATGTTACTGCAACACTTTACTAAAAAATAGAACCTATTCACCATGAGCTTTCTTTTTCTTAACATGATTAACATTTTATTAAAAACTGTATTGTCAAAAATAGCATTGTTTTACATATTTTTGAAATCTGTTTAGTTATCTAGTTTAATAGAAGGAAACTGGATTATCATATCTGCTTCTTCATTCAATCTGTTGCAATCTGTTATTTTGGTTGAAATGCATGAAGAAAATCTGGCCTCAAACAGATTTGTAGTTGGAAAAAGAGGAGTATTTTAATAGGCAAATATATTGGCATTATTGTGAACAGAGTTTTGGTTTGTGGAACCTCTGAAAGAGTCACAGAGACCTCGAGGGATTCTCAGACCACCCTCAGAGAAGAATTGATGCAGCCCAAACCATTCATTTTATAATGGACTAAACTGAGTCCCAGAGGAATGGACCCATCCAAGGTCACATAGGTTATAAAGAGTGAAGTTGGGAATCAAGGCCAGGTTTGTGACTCAAAATTTGATTCCTTTGACATTACAACAAAATCCCTTTTAAGTTGTTGAAGAGGCAATGTGGAAAGATAAGCTATTTCAGTGGAATTAATTCAAAGACTGATGAACTCCCAGATGTTTTGAGAAGTTGAGTGAAATCAACAAGCATTTTTAAGCACTTGTCATATGGTAGACATTGTGCTAATTGTGAGGTTAACAAAGAAAGGCAAAAGCACAACCCTTGACCTCAAAGAGCTCCCAGTCCAAGGAGGGAGACAAACTATGAGCTCCATCTTCCTCTCTAATCAACGCCTCAGAACACCTTGACATGATTGCACACTTTTTTCCTCTCCTTTTTCCTACATTAGATTGCCCTCAGACCCATACCCATTATTCTTCAGTTTTTTCCATCTTCCCATATATATTGGATTCTTCCTTACTGCCTACAGACATATCCATGTTTTTCTCATCATTTAAAGTCCTTACTTGAACATATCATAATTTCAAACACTCATCCTACACTTCTCCTTCACAGCCAAATTCCTAGAAAAAAAAACTTTAATGTCTCCTTTCCCTCCATTTCTCTCAGTTACTTCTCATTCCTTTGAAATCTGAGTTCTGCCATCACCACTCACATGAAACTTCTCTCTGCAAAGTTACCACTGATTTTTTGCTGGCTAAATCCCACCAGTCTTTTCTTGATCTTCATCCATCTTGACCTATCTGCTGCATCTGACGCTGTTGACTGCTTTCTCCTCCTGTGTACTCTGTCCTCTCTCTAAGTTTTCATGATATTCTAATAACTTGGTTTTTTGAGAGTTGATTGGCATTTATTTCTCAGCCTCTTTTATTGTATCATCATCTCTATCCTGCACACTACCTATAAGGGTCCCCGAAAACCTGTGACTTCTTCTTTCTTTATACTATCTCAGTGAACTTAGCTCTCATGGAATCAAGATGGTCTCTTCATAGATGAGTCCCCTAGCTATATATGTCGCCCTAGTCTTTTGAACTCCAGACGAAGCGAGTGTCTCATAGGTATCTCAAACTCAATGTGGCCAAAAGAAAAGCAATCATATTTTCCCTTATGTCATTTGACCTTCTGAATTTCCCTATTGTATTAAGAGCACCATTGTCTTTCCAGTCATGCAGTTCAGAGTCATTATCAGCTCCTCAATGCTGATCCCCCCACATATTCAATTGATAGCCAAGTCTTAGAATTATGCCTTCACATCGTGTCTCACATCCCCCCATTCTGATAAACCCTCTGGGACACACACACACACACACACACACACACACACACACACACAAACATACATATGTACACACAGAGCTACCACCCTACATCAGACCCTTGTCACCTCTTGAATGATTAATCCCAATAACCTAATAACTGCCTGTAATATCAATTACGTTGGGTGTCTTTGAGTCTTACTAGGTGCTAAACCCCAGGCCCAAATCTCTATCTACTAGGCACTTAAACCTATGTGGGCATGAAGCCCTCAGGATTCTAAGTGGAGTTGATAAGACCAGAGCTGAATTGTTGCAACACTGCCTCTTTGCCTCAAGTCTCTCTCCTCTACAGAACTGCTGAAGTGATTTCCATAAAGCACAGGTGTGAGACTATGACACTCTCTAATTCAATAAACATTGACAGCTCCCTATTACCTGTAGAATCGAGGAAAAAACCTTCTGTTTGGCATTTAAAGCCCTTTATCTAGTCCCAACATACCTCTTCAAGTTTGTTATATACTGGTTCACTTTATTTACTTTACACTCAGTCAAACTGGACTTTTTCTCAAATGTGGCATTCAAATGTAAAGACTTATGGAAGGGTTAACACATGTGACTAATTCAAATTAAGCTGTTCATGGTCTTCAGTTCTGTTATTATCTTGCATGGAATAGTGAGAGGAGGGCCATCTGAGTATATTTTGAAGCCTGAAGAGGTGAGGAGAGGGGAAAGGTAGACTTGAGAGTCTTGAAAAATAGACTTCATTCTCTTCCCAGTCTTGCTTAATGCCAGCCTGGGCCTAGGTGGCTTTGTCTTGTGGCTCAGCATTAAAGTTGTAGATAAAAAAGGCTGAGCCATGAGAATTACCCTTAATAGCAAAGGGAAATCAAGCTTTCAACACATGCGTCCCAGGTCTGCACATCTTGGCCAAGTCTGCAGTGTTGAGTCTCATTATACCTAGCAATGTTTTATTTAGTTTTCGAAATGGCTCCCATCAGCCCAAGACTAAGCAAGAGGGTTTGTAAAATGAAAGGGTTGGACTAGATGATCTCTAAGGTCCCTTCTAACTTCAACCTTCTATGATCTATTAGCTGCATGGTGGTCGCCATGGATGCAGGGAAATAAAGAGGCCAAACATTGTTCTTTCCTCCTGCCTGTGGTGTGTGGTCAGACAAAAATCACAATATGAAAGCCACCACGTGAGGTCAGCAGCTGTTCTCAGCTCTCCTGCACATTCCTGCCTGAGCTAACTTGGTCTGTGAGTTCACTTAGATCAATGTCACTGGAGGATGTAGCATCTTCCTGCAGATTAGAAAATGAGTCATTTTTGAACATTACCAGCACCGAGTGATGGAGTATATAAACAATTTATTAACTTTGACTTGTAAATTAAAACAGCCAGGGAAGAGCAAAGGGAAAATGAGAACTACCTTTCTTTTTCTCCAGTCTCAAATAAAAAATGCCAACCCACCCCTAATAAGATTTGGAGAAAATTCACTTAATATTCAGGTGATTTTGCATTTTCTGGCCCTTCTGTCCTTTTGGTTCTGAATGAAGCACAGACCATGTCAACATTTATCTGGGTTGGGAGGGGATTTCAAATGGAATCTGGGGTGAATTCAGAGTGGATGTCCAAGATGCCATAGGAAATTTTGCTCACAAGATGATTTTACCCATCTTTGCATAACTGTCATGATGATGACTTTCCCTACAGTTGAATTGGCTGGACACATTGCCTCAAGTTGGTTAGCACAGCTGAAGCACATTTATGGCAGTTATCACCAGGAGGCAGTAGTGTTGGTAAGGTAGCATATCCTCAGTGAGCCTGGATATGAGTAACATAGAGAAAAGAGTAATTGTAACAATCCAATCCCAACATGATGGCTCATATGCAACAAGTGCTCGATAAATATTTCTTGATGCTGATTGTCCAACCATTTATATTTTTCTATTAAAATATAGTTGTGAAATAATACTGCTGATAATAATTGAATAGAATCACAGAGTCTTAGCATAGGAAGAGACTTCAGGGTCTTGTCTCTTTCTCTCCCAGAAGAAATCTAGAGTGGAAAGAGCAATTTCTCTGGAGTCTGAGGACCTGGGTCTAAATGCTTCCTCTAATGCTCAGCACCTTTGTGACTCTGGGCAAGTTATTCAGCCTCCCTGGGACTCAGTTGTCTCATTTACCTGTAAAATTAGAGATTGTAGTGGATTGCCCCTATGGTGCCTTCCAGCTACATCTCCTATGAGCATTCCCAACAAGTATTCATCTATCCTCTGCTTAATGGCCTCTATGGGGAGTGGGGACCCTCTTCCCCTTCCCCTACTCAGGTAAGCTATATTTGAACATTTGTATATTGAGTTGTCAGAATTTCAAGGACCTGTGCTCTTTCCTAATGCAAGTCACAACCCCTCTATTACTTAATAGATGGTATTGAGAATTGCCATGGCTGAAGAATTCATTACCTTTTAGCCATCTTGACAATGACCCTCTGAGCTTAGCTGGGCTATAACTGGGGCAATAGACAGAATCCTGCCAATAGGCATGTGTTCTAAGTAGCTTTTGCTCCATCGACACTACCTTTGAGAATCCAGAGTTATCTAAATGCCATGATCTGGCAGCAGACAAGCACTAGAGATGAGATTAGACATTAACACGAAGGGAAAATTATCATCTGAAGCAAGATAGAAAGAAATAGTATTCACAGGAAGAAACACTTTGCATAATGTTATCACCCTAAGGAAACTAGGGTTACTGAACTATAGGGGCATAAAGATAACAGCTATTGCCTACAACTATGAGGAAGGTACCAACTAGTCTCCCATTTGAAGGCTACTTATGGGTAGCAGAACAAAGATGGGAACAGCAGACCTTAATAATGCTAATGCTAATGATAATAACAATATTAACAAAGTAGGCAGCATTTACATGGTACTTTGCATGGTGCTTTACAAATATTATCTCTTTTTAAAACTTGCAATAACCCTGGGAGGTAGGTACAGTTATTATCCCCATTTTGCAGATGAGGAAACTGAGGCAGATGGAGGCTAAGTAATTTGCCCAATGTCACACACCTTGAGACTGAATTTGAACTCAGGTCTTCCTGACACTAGGTCTAGCTCTCTATGTACTGTGTGATGTACTTATTTCAGCTTTCTCATTTCTAAGGCTGAGACATCATGCTGCTATTGTAGGGATGATCCTCTCAGAAAAAGGGGGAAAGAGAAAGAGCTAGGCAAAGAAATCACTCTAGCTCTATGGTCCACTATTTCCTACTGTCCTTTCCTGCATATCTCCCTGTTACCTTGTGCTGTGTGTCCTTGGGTAAGTCTTGTATGTCTGGTCATGCGATAATTGTCCTTGATCTTGGGGCACAGAGAGTAGTGATGGGTTGGGGATGATGACTGCGACTTACCCTTACTGAGGAAGGACTCGGAGCAGAGCAGGAGTTCTATGTTTCGTGGTGACTATATTCGGGAGGCTTTGTCTAGAGCTTTGACACTCAAAGAGAGTGTTCCTCAGTCATAGGAACCTTGTAGTTAGAAACTCTGTGACCTTGTTATATTAGCAATCATTAATGACACGTGAATGAATAATTGTTTATGGATTGTTTGCTTACCTTAATATTAAGAGAAAGAATTGCTCTGATTAATAGATTAGACATGGAAGCCATTTATGAAAATGTGATTCTCTCCCAACTCTACAGCATAGCCAGGCACAGTCTTCACACTGGAATGCCTTCATCTCCACGTCTCAAGCCAAGGTTCAATCACCATGCCCCAGGGATAATGTAGAGGGAGGTTCTGATTTTACATAGAAGTTGGAATCAGTAGCTGACCTTGGAGGGCCTTTAAGCTCTGGTCTTCTAGCATTCTCTGATTCCAGCATGCGATGGTGTTCACAGCCCTGTAATTTTGTAAGATTCCTTCATTCTGAGCTTCTCAGCTTTCAGTCTGTTTTGCTCTGCAGCAAAGTCAGCAGTGCTGTTATGTCTGTGCCTTCATAAAGTCATGGGATGGCAGAGTGGGAAAGGACCCTATCCGAAGGAAAGCACTCACACCCTGCTGCTGCTTTTAATTACTCGTCCAGGATTCCCAGCCCTCAGCATGTAGTGCCTTGCTCCCTGACTGGGCTTTCAAATTGTCCCTCCATCCAGAAGATTTTCTTTTTCACGTCAGAACAAAAAATGTGGAGAAAAGATTAGGCAGAATCTTGCTTCCTGTTTGTTCGAGCCAGTCACCAACCCAGGGATTCTTTCTCTGGTGAGGATTCTTCAGGGTACCTGAGGGTTGTCTTGTCTATACCACTTAACCTCTTTGCCATTTTCCATATTTTGAGGAAGCTGAAACCAACAATGGTGAATTAATTCAAGTCTGTACCTCCTCTGAAATTTTCTTTAAGCAAGGTTTATAAGAATGAATTTAGGGAATAAATTATGAAATTTTAGAGTTAAGGAAGGATCACAGAGGCCTCCAATCTAATGCTAGAACCCCTGGCCAACAGTGTGGGCCACAGAAGAGATAGTTATTTTGGAATGAGAAGGCATGAGTTTGAATCCTTGCTTGGCCACTTATCAGCTGTTTCACTTCCCTTCTCTGGGCTTTGATTCCCTCATGCGTAATAAGAATGGGTTTGACTTCATAACCTCTAAGGTTACTTCTGAATATATGATACTATGACCAGAAATCCCATACAATGGTGATCCTCATTCTATTTGAAAACCTGTAGTGATGTGTAGCTTGCCACCTCTCAAGTAAGCTCATTCTGCCATTGGACAGCTCCCACTTTCCTAACTTCCTTATTACTGGTGAGATCACCAGCACCTACCAAGTCACCTGGGCTCACACATTTAATGTCATCCTCAACTCCTCACTCTTACTCCCCATAGCCAGTCTGTTGCCAAGGCCTATTGATTTTATTTTCATAACGTCTCACACATTTTGCCTTCTCTCCTTTGACACCAACATTGCAGGTCCTCATCCCTTCCCACCTGAATTATTGCAATAGCCTGCTGACTTTTTTCCTCCTCCACTCCATTCAATCCTCCTCTCCACTGCCACAGGGATTTTCCTGAAGAGTAGGTATAACCATGTCATGTCTTCATTCTTTATACTGTGGTGACTCCCTATCATCTCCAGGGTCAAATATAAATCCACTATTAGGTGTTCATAGCCTTTCATAACTTGCCCCTATCCAACCTTTCCAGTCTTCTCATATCTTATGCTGCCCTCCTCATCCCCAAGTACTCTGATCCAGTGACACTGGCCTCCTTGCTGTCCCTCCAACAAGACACTCCCAACTCTGGGTATTTTCACTGGCTGCCCTCCATACCTGGAATGCTCCCTTTCTTCATTTCCACCTCTGGATTTCCCTGGCTTCCTTCAAGTCCCAATTAAAACCCTACCTTCTACATAAAACCCTTACCAGTGACCCTTAATTTCAGTGCATTCCTTCTATTGATTAGTTCCAATTTATCTGGAACTATATAATTCCTATGTATGTATTTGTTTGAATGCTGTATTCCCCATTGGGTTGTGAGCTCCTAAAGAACAAGGACAGTCTTATGTCTTTTTTGTATTCTTGGTGGTTAGCATGGTGCCTAGCACATAGGAGACATAATAAATGTTTATTTACTGACCAATTCTTGTCAGGAAGCTTTTCTTCAGAATGAGCTAAAATTACTCCTAATTTTGCCCCCAGGACGTAGTGAGACATGTTTAATTTCCTTCCCATATAACAGTCCTTTAGATATTTGGAGGCATTAGGGATCATTTTTTTCATCTGTGACAATGTCAGTGAATAAGACGAGCTCGTGATTCATAGACTGTATGTAGGGTGAGGGAGCTGATGGTAGACCCACTGCTCTCTGCTCTAGTCAGATTACTTCAGAAGTCTGGGCACCACATTTAAGGAAAGACATAGGTGAGTGAGATCATGCCAAGAAGAGGGTGGCTGGGCTAGTGAAAGGGCTGAGGGACATGAGCGATGAAGATTAATCAAAGTAATTAGACATTTTTGATCTATGGAAGACAATTACTGAAGCTATACTAGTTGCCTTCAAATATCTGAAAGCCGATCACATGGAAGATGGCTTTACTTTCTTTTTCTTGGCCTCCAAGGGATGAACCAGGAACAAGTTGCAAGTTGGTCAGTTTTGGCCGAATATCAGGTAAGCATTCTCCCAATGACAATGATGGACCTGGCTGACCTTGGTGGTAGGTGGTGAGTGCCCTTTCACTGGGGCTCTTGGAGCTAAGACTGGATGGAAACCTGTTGGATCTGTTGTAGAATAAGAGAAAGTTTGGACCAGAGGTCACTGAGGCCATTTTCACCTCTTATTTTCTGTGATGCCTCTTCAGGAGATTGGGAAGAAAATGCTGTGAAAGCCTTTCAGACCTGTGAGTTATTGTGGCTACCTCAATGGATCCTCATCACCCTGGGAGACAGGCAGGACGGACTCTAGTCAGACCACTTTACAGATGAATAAACTGAAGCTTAAGGGGTTGTGGTTGCTTGCTTAGGTCATAGAGCTAGTCAGTGCTGGTACCTAGGAGCTCTGACTCAGGTTGGTTCTTGTGGTTTGGGGGGAATTGGATGGATGGGGAGCAGAAAGTAGATGGACTGGGAATCCGAGACCTTGAGTTTGAAGCCCAGGTCTGCTGCCTCCCACTCATTTGGACTTTCTTGGGTCACCCCCAAATTAGGCCTCAGTTTCCTCAGCTGCAGAATGATCAATAAGGTCCTCTTTGGTTCTAAATCCTATAATCATAGTATTGAATGACCCTACAAAATTACATGCATTTTGCTAGGCCAGGCACTTTGATTTTCCAGACCTCAGTTTCCTCATGGTGGGGCTGTGCTAGATGGTCTCCAAGGCCTCCTTCAGTTCTGAATCCAGTGAAATCCTATGAAACCAGCAGAAAGAGAGGCCTTTTGGCCAGCGTGCCCCCTTTAAAAATGCCAACTATCTGAGAGATACACTTGTGTCTTTATCTCTCCTCTGCAGGTCCCACTCTACCTTGAGCCTTTAATGAGGGTAAATCACAGCCATCAATCACTTTAGTACTCAGAGGACCTCCCCTTGAGACACTTATGAGGAAGTTAATGAAACCAGACTTCCACTTCTCTGGGCGGCTCTCCAGGTCCCTGCCCCATGAACCTCAGCCTGGAGAGGTGAATATTTGCCAAGAGTCAGGGATTCAACTTTTCGAGACCAACCAAAATGGATCAAAGGGATAGGAGTGATTCTCCCAGAGGTCACTGGGAATAGTTCTTTGTGTTGGGACTTCTTCCTGTGCTTGGTAGCTTGAAGCCCTAGAGGGAGTAGTCACAGCCCATCACCCCCAGAACTCCCTATTAATCAGCCATCTAAGGGAGCTGGAGTGCAGTGGAAGAAGCCCAGATGTCTGGAGACTTAGTGCCTACTCTCAGCTCTGTCAGCAGCTTGTTGGGTGACCTTGGGCTGTTCCCTTCCTTTATCCAGGCCTCAGTGACCTCCTTTGTTAATTGCAAGTGTTGAACTAGACTCAATTACACAAATTCTATGAAAAATTAAGTATCTGCCACATGTAAGGTCCTATGCTCTGTGCTTTCAGAGACAAAAAATGAAATGGTCTCTGACCTCAAGGAGCTTGAATTCTATGGGATGACCTGATGGCAAAACACTGATGTGCCCCTGAAGGATAACCCTTAAACACATCAACATCTGATCACCACCTCACGTATGGACACATCAATATTCTACCATCACCTCAACCAATGGAATTGGCACTGTGAGGGAAGGAACACATTCTCTGTTTTGATATACCCTTTGACTGAACTATCTCACTGCTAGGCTCATTCCCAAGTGATTAAAGAAACCAGAAAAGGTCCTTTCTGTCTCAGAATATCTGGAGCAGCTCTTTTTTGTGGTAGCAAAAGCTGGGAACTAAGGACATGTCCATTAAGTGAAGAATAACTGAACAAATTGCAGTATATGAATGTTCTGGAATAATGTTGTGCTGTAAGAATGAGGGATGATTTCAAAGAGGCATTGGAAGACTGAAATGCACTGGTATGGAGTAAAGTGAGCAGATACAGAAAAAAAAACAATTTCTGTTAGAACATCATGAATGTTGTTCAGCTCATGGAGGCAAAGGCCGGCAGAGAAGTGGGAGCCTGGTTTCATTAGCTTCCTCCTAAACACCTTTCAGGGGGAAGGCCTCTGAGTAACAAAAATGAACCATGTGGAGGATTTTTACCAAATGATGAAGAATGAAATCAATGGAACATGGAGAACAATTTTACAACGCCCTAAAAATGAACAAATTTGAAAGGTGTGAGAACTTCGATGAATTCAATGTCTAGTAAGGATTCCACAGGACTGATAACAAAACATGATCTCAATAACAGAGACATAGCAGACTTAGGGTACAGGATGAGAAATAGATCTTTTGCATACAGCTATTGAGGGGATTTGTTTTTCTAATTTGTTACAAGAAATTAGTTTTTTCTTTTATCGGTGGTGGGGGAGGGAGATAATGTAAAGTTCTATTAATTAAAAAATACAAATAGTAAGTTTGGGAGTAGATAGAGGGTGAAAGTTGCTAACTGTGATGTCATCACCTTGGGTGATTTGAAGAGTAGTCATGCCCTAGAGAGTTATAGGGTAGTTGGGGGAGGGGAGGCTTGGTATGGAGAATTTGGAAATAATGAGTTCCTTTTTGGACATGTTGAGTTGGAGATACCCTATGAGATATCCAGGTGGGGCTTTCCAGCAGGCAGTTGGCAATAATATGTGAGTCAAATACAGGAGAAAAGTGAGGGCTGGATTTGTGAACATGTGAGAGATGATGTTCTAAGATGTTTTTTCTTTCTGCTCTTCTCTGAGTTAGCCTGACTCTGATTTTATGAACAGGCCATACCTCTGACTACATTGTTTCACAGACCCTTCCTATATTCCCTTAATATATTTCTCCTTTTTAATAATCTCCAGCTTGTCAAATAATCCTTTTAAAACTCCTAGAACACCACAGATGTTGGCTTATGACGTGGAGCTGAAAGCTGCCTCCCTGACAATTCTCTTCTGCTACACAACCACAGAACCTCAGGGTTGGAAGGGACCTTAGGGGACATCTAATCTAATTTAAACCCAAGTAAGAATCCCTCTAGGGCATGCCCAACTAACAGTCATCCAGGGTTTGCTTGAAGACATCCAATGACGGGAAGTTCAATAACATACCCTATATGTACAGTGAAAAACACACCTTAAATTGTTGCTGGGTATTCTAATTCTGAAGGATTATTATTGTTCTGCTAGGTCTCAGGGCAAAAAGGGGAGAAAGGAGGCGGGGCCTGTTCCAGAGAAGCTACAATAAGAACAAACATTGGAATCCCGGAATAACAGAAGCCATCGATCCCAACCAGCACGTGAGAGTGAGCTCCACTGCAATACCTCTGACAAATCATCACAACATGAACATAAATAAGCCCCACACAGTGTAGAATATAATAGAGATAAAGACAAAATCCAGACAGGTGACTCTAGGAAGATGAGTGAGGATGAGCACACTCAGCTGGAGGGGTCAGGGAAAGCTTCCTTGTTTAGGTTTTGCCTGAGTGGAGCCTTCAGGGCCTTAAATAGACACAGATGAGAGGGAGTATTTTTCAACCTCTGTGGATGCATGGGGGCTGGAATGGAAAATCATGTGTGATACCTAGTTTGTCTGGAACACGGAGTATGTGAAGGAAGACAAAGTGAGGAAAGCCTGGCAAAGTTTGGGAGCCAGGGGAAAGGCCTCCAAAGCCAGGTTTCAGAGCTTAAACTTTATACAATGAGCAGTAGGGAGTCACTGAGAGTTGGTGAACATGGGAGTGGCATGGTTACCTTAACACAAGCTTTTATTACTTTCTAAAAGGTCAAAAGTTCAAAATATTAAGAACTGAAAGTGGCCTTCGAGATGGTATATTCCCTCCACTTCTGCCCTGTTCATTCCTGAGTAGTATGGAGGAGCTAGGAGAGCCAACTTGACTTGCTCACTTTGGGATCTTGAAGGAAGTAGATGATTGTCAGGGCAATAGCCTAATTGCCTGACAACTTTCCCTTCTCTGGGGTAGGGAAATATTACTTTCTCCCAAGAGGTAGAAATAGTGGGGAAGATGAAGTTCTCTGGCCTGGCCACAAGGTGTCCCAGTGACTCTGTAGACAACTACTCCACAGGTCTGGGAGGAAAATACAGGATGCCCCTAGAGAATTCTGAGAGATGTCCAACAAAGCATGTTGGCAGATCTTGTAGAAATTGCTTCTCTCCCCAGCACACTGTGATAGTATTCCTATTACTTTGAAAAGTTGTTCTGGGGAAAGGGGATCAGACTAAGGCAGAATGAGGGGAAGGAAGTAAACCTCTCTTTAATCAGACCTCCCCCAAAGTGGAACAGGATGCCTTGGGAGGTGGTGGGTTCCCTGTCATTGGACATCTTCAAGCAAACCCTGGATGACCATTAGTTGGGCATGCCCTAGAGGGATTCTTACTTGGGTTTAAATTAGATTAGATGTCGCCTAAGGTCCCTTCCAACCCTGAGGTTCTGTGGTTGTGTAGCAGAAGAGAATTGTCAGAGAGGAAGCTTTCAGCTCCACATGAGGACAGAATTCCTAACATGTAGAGCTGTCCAAAAGTGGCGTAGTCTATCTTGATTGGCAATGATCCCATATGATTGGAATCCTTCAAGTAGAGCCTGGATGGACCTTTGTTGTGCTGTTCTTCTTTAGCTGAGTTTGGGTTGACCTCAGATGCCTTCCAAAGTCCCTTCTGACTTGGACAATTTATGGATTTGTAGTTTCTAGAGAACTTTGGATTTTATAACATGCTTTGACACTTATTTAGAACAAAGGTTTTTAACCCAGAATCCATGAGTTTTTCTTTTGTTAAAAATATTTTAATAACTATATCTTAGCATCATTGGTTTCCTTTGTAAACTTATATATTTTATGAATTTAAAAAGATGATTCTGGAAAGGGGTCCCTAGGATTTACCAGGTGGTCTGTCCAAGCGCTCCAGGGCCCCTCAAAAGTTACAGACACCTGATCTAATAGGATGAAAACTCCTTAAAGGCAGGAGCTTCCATCTGAGTTTGCATTCCCAGAGCACAGTGCCTGGCACACAGCAGACATTTATTAAATATCTGTTGTTGGGTTATCTTGTTTATCTCTGTAAGAATTCTGAGGATAATAGAGACTTTTGTCTAGACATTTTGTTATCATTTCATATACGTGTAGCTTTAGGCACTTACTTTGATGTCTTCTGACTCAATAATTAATATAGCATTTTATTAGGCATTTTATAGATGACCAATAGAGATGACATGAAGTTACACATAATTTCATGGCTGCCATCATCATCATCATCCTCGTTCCTCCTGGGTAATTTAATGAAACCTCAGAGTGAGTCTGACTCTTGTTTTGTTGCTGTGGGCAATTCACCTAACTTTTGTGTATCAGTTTCCTCATCCACAAGCTCCTTTCAATTCTATAACCCAGTAAATGCAATCCCCAGCCAAGGACTTTGTGAATAGTCATAAGAGCGTCACCTGAAGCTGCTGCAGAGAGAGCTTTGGGCTGGGTGTCTAACCGAGTTCTTATACTGGCTTTTCTCTTAGAAACTTGGATAATCTTGGGTAAATGATTTCTCCCCTTCGAAACTGGAGTTTTTACACCTGACAAATTGAGAGCCTCGTCTAGATGATCTCTGATACCTTCCTTCTTCATTTTGGTGATGTGCCATTCCATGAAATACACAAGGGTTATATATGATGGGCTTTTCCTCACTGTTGAGAATCCTTGCTAAACAGTATTTTTTGAAAATCTGCTTTAATAAAACTCATGTACATAGATAATTAAAAGTTAACTAAATACTCTTATTTCTCTAAAATTTTTCTTAGATAATAACATGACTACTTGAGGAAAGCATTTGAAGGTTAACAAACCAGGGAATTGTCTTTGGAAGAAAAGAATAAACACAACATTGGTAGACATAAAAAAGAATTCTGGGGACACATCTACTCTGCATTTGTCTGTGTTCAGACATTTATCTCATCTCCTCTTTAGAAAGTAAGTTCCTTGAGGTCAGGGACCATTTTTGCTTTTTTCTGCATATAATCCACAGCTTAGCATAGTGTCTGATATAGAGTAAATGAATAATGAATGATTACTGATTGATTGAAGGAAGTAAGGAGTTGTCACAGATCCCATTTTCTAGAGTGGGAAACTGAGGCCCAGAAGGGGAAGTGACTAGTTCAAGGTCACAGAGGTTGCCCCTTCTGCCTCTGAGGCTGTAGTTCTTCCCCCTATTCCCTGTTGTAGGCTTCTGCTCAAAATGGCTGTAAGTGTAGGTGGCCAAAACAAAAGGGGTGCTCTTCTTTCTGGCCTTTCTGCCTCATTTCTTTTGGCTCCTCCTGCTTTCTTTTAGGCCCTCAATTGAGGCAGATCCAGAGAACTCCCAGGAATTATAGATCTGGGTGTGAGAATAGCAACTAATCAGAAAGTTGGATGTTTTCCCAGACTTTTCAAAGCACTTCCTGCTTCACAGGGAATGGCCCCCCTTTTATTCTTATATATTCTTACCTGTCTTTAGATGATTAAAACTAGAGTTAGCCTGATTGTATCTGGCTGGGATCCTTGTGGAAGCAAAATAGTCTGCATGTTCTGCAATGTCTTAGCTTATGGTGCTGAGGGTAGAGGTAAAGTGGATCTTATTAACCAAGCTGTGAGAGAGGGGACCAGACTGATGCTGAGTAACACATAACTAGACACAAATAAGCCTTCGTTCCTTGGATCTGCTTCTTTGTGAAAAAGGGTGCAGGCCATGGATGTACCTTTGGCAAGATATCCTTCCAGTGCCCAAAGGGCTGCTTCATCTCTGTATTGGATGGGACCTTTGTGGTCATCTGAACCAACCTCCAAACTGGAGGAGGAGTAGCCTTGGAGGCAGCCCTGGCTAGATTCTATCCAGAATAACAGCAGTCCCTACAGTTCAGATGATAGTATGAATTTGGAAGTAAGTGAAGGGGAGAAAAGAAAGGGTGGAGCCTCTGAGCCAAACTGGAAAGAGCTGCCCAGAAGCCCTTGTTTTATAGGCCTCCTATTTAGAATGTCACTTCTGATAAGAGGTGGAGACCTACAGAGGAGCTCAGAGGATGCTAAGACAACCACTTCATCTTCCAAAGGAGCAAACTGGTGCTAATGAGTTTAAATGATTTGCCAATGCCTCACAGGCATTGGTGGAGATGGCCTTTGGACAATGACTCAGACTCCTTCCTGAAATCACTGTTTAAAATAAAGATAAAGGCTAGACTCTTATGTTTTTAGGAAGCTAAGCACATGTTGGGAAAGCTGGTTTCATTCTCACAGTCTTCTCTTAGATCATTCTGCCACATGTTCCACAAAATTGACCTTCTTGTAACCTCTACTCATTGGTTTTAGGATCCTAAGATCCAAGTATTTAGACCTGGACAAGGTGCCTTCAAGATCTGAATTACAGAGGGGAAAACCTAAGGCCCAGAGTGGGGCAATGATCTGCCCAGGGTTTCACAAGATGTTGGTAGTAGAGTCAGGATTTGAACCTGGAGCTAATGGTGCCAAGTCTAGTGTTCCTTTCACAGCACCATTCTGTCTAAACAGTTCAAGTCAATTGCCATTGAATAAGTTCCTTCTAAATGCATAGAACCTCCTAGTGAAACCCTTTCAACGTTATTGGAAGATGGACTGGTGCAGATAATAGGTGATTTAAGTATTAATGTGGACACCTTTGTGAAATGTATTCCATAGTCCCTTGCCTTCTCAGCCTGAGCCGCGTCGACTTGTTGCTATGTGTTTTGGACTTTTTTCTTCTATGCTAGTTACAAGAATTTTATGGTCTTTTAAAGAATCTTCAGAATATAGACAACAATTCACCTCAGTAGACTGCAGCCCAACCCTCCCTTTACTCCCCGATCATATTGCACACAGATTTTTAATAGACATGCAGAATTAAAATATGCTTTGAAGATATTAGTTCAAAAACAAACATGCCATTCCTCTAAAATAACTCCTATGCTTGGGGAACCTCCTGCTACCACAGAGATAGGCTCTGGAATGAGGACCTCATTGGTGTTAGGGACTCCCAGAAGGACAAACCAACAAGTACTTCTGCCAATTCAGGAAGGCACCTTCTCTTCAATCCCTCATTGCAGGAGGTTGCATAAAGCAGCAATGTGGAACTCAAACAGAAAGGGAGCTATTGATCCATATGTGGAGATTTCTGTGGGCCCTGAAACGACTTAGCTTTCAAACATAGGTTCCTAAACTGGGCGATACTACACCTGGGGGGCACTGGAATGATCCAGTAGGGGCAGCAGTAGACTCAAGTTCAATTGGGGGACATTGAATCAAAAAGGGGGTGGTGGAAGCATTAAGAAAGAGAAGAAAAGAAAATTTTGAGAAACCATTTGTACATGTTTCATCTGTTGTGTAACAGAGTTAAAAATTGTAGTGATTACATTATTTTCCGAATAAACACACAAAACGCAAATTAGTGGTCAGTGGTCAAGTCCACCGACAGGTCTTAACAAACAAGTGTTGGCGGGTGAGCATGTCACACATTGTTGGGAAGTCCAACATGCATTGCAGTAATATGCGCATGTGATGACTTGTTTACATCATGATACTATACAGTTACATGACACAATATTGCATCATCAAAATTTCAATGCAGGAAAAAACACAAATTTACATTAAATTTTGAAATTTAAGATATGTCATTTTAAAGATAAATTTATATTTTTTGAACTGACAAATTAAAAAAAATTAAAGGCTCAAAGAAAGTAGATTTCTGGGGGGATGGGGGGCTCTGAATAATTTTTGTTTTGAAAAGGGGGCAGTAGACCAAATAAGTTTGGGAACCTCTGGTTTACAATGTAATGTTACCTGAGTTGAATTATCTTTTTACTTATTTTATCAAATCTTTATCAATTATTCTGTATTTGACAGCCTTGGCCTAGGGCACTGAAAGGTGATATGACCTACCCAGGATCACTCAGCCAAGGTGTTTCAGAGACAGAACTTGAACCCAGATCTTGGCTTTGAAGCCACTCTTGATCCATTATAACATGGTGTATTCTAACATAGAGTCCTAATAATCTATTTATTGAGAACATTCATACAATAAAGTTAAAAATGACTGTGTCATGTTTCTGCATTCCTAAAAATGTGGATGCTTGTCCCCAAACCTTAAGGTCCAAAGCTGGAGCCCTCTGGACCTTACATAGGCCACAGCCTGTGCTCAAACATCATAGCATGTGCCCCACTTCCTGGATCCTCAGGAATGTTTGTGCTTGGGGAGAGAGAAGGGAGAGATTCTGCTTTCTTGCCCTTTCCACTCACTTCTGGACTGACCTAAATTCATAGCTCTCCCTATGAGCTTTGAGCTCAGTTATTCCATTTACCCATCCTCCCAGTCCCTTTCTTCCCAATGGCCCACTGAGTCATTCCTCTCCAGCATTCCATCCACATTCAATCCAAGCTCTGTGTTGAGGTGCCCTGACCAAGGCCCTCCAGGGTAGTGAGGGGCTGCCCTGTGAGATTCACAGGATGCTGCTGCTTTTATCCAAGTGTCCTTGCTGTCCAGGACTCTTGTTCCATGGTGCCTCATTGCCCTGCAGGGCTGTATCCAGGGATCAGTGCCTGAGAGTCACTGCCAGACACTGATGGCCTAGGATTCCTTTCCTTTAGCATTCTCCTATGGCCTCTGCTGCTCCTCTTCTCCTCTCCAGCCACTGATTTCATTCCTCAGTGTTCTCATAATGTCCATGACAATTCTTTGTAATTTTGTATGCAGTCATTTGTGTGAAGGCCTGGGAGTTGACTCTATCAAGTAAAATGCATGAGCTTTGTGACTTTTTTCCCTTCTCAGAACATTTTTAAAAAACAAAGTTGCAGGTTGGTTTTCAGTGTGAAAGTCACTGGAAATTTGGTCTCTGCAGGAGTGGGGAATCATTCTTTTCCCTCAGCATCACGCAAAGTGGTTAAGTGACTTCAGGCCACCTGGAGGAAGCTCAGAGATCCATTTCTGGTAAAGGGCATCTTCCATCCTTCCCCTACCAACTTGACACACTCCCATTTCTATGGCCTTTCATGGCTATAAAGCATATTCTCTCAACCACCCAGTGAGTTAGGCGGTAGTGTAGAAGTGTTGTGACCCCTATTTACGAAGAACTCTAAGGCTTGGGAATAGGGCAATAAAACACCTCCGGATCAGGCTTATCAAGCTAGTAAGTGTCAGAGGTAGGGCTGGACCCTGGTCTTCTGACATCTAGGTCAGAGCCCCTTCCTGTACTGATCAGTCTCCGATAGCCTTCTGTTCCTCCTCTGCTTCTCTGCCTATTCTCCACTGTGGCCAGCTCCCATAGCTGTGACTGCATGTATCTACAATAAAAACACAAATTGAGAACAAATCAGAGGTAAGTGGTGAGTCCAGCTGGAAGATGTACTTAAGTGTGCTTTATTCTAGGGAGATTTCAATAAAATGTGTTGAGCTTGAAAGGGAACATCCCCAGAAATGAAAGACAGATACTTTTCCAGGGAGCAGATGAAGTCCCGAATCAAAGAGACACATGGAAAAGAGGATAAAATAGTGAGCGTGCTCAGGCTGTGAGTAGACTGTATCTATCACCCCCATTTGCTGTTTCTGGCTTGACCATTCTCATAAGGAATCTGATCCCTTTAGGAGGCACTCAGCATGGGTCGATCATCCCCTTTCCATCTCCATCTCCCAGTTAATCAGTAAACAGTGACTTTAGTATCTATGATATTCCCAAGACAGAGAACACCACCTGTATTGAGTGTCTCCATTTTATCCTGAGCCCTTAGACCCCATACAGCTGATGGTCCTTGTGGTGCCTGGCCCTTCCCTGTCATTATCTAAATAACAATGATAGGCAGACAGTTCACAACCCTAGAGTGGTTTATGATTTACAAAGTGTCCTCCTCCAATTCTTCCCCCGTGAGACAAGAAATGTAGAAGATGGCCTTTACTATTCACTGGGGACTTGGAAGCCTAGAGAGGACAAGTGACTGACTCAGGATCACACAGCTGATAGGTACTCATAGGAGAACTCAGGTCACAGGTCTTTGAAGGTGAAAGGGACTTTGGAGGTCCTCTCGCCTAACCCCCTCCCCGTTTTATAGGGGAGGACACGAAGGTCTGAGTAGGTGTAATGACCCATTCAAGGTTATCTAGGATTTGAACCTGTTTTCTTGGACTTTGCAAGATACTCAGTCTTCCCACCACCCCATGCTTGAGTGCGTTTTATTCTAGAGGTAAACAGGAAACACGCTAATTTGGAGCAGCCAAGATGCTGAGATTTTTTTCCCCTGTGATATGAAAAAATATTTTAATGTTATTGAATTTTGGTGGCTTTCCAAAGCTTATAGGCTAAAATGCAATTGACTCAGCTTGGCATCCAAGGCCTCTCCCTCTGGCTTCCATCAACCAGCTTACCTTTGTCTCTCACCAGTTCACTGCATGAAGCCTGTGCTCTCAGCCAGCCTAAGATGTACAATTATTCTTTGCATGTCCTCGTCTCCCAGCCTTTACTTATATCATTTTTCCCTTGGGATGTCATCTTCCCTCCCCTTTTGCATATCCAGATTATCCCAAATGCCTCACTTAAATTTCATCTTCTCTATGAAATCTTCTTAGCCTCTGCAGACAACCCTGATCTCTCATTGTGGTAAAATGGGAAAAAGGGCTGTGACTGGAGTCAGAAAACTTTGGTGATCATCCTAGCTCTGCTACTATTTGTGTGATTGTAAGGAAGTCATGGTACCTCTCTGAGGCTCAATGGACGTTTCTTATCATACTTCTGGGACTTTTTACAGTCCCTATTGTTTCAACAATCCAGCTAGCAGCTGTCATGGGGGTGAAAGACCATCAGAAGCCCAACAACAAGAACGCTACCAGCACGCTGCAAAAGTACAGGTTCTTTTGATCTGCTTTAGTAAGGAAGGCAACTTTAGGGGGTTGACAAGCTTACTTTAATTCAGCATACAAATATCAATCACTTAGTTCAGGGGAAAAAGCCAGCATCCTGAACTTCATAGCAAAATACAAAGTACAAACATGGACAGACAGACCTTGTCTGATTCAAATCCCAACACACAGTTACCAGAGTTTAACAAAGTCCCAGCAACCAGGTTACAAGCTGGAGGGCCCTTAGCTACAGCTGCCCGGGGTCTCCGAATCAGCACGCCAGCATGAGTGAGAGCCCTACACAAATTACAAACATCAACCGACAGACCAAATACAGATTCATCTAGATTCAGCCTGGGAGCTCATAATGAGGGCTGTACCAGAGTTACTTGAGCCACCACTGCTGCAGCAAAGAGCTCCAAAGAAGAAAAAGCCAACCCCTGGTTTTATATCTTTTTCAGGGTCAGGGGGTGAGTCACACATGCGACTCTCCCACATGACCTAGAATCGTCACAAAGAAGCGACTTAAACCTATGTGGTCTAAGAGCCTCTGATGTCCCAAACCTATCACTCAAACTCATGTGTAAACTAGGCCTTCCCCTGAGTTAGCCCCACCTTGGGCCCCACCTTAGTTACCAATCCACACCCACATAGGTTCCACACCTAACAGGGGTTTGGGCCTGGGGCTTAGCACCTAGTAAGGCTCAATGAAATACACTGCCTTACTCAAAGGAAACCAAAGCCAACTAATTGCTAAGAGCCCATTTTGCTTACCAACACACCTATGCCTAGAATATACCCCTTGTCATCATCTCTACCTCTCAGAATGTGGATCTCCTCTTTAAGTCAGAGAGTTAACATTTATTAAGTGTCCTGAGCACTGTGTTAAATGCTGGGGATGCAAAGAAAGGTGAAAGGCAATTTCTGCTCTCAAGGAGCTCACATGTCAATATGCAAATACTTGGGTACGAATAAGTTACCTACAGGATAAATTAGAAATAATCAAGAGAGGAAAGACATTAGAATTAAGGGGATCAGGAGGGGATCTGTGTAGAATGTCAGGTTTCCCCTAGGATTCAAAGGAAGCTTGGAAGAAGAGATGAGGAGGGACAGCATTTCACATGTGACGGCTCTTGTGAGAGTGCCAGAGTCAGAAAATCCATTGTCTTGTTGGAGGAAAAACAAGGAGGCTTCTCGAAAGTCTCTGCTGCTTAGTCTTTGTTCCTCCTCAGATGACCATGAGAACAGGTATTGGGATCTGTCCTCTGTTCTCTTCCTCAGTGGAACGTAAGCTGCTTGAACAGGGGGACTGCTTCGTGTTTGGTTCAGTTGTGGTCATCATCTTCCCAACACCTGCTGTGGCCCCACAGAACGGGGGTTAGATGGGGTGGATGTAGACCCTTCCTTTCTCCACTTAGATGGCATTCCTCCCTGACCCCCAATCCACCTTATGTTCCAGACAACCTGAGTGGACCTTCTGTATCCTACTTCTGTGCCCTCCTTCGGCATGTTCTCTCGTCAAATACTTTCCCTTCCTTCGAGGCTTGGCTCAGGTGAAATGTCCCCTGGGAAACCTTGGTCTAGTTCCCCCAGAATGAAAATCTTCTCTCCTTCCTTATATTTCTTGAGAGCATCTTGACTTTTGCTACCTCCCTTCCCCTTCCCTCCCATCCCCTCCTCTCCTCTCCCTTCCCTTCTCCTTTCCTTTCCTCCCCTCTCCTTTCCTCCCATCCCTTCTCCTTTCCTCCCCTCCCCTCCTCT
>CM053623.1:229046024-229069685 GCA_028646595.1 Phalanger gymnotis
AATAAATTAAAGATATCTATAGGCATATGAAAAAATGCTTGAAATCACTACTGATTAGAGAAATGCAAATCAAAACAACTCTTAGGTACCATCTCTCTCCTGTCAGATAGGCTAAAATAACAAAACAAGAAAATGATAAATGCTGGAGAGGATGTGGGAAAATTGGAACATTGTTACATTGCTGGTGGAGTTGTGAACTGAGAGCAATTTTGGAACTATGCCTAAAGGGCTATAAAAATGTTCATACCCTTTGACCCAGCAATACCACTCCTAGGGTTGTATCCCAAAGAGATCACACAAGTGGGAAAAGGACCCATATGTACAAAAATATTTATAGTGGCTCTTTTTGTAGTAGCTAAGAATTGGAAATCAAAGAGATGTCCAGCAATTGGGGAATGGCTGAAGAAGCTGTGGTATATGAAGGTAATGGACTACTATTGTTGTATAAGAAATGGGGATGATACGGACTTCATAACAACCTGGAAGAACTTACACGACATAATGCTCAGTGAGCAGAACAGAGCCAGGAAAAGATCATACACAACCACAGATATATGGATTCTGTGATGATTAACCCTGACAGACTTTGCTCTTCTCAGCAACACAATATGCAGAGACAGCTCCAAGGGACTCAAGATGGAGAGGGCTATCTACATCCAGAGAAGGAACTATGAAGTATAAATGCAGATCGAGGCACACTTCATGCTAGCCTTTTTCTCCCTCCCCCCCCTTTTTTCCTCTCTTTTGTATTTGTTGTTGGGTTGTGTTTTTCGGTTTTTTTTTATTCTGTTTCTTCTTTCTCATGATTCATTCCATTGGTCATTATTCTTCTCCACAACTTGACTAGCATGTAAATTAATTCAATTCCAAGTCATACATGGATGTTATATGGGATTCCATGCCCTCTTGGGGAGGGAGGGAGAAAGGAAGGAAGAAAATCTGGAACTCAAAATTATGTAGAATCGTGTGTTGCAAACTAAAAATAAAAATTAAAAAAAAAGTCTTTGTTGAATAGAGGATTGAAGCAGGTCTGTTCTCAAATACATGGAGGAAGTAGAAAAAGAATTAAAAATCTCTTGCTGCTTAATAAGATTCCATTTAGTTTCTCAAGTAAATAAAAGTCTATCATCCCATATGGGGCATAAGGCAAGGGGAAAAAACACGCCAAGAAAGTCACCTTCTGGCAGTGGAAACAGACTGGAATTTGTATTGTTGCTATTCCTGAACGTAGCCAACTGTTTGACTTTAACTCCTGTTACTGCAATGCCAGGCACATTGACTGTAAGCCTACTATGTGCAGGCCCTGAGACTGGACAAAAGCAGAAGAGAAGGGAAAACACCTGCTATAGCAGACTCTCCTTTCCATTTATTCTAGAAACAAGGAGGGCAAATGCTCTGAAGGCTGAGGAGGGAAAATATTCTCTATACCAGTGGATTGTGTCAAAAGAGATTTGGGATGTTGAATGGATATGTGTGCCTTGGTTGTGGTTATTCTTCCACTGGCTGCAACTCTAGAACCCCCCCCCCCCATTTAGGAGAGATATTAGAACATAGAACATAAAATGTCAGAACTGGGAGGGAGCTTAGAACATTAGTATCAAACTCAAATAGAAAGAGATCTTTGCATGTGTAATATTAACTTAGAAAATCATAGTCTATGTTTATTTTATTCACTCTGGTAAACATTTTCCGGTTATGTTTTAATCAGGTTCACCAGGATGAGGGGAATGAGAGGGGCTGCTAGTTTGAACTCACTGGCGTAGAACACAAAATATCAAAGCTGGGAAGGGCCTTAAACAAAGAGTGTCAGTCCTTCACTGTGAAGGGCCTTCGATGAGAGACTGTTAGAGTTGGGGGGAACTTTTGACCATTCGTTCCAAATCCTTCATTTTGTCAAAGCAGAAAGACTCAGATAATAGGACAGACCAATTCTCCTGTGCTTCCCTGTCTCTTTCAACCTAGCTCACCTTCCAGATCCCTTATGAAAGCTTTCCTGGTGCTGTAGCTGATCCCAGGAGGGAGACCCTGGGGCTTTGTCTCGGGTAACCAGTATTTGCAAGACCTGAACATTTGCAGTGGGTGAGCTCTCCATACTGCCCATTCCTCTGTGGTAGGTGAGAGGGCTCTCAGCTTCTAAGTGGCTCCTCCACAGGGGATGATGCTGAGCTTTTCTATGGCTCAGTGGAGAACATACTTGGGTACTGCTTGCCCAGGGTACTTTTTATGGTCTGTGTCTCCTTGACTGTCCCAGTTGTGTGGGGTATGTGTGTGCATGTTTGTGCGTGTGCATACATTGCTCTGTTTTTGAGACTGGGGCTCCCTATCATGGCTAGGCTGGATGTGTAGCAGCCACTCACGGCCTTATCTTACTGCTGGACAGCACAGGAGCTTTGACCGGCTGTTTTCCATTTGGGCTGCATGGTGGCCCTCTCCTCTTGGGGGTTCACCATGCTGGTTTTGGGTTTAGTGAGGACACCCTATCAGCCTAGTACCCCGTGGCTCCAAACTCAATGATCCTCCAGCCTCAGCCTCCCCAGTACCAGAGACCAGAGGTATGTGCCACTATGCCCAGCGCCAGGTGCTTGATTCAGCCCTGCCTGCTCCCAGTATGATCTTTCTGCTCGTGTGTTTCTCGCAGAAGTGTTTGTACCTCTTCTATGAACTTATCCCAGTGCCTGAAACACAGTAGGCACTTCATAAATGCTTCTTGACTGATGGGCTCATCTCGCTCCATTTCCAGTTATTTCTGGGTTGTCTGTGCTTGTGCACTGGGAGCTCTCTGGGGGCAGGAGACATTTCTTATTGGTCTTTGCATCTATCACCCCCCTCCCCACGAACCAGGTGAAGTGACTTATCCACAATCACACAGCTGGTAAGAGGCAGAGCTGGGATTCCAGCCCAGGGTTCCTCCCACTATCCCACAGTTACCCTGGGAAATGGGGAACCATGGAAGGCTTTTGAGAAGGATAATGACCTTGTTGAACCTAAGTGTTTCATAGAGTTATTGGCTAACTCAAAAGGGCACAGCAGAAAGTATGGTACAATGGATGGGGAGCTGATGTCAGAGCTCCTGACTGTGTAACTTAAGATGCCTTGCAGAGAAATTAGGTGGGTCAATCGGTACTGAAAGCAAAAGTCTCCTTTATTTGGTGTCTTTAAAAGGAGAGCCAGAAGGATGGAGGAGACCAAAAGAAGGGTGCTGGGCTGCCCAAAGAGCCACACTTTGCCTGGGGGCCAGGACTGACCCCTCCAGATAAGGGAAGCTCATCCGCCCTGTCCCAGCAGGGCTCAGACTGGGGCTTCCAAGATAGGGCAGTCCAATGAGACCCTCCCTTGCTGGGGTGGTTCAGATCCCCCTAAGTAGGACTTGGGAGGGGAAGGGGAGAGCTACAAGCATGGAGACTTGGGAAAATCGGTCTTCAGGCCATGGTAGGAAGAGACAGCCCAGGATGCTTCTCACTTTCATGTTCCTGGCTCAAGGCAACTCAGGAAATTCAGGGATCATGGCTGATACAGACCTAAACTTCTCTGATTTTATTTTTATGGAGAGAAACCACCCTTATCAGTAGGGTCTGATGTGTTGCCTCACCCTCCCTGCCCTCAAGGTCACAGGAAGAGAGCTGCCCATCAGCTGTGAAAGGCGGGCATTTCCAGCCTGGAATTCTTAAGACCTACAAGTTTCCAAATATGAGACAGGGGCTTCCATACAACACCATGGACAAAGGAGGAGGCCCCATCCAGGAGGAGGAGGCAATGCCAGGGTCCCAGGCAGCTTCTGACAAGAATAGCTTAGACCAGACAAGCCAGAAGGGAGGGCAATAGCTCTCAGAAATGCTGCTTTGAGCCCCAGCTTTGATCTTAGCTGTGGGGTCTGTGGTAAATCATCTGACATCTCTGGGCCTCAATATTGAGCTCTGTGATGTAAGGGTTACTGCAATGGCTCCTTTCTCTGTCCCCATCCCCTCTTTCTCTTTCTCTTTCTCTCTCCCTCCCTCCCCTCCCTCTCTCTCTTTCTCTCTCTGTCTCTCCCTCTCCTTTCTCAGTTTCTCTCTGTCTCTGCCTCTGTCTCTCTCTCTGTCTCTCTGTGTGTATGTGTCTCTCTCCCTCCCCTTCCCTCTCCTCCTCCTCCCCTTTCTGTTTCTCTATCTCTTCTTCCACCCCTTTCTCTCTATCTTTCCCTCCATTCCCCCAAAGTGCTGCAGAGAAGGGTACTGCAGTTCTTATTCATTCCCAGAGCTTCCTTTCGGTCTATATTAAATTGTCTTCATTAGACCAGTCACCTTAAACGATGAGGTGGGTGTAGCCCAGAAAAACAAGGAAAATTAGTTTGCAGCCAAAATCAGAAACCGTTCAAATGAGATTCATTTAAAAATTAAGAAAAAATCTGAGACCATTCTCTGCAAATCCAGGAAGCCCTTCATCCTCCTCTGCTCTCCTTATTCCAATCACACCAGCATTTACTGCACAGTCAGTGTTTTTTCAGGGCCTACCACGTGCCAGGCCCTACAATGGGCACTAGATGTGTTCTGGGCCCTCACTTGTGCCAATAGCTAGTGGTGGCCTCTGAAGAGAACTTTAGCAACATCATGTCTTTTGAGTCTTCCACAGCTCTGGGAGGGTGTGTTGGTAAGCAAAATGGCCTTTGTTTTCTTTGAGCAATTCACTGTATTTCATTGAGTCTTACTAGGTGCTAAGGCCCAGGCCCAAATCTCTATTAGGTGTGGAACCTATGTGGGTGTGGATTGGTGACTGGGGTGGGGCTCAAGGTGGGGCTGGCTAAGGGGAGGTGCTAACTCCAGAGCCATGCCCATCTTGAGTCTTACTAAGTGCTAAGCCCCAGGCTCTAACCCCTATTAGATGTTAACCTAACCAATGTGGATGTGAACATCCCAGGATCCTAAGGAGAGGGGCTAACTCAAGAACCAATCACCAGAGCCTAAGTTCTGGTCATTCAGACGACGCTTGATGACATCAAAAACTCTATAAGAGGAGAGAAGACAGCTTGGAGATTGAGACTTGTTGGAGCCAGAGACAGCTATAGCCGAAGCTGAAGTAAAGCAGAAGCCAGAATGAGCTGAAGACAAAGACACAGGAGCTGCTGGTAGCAGGGCTGACCCGCATGTGGACCGGGGAGTGCTGAGCAAGGACTTGAAGTCAGTGGGTAATCTTCTTACCGGAGCGGGGAAGCATGAATGTTATTTGGTTTAATACCATCATGTTTTTCTATAGCCTCCTGGTTACTCTTGTGAGGTAGACTTATTGGGCCTGGAAGTTTTTGGCCAGGATATCAAATTGGGGACACTGGTCCATGGGTCTGCTACTTTGGAGCTTGAATAAATGCTTTAATTCTTCTGTCTTCTACTTAGAGAATTCCTTATATCCTGCGGTTCTGAACCGTTCAGACATGTATATGATTCTCTTTGAAATCATAAATTCTGCCTTCATAATACAGAGGGAGGGAGCGATGCTGGGAGATGGTGTTCCCATTTCACAGAGGGAAAAACTGAGTATGACAGAGGTAATGTCATCTCTCCATTATCACACTGCTATTCAGTCAGTATAATAGGCGAGATCCCAAAGCAGGTCTGGTCTGGCCTTCCCTCCTGCCTGCTCTCTCCTCTCGGCTGCCTTTCCAAAGACAAGTCTGCATGGTCCTGCAGATATGGAACTTAGGTTCTTATTGCAGAGCCAGGAGAATCCCTCTCTTCCCTCTTTAATACCTCTTCACCATGACTTTGACCGAATCATCTTCCTAAAGCAAACATTGGACCATGGACCTCTCCTTCTCCAGAACCTTCAGTGGCTCCCCTTGCTTCTAGGATAGAATACAAACTCCTTAGCTTGGCATTAAGAGCCCTTCATAATCACTTCCTATTTGGATATTCTGTGGTTCTCTTCTGGTCCCTGGCATTACACCTAGTATGTAGTAGGCATCTAGGAAATGCTTCTAGAGTCATCAAATGATGATGAGCAGTGCTGGCAGACAGGTATGTGTGAGGAGATGGTAGGAAGGAGAGTTCACTATGGCCTGGGCTCTGGTGAGGAGTGGAGGGAGGAGGCCTTAAAGCTGTGCTTTGAATTTGCAGGCTTTGAATGGGGGGTAAAAAGTGGAGCTGGGGAAGGGAGATTTGCTAGTTGGGAGGTCATCTGAAGAAGAAACCCCTCCTCTCTCCTTCCTTCTCTGTCTCCCCCTGTCTTCCTCCATTTCTCTCTCTCTCTCCCTCCCTCCTTCTCTCTCTCTCCTCCTCCCCCTCTCCCACTCTCTCTCCCTCTTTTCCCTCTCTCTCTCTGTGTCTCTCTCTCTCTTCTCTCTCTCCATCCCTCCCTCTCTCCTTCTGTTTTCTCTCTCTCTCCTCTCTCTCTCTCCCCTTTCTTCTCCTATTCTTCTCCTCCCCTCTTTCCTCCTTCTCTCCCCTCTCTTGCTCCATCTTTATCTCCCTCTCCCCCTTCTTCCGTCTCCTGTGACTGTTCAATTCTATCCCCTCTTTTACAATTCAATTCAAATGAGACCTTGCCCAAGAAGCCTTCTAGTTAAACCTGGGCCAGGAACACTTTTCCCTTTTGTCTCTTTGCTACACTAATGTATCTTGAAGAACAGTTAGGTCTGGATTAGTGAGAATAATGAATCCCCTGAAGTGGTTACATGGATTGGAATTTGCACTATTTGAAGTTATCATTACGTAAAATATGGCAATTCATTCCAACCTACTGGAAACCTGCAGTGGGGATACGAATCATGTGACTGTCTCAGGGGCTTCATTCTTTGCACTAATCATGACTGGCTGGACCATGCACCAGAGTCCTCTGGTTTAATGTCAATCAATCAAAGGATTGTGCTGAAGCATCTAAAGCATTGGATTCATGTCTGGGAAGATCTGGGTTTGAATCCCACCTCAGACTCTGACTAGCTGTGTTACCCTGTGCATGTATTGAGCAATGACTGTACCTCAGTTTCCTCATCTGTAAAACTGAGGGATTTGTACATAAAGGCTTCAAAGGTCCCTTCTAGCTTTAAATCTGTGATCCCAGGATCCTACAATATGATTTATTAAGCTCCTACTATGTGCTGGGTGGGGCATTTAAAGCCAAAATTGAAGCAGATCTTGCTCTCAAGCAGCTTACAGTCTATATCTCCTCCCACTGTAATAAGACTAGGAGTTTCCAGAGGGTGGAGACTGTGTATTGTCTGAACTTTGTACCTCCTCCAGGACCCAGCTCAGGCTTCTGGAGGAGGTGTATGCATTACAAACATGTTAAATTTATCTTGTTTCCTGTAATAGACTGTAAGCTCCATCCTCCAGAGTAGCTGACTTTTCTATTTCCTTCTTACCCTGCCCCAGAGTGCTTGTCCTGAGCCCAGGTTTACAGTGGGTTCCCAGTGAATGTATGTAATCTTCTGGACCTGCCACTCAGGATAGTCTTTGTTCTGAAGACATTTTTTTCTTCTGCTCTGGAGTCAGGGGGAGACAGGGCAGGCCTGGGAACCAAAGTGCCCATTAAATTGCAGGCCTTGCCCAGGCCTTCTTTGGGAAAGTAAAGCTGTCTGCACAGGGTAGGCTGAGTTCTTCCTCCTCTCACACTAAAGAACCAGCCACTTTTGTGCTGGTGCCTTTCTTGGACTGAGAATGTAGACAGTAAATCAGGACCAAATACTGTTTCTCTTAAGTGTTTGTCAGGCCCAAGCCATTGTATGAACTTGTTAGCAGGACTTCGGGAAGGCTGCTCTGTATCCTGATGCTTCCTCTTTGGCTTCTTATGACTGTTATGTGTGGAGAAGTGGCCTAACTCTAGGGACCTGGGCTCAGGTAGAGGAGCAGCAGGTGGAGGTGAGAGCCAGTGATTTGTCAATTCTCAGATCTCTTAATAATGGTAAAAACACTCCAGTGTGGGCAGACTTCTGCTGAGGAAGAGAAGGAGCTAAATTGCTACACGAGCCTAAAAAACCAAACAAACCTCAAATTCTTGGACTTACCAGGCAGGTCCTTCTGGGCTGTCCAGGGTCCTGATAGGATCCTGAGAATGGACTGTGCTATTATTGGAGGACCAGCTGAGCAGAGGCATATCAGCACTGGTCACCCACAAGGAGGGGAAGACTCTGCTAAGAAAACCCTCCACTAAGGTCTGAAAGGATCGCAATCTTGGTTGGTGAAGGGGACACCCAGGACAAGGAAGCTACAGATTTCTTCTTCTTGGAAATTCTTCCCATTCTTCCAAGGCTGACTTAAATGCCACCTCCTCCAAAAAGTCTTCCCTGATTAGCCCCAGTCATAAGTGTCCTCATTCTTCAGATCTCAGCACTTGATCTGCATTTTGGTTATGCTCTTGTCATAAGATATTGTGTATTGGAGGCCAATAGTTTATTCAGTGCTTACTCTGTGCTGCGTCAGCTCTGGGATAGTCACTAGGAATAGGAAGATAGGAATCGGAGCTTATGTTCTGGGGCTATAAAACAAATACGAAAGTATCTATGTAGTGAATGGTCATTTGTTCAAGAAGAATTTAAGATACTACTGTATTCCAGGCTTTATACAATCATTTTTAGAGGGACAGGATGCTAATTACTGGGAGATTCAGGGAAAGCTATGTGGAAGAGATGGCACCTGAGCTGGACTTTGGAGGAAGCTCAGGATTCTATGAGGTAGAAGCTGGGATGGTGACCTTGGGAACCCTTGCTGAAAAGCACAGAAATAAGAGGCGGAAGTTGAGACATTTGTCTATCCCCCTTCAGGAAGTGGTAAAAAGTCCCTCCCTCATGCCTATTTTGAAAATGAATGAATAGATGGGTGAAAAAACTTATTGTGAGTCCTTACCAGGTGCCAAGTGCCCTGCTAAGTGCTTCAAAAGAGATAATCCTTGCCCTCAAGGAGCTTACATTCTAATAGGGGAAGACAGCATGGGTAGGAGAGGCACGGGGGTGTTTATTCTTCTGGAAAGTCACAAGGATTCTGGATGGAGTCACAGAGTTGTTTTTGGTCTCACCTTGACCTGAGGCAATGTGTGTGTTTGTGTGTGTGTGTGTGTGTGTGTGTGTGTGTGTGTGTCTGTGTGGGTAGTAGAGGATGGGGCATAGATCCAGGGAGCTCGGAGCTAAATGTCTTAGCTCTTCTAGAGGATGAATGAGGTCTGTAGAGGCTGGTCTGGAGGATGAAGTCACAATGAGGAAGGGAAAACTGAGAGCAAATCAGAGGCACTCAGTAGCCTAACATTGCCATCCCTTGGAGTTACCTGTGCAAGTGCCCTAAAGAGAATGCGTTTCCGAGAGCAAAACTCTGTCTCATCTAAACTGAATCCTGAAATACTCATATTCATTCTTTTAAAAATCAATTCATCTCTATATTGGTCATCTATCTCCCTGTCTATTCATGTATCATCTGTCTATCCATCTTCCATCAACATCTATGTGTTATCTATCCATTTGTCTCTCCATCTATTTGTCTCTTATCTACATGTGCATATGTTCCTATTATCTGTCTGTCTATATAGCCATCTCTTTATCTATCATCTATCTCTCTACTATGTATCTTCTGCCTGAGACTCTTTGTCCATTCATGCCTCTCTTGGTTAGACATATGGATGGATTTGATATTTGGAAGAAAAATTTAAAGCATGTACACTACCATTCAGCAAGAGAGAGCTGTACTAATTGCATGAGCTCTGACAGGCAGAGCGATAAGATACCCTGCTGATGAATTGGAGGCCTCATTCATCTTGGCCAAGTTTCTGTACAGACAGTTAACTGATTAAGGAATGAGTGATCAGTGCTTGTGGAATGAGGGAATGGGGATAATGTGTTCTCACAGTGGAGGAAAGAGAGGGGCACTGAACCATAGGAAGTGATAGGAGCTGTAGCAAGTTCAAGTGAATAGAGTGGGCTCACTCTACCTCAAACTTTCCTTAATCCTCCATTGCCTGGGGTAGCACATTTCCTAGCCTTGGCATTCAAGGCCCTCAATAGTCTTTCGCCACTTTCCTTTTCTAACTTTTCTGTGATGTCTATTGGCTTCATATTCCTACCTGGTGTTCTAGGCAAACTAAGATACTCAACTTTCCTTGAGTGAGCCTCAGGTTTTCTCATCTTTGTGCTTTTGTTCATGTTGGTCCCTCACCCAGGTATGGCCTTCTCTATTTTTAATCATTTACATACTCCTCATCCTTCAAGGCTCCAGTAAGTGCTAAATTTCTATAGCCTATGCAAATTTTTGTCCTAATTTCTGCTATCTTCTTGCATAGTCCACGATAATGGGTTAATAAGTTTGAGCTCCTACTGGAAAATTGTTCTGGAGTTGCTTGTAGCAGTAACTCAAGTCTGAATTGCCATTAGAAACACCTCTTTTTTTTTACAAACAATTCCATAAGACTCAGCCATGTGTTTATGAAACTGACCAACAATTCTTGTGATCAGTTTCCTTTCCTGTAGTAAATACCTCACAATCTCCAACTTAATGCCTGGAAAATAAGCCAGGCCAACTTCTGAGATTTGTGTGTTAAGCGACAATAAATAGAATTTGGAGTGAGGATCTGAAGGGGCTTTTTACAAATTAAAGGGTACAGAGCTTTAAGACAGCTAGTTTGTAGCCTTAGATGCAATTGTTCTAGGTTGAGCATATTGGATGTCCTTGGAGAAGTGAGTGGGTGCTTATTCTCCTTCCCAGGCCAGGCACAGTTGGGTTAATTTTTGTTGTAACTTTTGCTGCCTGCTGGTCCTCTATCCACCAGTTGAAGACTTGAGCTCAGGAGATCAGTCTTTCCTTGTGCACAGTCCAGAGCTATCCACAATGTGAGGCTTATTCAAGCCTTACTGATGGTGTTGAAAGGTGTCAGGTGCTATCCAGGCTTTGCATAACCCATCACACTCAATACCTAATCATCTGGAAATCTTAGTAGTGACCTCTGCTCTGACACGGATCAGTGAACAGCTGTAAATAGCTTTGCTTCTGGGATTCCCAGGGGAATGGAAGGGTAACAGGAGGGTGGTATATCAAATGAGAGTGGCCCACAAGACTGGCCAGGAGGACTTGGCTCCCATCCATTGCCTTCCCTCCATGCTGAAAGCCCCACCTGAGCCCAGGCTCTCATTACCAAGGACGGAGACTATAGTAGTGACTTCAGAATAAAGTCCAACAGCCCAGCTTGGGTTTTAAGGCCCTTTATAAACAAATCTAACCGAATTCAGGGGAATCAAATTGGACTGAATTCAGACAAATATTTCTTCAGTGCCTAGCTCACGCAAGCTAAAGTCACCCCCCATACACACACTCATAGAGAAATGTTAAACTCCTTCCCTCAAAGGCCCTACCCATGGTGTGTTTGTGTGTGTATGTGGGGGGTGGTGAGAAACACAACATGCATGCAAGAAAATAAATATGTAGTAGATGGGAATTAATGATAGCTAACATTTACATAGTGCCTACTATGTGCCAGGAACTGTACTAAGTGCTTTACAACTGTTACTTCATTTGATCCTCACCTACAAGGTTGGTGCTTTTATTATCCACATTTTACAGATGAGAAAACTGAGCCAAGTGGCCCAGCAGTGGTTAGCTGAGTTGCCCAGGGTTATACACCTAGTAAGTGTCTGAGGATGAATTGAAACTCAGGTTTTCCTGGTTGGAGGTTGGTGTTCTATCCACTGAGCAGCCTAGCACATGTCAATGTTATGATTATACAAAATTGGCTAAAAATATCAAACTTTTCATTTATCTAGCCAATTTATGTCACCGATATAAATATTAAAGTGTTTTTACAAACTGGTGATATGGAGAAAAGAATATTCATCTGACGATGAGAAGGTCTGGGATCTAGCCCAGACACTCACTAATTTATTAGTCATTTCATCCCTCTGGGCCACAGTTAGCTCATCTGTAAATTGGGAGGAGTAGTAACACATACTCTGATAGCTATGAGCATCAAATGATATAATGGGTTTGAAAGAAGGGATCATGATGATTACTCCAATGTATCTGTGGTTTCCTCAACATGACTGCCTTTGCTACCATGTCAGTTGCACCCCATCCTTGGCTGCCCATCCAATGTGACTCTTGTCCTTAAGTTTGTCCCCTAAGTTTGTCCCTGGGTGCCCATCAATGATCTGGGAGCCTTTCTCACTTTTTCATGTCAACAGTGAAATACTTGTGACCTCAAGAAGTTATTGCTCATTTCAAAAGAGTGGAACCAAGATCTCTCTCTCTCTCTCTCTCTCTCTTTCTGTCCTCTCCCCCCACTCTCCTTTTTCTCTCTCCTCTCTCCAAGATTCGGAGTCTCATTCTCTGACTTCTGAGGGAACACTCTCTCTGTTCTTTTTTCTATTGCAGCCTCCCCCACCCCACCCACTGAACAGAGCCACTGAGGCTCTACTTGAGCCCCTCAATACTGTGGAACTTTTGACCACCTCTGGAGGCACTTCCCTGAAATAATATTTGGCTCTCACAGTTAGAAAGTTCTTTCTTATACTAGACTGGAATCTGCTCTCTGATTCTTCATCTTCTCTTTATATTCTGACTTGTAGAGGCAGAAGCTATAGATAATCTGAGAGAAGAGTCAATCAGTCAACAAACATTCATTAAAGACCTACTACGTGCCGCATTGTGTTAAATTCTGGGGACAAAAAGAGAGGTAGAAAACAATCCTCGTTCTCAAGGAACTCATGGTAAAATGGAGGAACCATGTAGTAGGAAGGCCGAATTTATGATCTCGAAAAGGATCATATATATATATATTTGAATGGTTCGAAATCGCAAGGTATATAGAATTCTCTAAGAAGAAGACATCAAGACATTTATTCAGGCCCCAGAGCAACAAATTAGCGAGCCAGCCTCCCCATTCTGACATCGTGATCACAAGCCTCCAGGCCCAGTAGGCCTGCCTCACAAGAGTAGCCAAGAGGCCACAGAAAAATAAGATGGCATAAATCAGATTCAAATCATGGCCTCAAGTCCTCGCTCTAACTCCTGGGTCCACACATGGGTCGGCTCTGCTTTGGCTTCAGCTGTAGTTTCTAGCCTCTCCTCCAAGCCAAGCCTCTGGCGTTCTCAAGCCCCACCTCAATGACCAGAGACCAGTTGGTTCCCGAGTTGGCCCCTCATCAATGGTAAGTCATCAATCTACGCCCACACAGGTTTCACAGCTGATAGGGCTTTGGGCCTGGGGCTTAGCACTTAACAGGTGAAAGTACTTTCAAGGTAAACAAAAGCCAAAACTCCTGAAGTGCCTTTCACTCAAAGTAAACAAAAATAACAAAATAAACAAAAGCCAAGCTCCTCAAGGGCTAAGGAGCCCATTTTGCCTTAAGGACACAAACCAAACTGTAAACAGCTATGTTCAAGTAAGCTATAGCCAGGAGCAGTTGAAGATAATCCCAGAACAAAGGAAATCAAGATCAAAGAGGACTTGGAAAGCCTTCCTATAGAAAAGAACTTCCACAACTTATTTGGCTGACCTCTCCTTTTAAAAAAATTACTCAGCACCCCCCTAGAAATCTACTTTCTTTTTGGTTTTTTTTTGGAGGGGGAAGGCAAGGCAGTTGGGGTTAAGTGACTTGTCCAAGGTCTTGCATCGAGTAAAAGTATGTTAAGTGTCTGAGGCCAGATTTGAACTCAGGTCCTCCTGACTCCAGGGCCAGTGCTCTACTAACTGCACCATCTAGCTGCCCCTGGAAACCTACTTTCTTTAACTCTTTTATGGGTTTTTTTAAAATTTGTGTCATTTCAAAAAATATATATATTTTTTAAAAATGACACTTCTTAAATTTATTGTAAATTTGTAGTTTTTTTCTGCATTGAAATTATGATGACACAATATTGCATCATGTAACCATATAGTATCATATTGTAAACAAGTCATTACACACACACACATGTTCCTGCCCATGCATGCTATACTTCCTGACAATGCATGACATGCTTGTCTGCCAACACTTGCTTGTTAAGACCTGTCAGTGGATTTCACTACTGATTGGTTATAACTTGGATTTTGTGTGTTTTTTAACTCTATTATACAAGAGATAAAATGTGTATGAATGGGTTTTCAATATTTTCTTCCCTTCTCTTCTTTCCTTATACTTCTACCATTACTTTATTTTTATTCAACATTGCCCAATTGTACCCAAGGCTACTACTAACCCTCTGGATTGTTTCAGCACCTCGGTAGGGGATGGTATCATCCACTTTGGGAACTTATGTGGGATTTTAGCTAGGATTCGAAAGAACCTGGGAAACAGAGATAAGGAGGGAGAGATTTCCAGTCATGGCAGATGGCTAGTAAAAATGCATGAAGATGAGGGATGGAATGTTTTGTTTGAGGGGGAGCCTGGAAACCAGTGTTGCTGGATTGAAGAATACATGGGGCAGAGTAAAATATAAGAAGACTTGAAGGTAGTACGGTGGTAAGTTATGCAGGGATTTGAATGCTAAATGGGACTTTTTTTATTTGACCCTGGAGGTGATAGGGAGCTGGTGGCATTTATTGGATAGAGAGATGGCACAAGTAAATAAATATATTCAATCAGTAAACAAATTTTATTATAACACCTACTATGTGCCAGACACTGTGCTAAGCACTAGTGATACAAAAGGAGGCAAAAGATCATTCCTTCCCTCAAGCAACTCATAATCTAATGCACATGATCAGATCTATACTTTAGGAAGATCACTTTGATTGATGACTGGAGGATGGACTACAGAGGGGAAAGTTGAGGATGTTGCAATGGAATATTGCAAACAAAATAGGAAGAACTCAAGGATTATCATGGCTCATGCTGATTCTCTGTACCATAGGACATCAGCCTGTTTCTGGAGATCTCAGAGCATTGGGTATCATGTCCCAGGCCCAGGAGATGAGGGAAAGCATAAGGTTTAACGGGAGCAGGGATGAGCAGGGCTGAGCAGGCCCTGGGCATGAAGTCTATGACAGCATCTCCAAGGTGGAAGGGACCTCAGAGAGCATTGAATCCAATCTTGCAAAGATGCATCATCTCTGTAATAGTGCCAACAAGGGATCCTGGCCTCCCCTTGGACAAAATACAAGCTCCTTAGGTTGACATTTAGAGCCTGGTCTCTTATTCTGCTGATTCAAGTCCTCCTGTAAGGGGGAAAGGATGACTCACCTAAGGCAGCCAGCTCCACTATTAGGAACATTTCCTTGCCTCAAGCCTATTCTGTGCCCCTTCCCTCTCCCTCCTCCTGGGTCTTCTCTTTGGGGCCAAATGACACATATGCATTCTTGTCTTCTCTCTGCCACTCAATATTAAGTCAGCTATTTGGAGAGAGCTAGAACTACCCATTTCTCACCAATCTCTGGCTAACTCCCCCACTTAAGCTTCCCTACCTCATGGAATGATTCTCCCATGGCATAAGGGCTCTGCCCCTCCGTCCATCCTGGCCACTCTTCCCTGGGGACTCTTCAGCTTTTCAATGCCTTTCCTAAACTGTGATGGCAACAGTAGCTCTCAGCCCCATGGATGGTGGCTGATAGGACAGCAGAACTATCACCTTCCTTCTCTTGAGTGTCCTTTTGCCTTCTCTCAGTGTGGGCTCACATTGGATGTTGCTGTTACCACAACCAGCTGCATGGACCCGTTATCATATGTGCACTTCATTCTTGGGAAGACTTGCCTAGTCTGGTCTCCATTGTGAATGCTGCTGACTAGTCTCCAGGTGATAATGATAAATCCTGATATCCCTCATGTTACTGGCTTCCCTTTATCCAACCAGAATCCTTAGACTGCCCCTTAGCTCTGCCCAAACTGACAGTGAGTCAGAGTCTCATCCCAGATCTCCACTATTTCCTAACAAAGCTATTTATAGATGGGATAGTAATATTGGCTGGGGAGGACGTGTCTGAATGTAACTGACAGAGAGAAGAGAGCACTTCCTTCATCTCTTCCCTTCCACTTCTATCTGAGCTTTTGGCAAATTCTTGAGAGAATTAGAACATTCCAAGCAATTCTCTTATGGATTTGGAAAGCGGAACAGTCTAATGAGGTCCCCAGGTAACTAACTACACAGAGACCAAAGAGTGCCTGGCTTCGTTGTTCCTCATATGTGAGGCTGCATGGAGGGACGCGTACATGTGTTTGTGTGACACACACACAAACACACATGTACAGAGACAGACAAATGGACAGAGACAAAGGATTATCCAGAAGGAGGGACCTGGCCAAAAGTGGAATATGCTGCCTCTCCCCAGAGATAATGATGAAGATGACCATGATGACAACGATGGTGATGATGATGATGATGATGATGGTGGTGGTGGTGATGATGATGACGACGGCGACAACAATAACACAACTTCCAGCTGTAAAGCACTTTCCTTACCATAGCCTTGTCAAGCAGGTAGGGAAAGTATTGTCACTTCCATTGTACGTATGAAGGGAGGGAGGCATTGGAAGGTCAAGAGCCTTGCCCAGGGTCACACAGTTAGTACGTGACCAAGCCAAGATCCAAATCCAGATCTTCTTCCAAATCCATTGCTCTTTTTGCCAAAAGTAGTGGGCTCCCCACCATTGGAAAGCCCCAAGTAGAGAGGCTGGATCCCCATTTGCCAAAGATGTGGGCATTGTCTTGGCTTTCTTCGGTCTCTGAAATCCTGTGATTTTTTGAAGGATTTCCAGATGATCAGCCCCATCTAAGAGAGAAGTGGGTTCTTTCAAGAAGGGGTGTACTCCCTGTCTCAGGAGATTTTCAGCAGGGGATGGATGACCAATTGCCAGGGATGCTCCCAAGAGGACGTTTTCTTTTAGACTCAGTGGCCTCTGAGTTTACATCCATCATAGGGCTAGCTGCTTCCCAACTCAAATATCCTTTCTGTTTATGCGGTCCATCATAGTGTATTGGAAAGAACATTGGACTCGGACTCAAATACAGATATTCTGTGTGCATACACTCTATGACACTGCCTCTGGCATATAGAAAGTGCTTAATAAATGCTTGTGAGGAACTATTGGAGTTCTGGCTCTTCCACATACTTTCCATGTGACCTTGAATGAGTCACTTGCCTCCTTTTGACCTCAGTTTCCTCATCTGTAAATAGAGAAGGGTGGGTTTCAGTGATTTCTAAGCTCCCTTCCAGTTCTTGTGCAGATGGTCCTTTTGGAGCAGGTGATTGAGATGGGGATAAACTGACGGGAACATCTGTCACAGAAGAACAAAGAAAGCAAAAATTATATTTTAAATGGAAGAAAACTCACCCACACAAACTCACTGATGATTTCTGCATTTTGTTCCCTTTGCTGGATTTTTTTATGCGCTGGCTCAAGAAATGTACATTGGCACTGTGGAACAGAACTACACTTACAACATGGCCTGTCAAGTCTGTATGGGGTCAGTAAGATGGGGAACTGCAAGAATTCTCATTGGATGAGAGCTGGTGTGTGGGAGAAGCCACTCACTGGGGAGGTGGGTGAGCATGTGGGGTAGGGAAAGGGGACCAGGGAGAATTCCATTTTCCACCTGTTCTGTGCTGGTTTTAAGCTGTGAATCTGTCAGAATGCTGCCAGCTGCTGTCAAAGCAGGGCCTTGGAAATATCTTCATGGAACTAAGTCTTTGTCACTTTCCTCTGTGCTCCATTTTTGCCTTTTGTCAATTAAGAATGTTTTTGGCCCAGAGTCAGGACATTTCCAGGATCTCAGGTGCCTCTGCCCCTGCCATGGGGCCTTCCCTGGGGAGGGAAGGAGGTGAAAGAAGGGAACAGCTTCTTCATTTCTCTCATATCCAGTAACATGCAGTGCTTATAAGGTGTGTTATGAAATTGAATCTCAGTGATTTTTTCTCTCCTGTTTCTTTATTGTTACTCATCATTCACACCAAAGGGCAGAAAAGGAAGAGGATCTTGGACATTTTTTCTTCTTTTTGTACAGGTCAGATATTTCCTTGATGGAGGACCCTGGTAAGGATCCTCCCTCTCCCAATGCAGTTTTGCACCATTCTGCCATTTGGAGTCTTCAAGAGGTGCTGGGGGAACTAACATGTCCAATGCCTTGCTCAGAGTCACAGTCCCTATATGTCAAAGAACTTGAATATCTATCTTCTTGGCTCTGAGGTTACCTTTCTCTCCACCATAACATGGGATTAATCTACCAGAAGAACCTCCCATATCCCGTGGAAGCTTGACTATCTTAATCTGTAGTGTTATGTTTTCCTTTGTTTTGATTTAAAAAAGAATCTTTCCTCAGGTTCATAGGATCCTGCATCTGGAGATGGAAGGGGTCTTTGAGCCTACCCCTCTCTCCTCTCCTTTTATAGAAGAGCGGTGAGGCAGAGGGTGAAATGACCTGGCCAGAGTCACCCAGGCATGAAGGCCAAATCCTCTCCTTTGAGATCCCAGGCCCCTTCTTCTGTACCACAGATTCCAAGACAGAAGGGACCTCGGAAATTACCTGTGTGTCCTTGATGAAATGATTTCCCCTTGGTATGCCATAGTGTCCTCCTTTGTGAAAAGAGAGACTGGGATTTCCACATTTCTTTCCAGCTCTAAATCCTCTGGTCATTTAGTTCAACCCAAACATTTTGCAGATGAGGACACTGAGATAAATGGCTCCTCCGAGGTCACTCAAGTAATAAGGGTCAGAATTGGGATTTGTGCTTAGATCTCCTCATTCTCAATGAACTGCCCCTTACTCTTCACACTCCTAATTCTCTTCAATCTCTCTGTGACTCAATGAACCCCCAGAGAAGACATTCTATCCTTGGCTGAGCCAGGAGAGCTGGAGAATGTAGGTTCCTTGGAGGATGGACAAGAACTGATGCCATCAAAACAGTAGAAGCAGGTGCCCACTGGCAATGGACAATGGGCAGCATAGCCCATGAAAGCCTAAGGAAGACCTCAGACATCCTTGCCTGCACTTAGACTATGAGCATTATCTGCATTTCTGACTTGGATGGGTAGCAGGGGTACTTGATAGCCAACATTCACCTTGAAACCTCTATCTCTGGCCCCAGTATGGGTCTAGGATTAGCCAACTACAAAAGATACCAGAAGTCAGTTCTGTGGGGTCCCTTTAATGTTAGATAGGCTTCCAAGAGCTGCCTGGATTTTGAATGGGGAAGAACCCAAGTGCGTTGTCTAATCTAACCCTGCTTCATAGTCTTGATGGGGAAACAGCCCATTTCTGGATTCTGAAGAAGAAAAAAAGTGGCAGAAGGAGCTGGAGGAGCTATATTTGATGTGAATAAGGAAAAGGAAATTGTGGGAGAAGCAAGGCTGAGATGCTAAGGGTATATGAAATCAACAGGAGACAACAGTTAATATGGTGGCAACAAATAAGCAATGAAATGAGCAAAGAAGCACTGCCACCAGCCACAACTGTTGCGTTCAGGTGGCATTAAGAGGAGAGGAACTCCCAGCTGCTGGCAACTGCCTGGCCACCCCCAACTGGAGGCTGTGTTCATTTCCCAGCACCACTTTGGAAGAGTAACATTGATGATGGAGAAGGCCATGGGAAGAAGTGGGGATGTTTAGCCTGGAGAAGGGAATGCTGGGGATCAAGGGAGGAATGATTATGGTCTCCAGGAATTTGGCAGGTTTTCAGGTCCAAGAAGTATTAGCTTTGTTCTGTTGGGCCCTAGAGGGCAGCTGAAGGAGGAGCAATGGGGGAGGGGAGTGGCATTTAGGGTTAGGGTAACCATGGAGCCTTCAGACTCAGACCATATGACCACTAATCAGGTAAGCAGTGGAGGGGATTCCTTTTCAGGAATTCACTGAGCTAGATAACCACTGAGGTCCCTTCAGACTCTGAAAGTCTGGCTGATAGGACTGACTAATGCAGCCTGTTGCCTGGGCTCCTAGGAGTCTCTCCAAAGGCATAATGGGACTATTTGGTTCTATCCCTGGTGGCATAATTGTAAAAGATGGAACATAAAAGATAACACATGGAAACATGAGCCCCACTTCACACCCCCCACCTAGACCCCTACAAAGGCCTCCAGCCTGCCTCTCATGCTCATTATCCTTTGATCTTCCTCATAATGCATTTCTTTCCTGAGTAATAGGTTTTCATCACTCTTGACGGCTATTGATTCCGATTCTTTTCCTGGGTGTCAGAGAGAGGAGACAGAATAAAGGACAAAATAACTCACATGTCTGATTGTATTTCAAAGGAGGTGGCTTTGTGTGGCTCTCCTCAGCATGGGGTAAAAGAAGCTGGATCAGCAATGCCTCTTTTCTCTTCTTTCTTTGCTTTTGGTCTTCTCTACCTTGCCAGGACACCCCCTCTGGCCCATTGAGAATAATCCCAGTGTTGGAAGGAACAATAGAAATGATCTCTTCATGTTCTGATAAGAATCTTGTATCCATCATCCCTAAAACAGTAATCTTATCTCTCTCTGGATCTGCCCAGCCTCTAAAGACTCTGAGAGATGAGGAACTCACTACCTTCAAAGTCAGTCTAGGTCATGTTGAGGTTGCTGTCATTGTTAGAATGTTCTGCCCTTTTCTCATCCACATTCTCCAGCTAGTGTCTCTTCGGCCCTTTGGGGCAAAGTACAACAAATGAGCTTCTCCCACACACCAGTTTTCAGGCATTTTAGAGCCAACCATCAGCTAGCTCTTTAGTCTTTTTTTTCTCCAGACTAAACCATACCCAATTCCTTCAAGTGATCATCTTACAATATGATTTGGGTCCCCTTAGCTTGCCAGCTTCCTCTGGGTACATTTCAGTTATTCAATGATTCCTTTGTTCCTGAAAATATAAATTTGAGGGAATTAATGTCTCAAAGGTTGGTTAATTCCTTTAAAAGTCCATTTGTGTTTCCACATGTGAAGGGGCAATCGTGTCTGTGAGGAGGGAATTCCACATTTAGGCTCTATAACTCAATGTGAATTGTGAATTTGTGTTTATCTCAGTATAAAAGAAAACTTATTAACCCAGTCTTGGATATGTTTGAACCATCAGAAAGGAGGGAGGGTTTCTCCTTGCCCCTTGCGTGCTAAAGGTATATCAATTCTTTCATTCTCGTCAGTTTTTATATATGCCATCCGATCACACAATCAGCTCGCCCCAGGAGAATGGGGAAATGGTGTCTGTACTGAGATTCAAGGATTTTCTTGATGTTTCTTGCTCTTTCTGTTGTAGACTCCTGTTCTCAGATTAACAGCAGGGACTCCCTCCAGCTGGTGTCTTATCTTTCCATCTGCCCAAGGAGCTGTGGGTTAGGAGGCAGCAGGGAATGATCAGTGGGAAGAGGGCTAGCCTAGGAACCAGGAAGCCAATACTCTGGTTTCAGCTGGGCCGGTAATTCTCTGTGTGCTGTTGGATAAGTGTGATGTACCTGTATTCTAGCCCTCTTGTGTTGGCTGGCCACCTCATCATTTAAACCCTCTTTATTCCATCCCTGGGCATATTGGTTGTTCTATGTGGGTTTTTTGGTTATTTGTTTTATTCTCAGCCCTGGAAAGAGAGGTTGAGGACAATTTTTAAGCTCACAAGGCAGGATCTGAAGTCCCTGGAGTAAGACTCAGAGACAGCCTCCTGCTTGCTTTATGTTCTTCCAGAGGAAAGCTAGAATGCTTTTTGGGTTCTACCTAAATAACTGCCCTTCCTCCTTCCCCATTCCAGACTCATCCACATTTTATTTATTTGAGGGTGAGAAACCAGGATATTACACAAGACTCCTAAAAACTTAGTGGAAGAAGTATCCTGGAATTCTTATAAGCCACTATAGACTCCCCTACTCCCCTATAAAAGAGCTTTCCAAAATACCCTCTTAAAATCCTTTTTGTAGTTTTCTATCCATTCTGCACCAACCCCATGTCACTTTGCCTTACATTTTCCAATTAACCTGACCACTGAAACATTTGGATAAATTAGAAGATATCCAAGTCTATTTTTCCTTTGATTTCTGAATTTCCAATTTTATCCCCCCCACATTTTTTCCCTTTGGAGACAATCATATATGTGTGTTGGGGGGGGCGGAACTGCCCATCCATAAAAATTATAATTCATTATAATAACTCGATTGAGAAAGGTCTTGCCTGAGATTATTGAAACAGATAAATAAGTCTTTTACAAAGTCATGTGCCTTCTTTACATGTGGGTACTTTATAATCAGTAGAGATAGGTGGTTCAGTGGAGAGAACATCAGGCCTGGAGTCAGGAGGACCTGAGTTCAAATCTTACATCACACACTTACTATTTGTGTTATCTTTGGCAAGTCACTTAACCCTGTTTGCCTTTGTTTCTTCGTCTGTAAAATGAGCTGGAGAAGGAAATGGCAAACTGCTCTTCAAACCTTGGCCAAGAAAACCCCGAATGGGGTCACGAAGAGTCAGACATGATGGAAAATTTTCCAGTTTATCTGATTGTAGATTGGAAACATTTATATTACAGTAAGAAAACCATCTTCCCCATTAGAATGTAGAATCTTTGAGGGCAGCAACTGTTCTTTCTTTTTTGTCTCCCACTGTTTGGTATAGTGCCTGGCACATAGGAACAGTAAACAATTTTTGAAATGTATTCATTTAAATGCATGAATCCATATGTAAATATATTCATATATGCATGGACATGAGAATTCTCTGCTTCTATTTAAAGTGCTCAGCTGATCCTTTGTTCATCATTAATCTTGAGATCCTAATGCACAGGCGTATTTCCCTGGCCACAGAAATTGGAGGCTGAGAGCCAGGGCACCATCCTGGAGTGTATTCTGAGGCTCTGTGTTGGAGGCAGAGCAGAATGTCTGAGAGACTTTATTAGAAGGCTCCACTGTGTGGGACACCACTTACTCCTTCTTGTACCACCTCTTCACCCTCAGCAAGTTATTCTCAAAGAGGCAAAAGTATAGGTTTGGAGGGGGGTGATAGATAATACTTTATTTGCACCCTCCTCCCAAATAAAATGTGGCAAAGTCCAAAAGTGGATTAAGAAGGCAGAGCCAAGATGGTGGCTGGAAAGCAGGGACTTGTGTGAGCTCCCTGCCAGGTCCCTCCAAAAACCTATAAAAATGGCTCTGAACAAATTCTAGAACTGCAAAACCCACAAAATAGCAGAGGGAAGCAGGGATCCAGCCCAGGACAGCCTGGACGGTAACTGGATGAGGTCTATCGCGCACAGAGCTGGGAGTGGAGCACAGCAGAGCCTAGCATGGACCACGCCAGGACCAACCAGACCAGGAGCCAGGCAGAACAAGCCCTAGGGCCCTGAATCACTGAGCTGTGGCAGTTACCAGACTTCTCAACCCGCAAACACTAAAGACAACAGAGAAGGTTAGTGGGAAAAGCTGTGGGGGACAGAGTGAAAAGAGTTTGGAGTTTGGCCACCGCCCCAGGGGCAGCAGGGGGGAGGTGCAGCTACAGAACTACAGGTGCAGTTACTTCCAGCCCCAGGCCCACCTAGTGGGAGGAATTAAGTGGCAGATCAGAGCAGGATTGCAGAGCCTGCTTAAGATTTTCATCAGGTCCAGGTTGGTGGTTCTTGAGGAAGGAGGAGTGCTGGTGTGGCAGAGCTGGCTGTATAGAAATTGCTCTGGAATCAACAGTGCATCCCCTCAAACTTAGAACAAAGTACTCTTTACACTACAAGCAGTCATACCCTGCTGAAAAACTCAAGGGTCAAGTAAGTTGTCTGGGAATATGGCCAGGCAGTGAAAACACACTCAGATTCAGTCTCAGACTTTGGAATCTTTCTTTGGTGACCAAGAAGACCAAAACATACAGCCAGAAGGAGTCAA
>CM053623.1:229070185-229095374 GCA_028646595.1 Phalanger gymnotis
GGAAGGGTTTTACATAATGATATGCATGTGGCCTATGTTGAATTGCTTGACTTCTTAGGGAGGGTGGGTGGGGAGGGAAGAGGGGGAGAATTTGGAACTCAAAGTTTTAAAAACAGACGTTCAAAAACAAAAAAAAAGGTTTTGCACGCAACTAGGAAAGAAGATACACAGGTAATGGGGCATAGAAATTTATCTTGCCCTACAAGAGAAGAAGGGAAAGGTGGATGGGAGGGGAAGTGGGGTGACAGAAGGGAGGGCTGATAGGGGAATGGGGCAACCAGAATATACGCCATCTTGGAGTGGGCGGGAGGGTAGAAACGGAGAGAAAATTCATAACTCAAACTCTTGTGAAAATCAATGCTGAAAACTAAATATATTAAATTGAATTAAAGAATTATAAAAAAGAAACACCTAAAACAAAAAAAAGTGGATTAAAAAGTAGGTCAAGCTGTTAGGAATGTTATAGCCTCTTTGGGGCTAGGGAAGTTTTCCTCTACCTGAGTAAGGATCAAAGATAATGTCAAGTTACTAGTAATTTCTCAAGTGCCTAGACCTGGGTTCAAATATGGAATCAGATACTTACTAGCTGTGTCACCCTGGGCAAGTCCCTGTTTGCCTCAGTTTCCTTATCTGTAAAATGGAGATAATCATAGTACCTACTTCCAGGGGTTGTTTTGAGACTCAAATGAGATTGCAATTGTAAAGCACTTAGGACAGTGCCCAGCACATAGTAGGTGGTTTAGGAATGTTATTATTATTATTGTTAATAATTCATTTATATGTCTTATCCTACTACTCATTCATAAACTATTTGAAGAAACTGTCTAATTTACATACTACACTCTCCCCTAGTGCTTAGCACAAGGTTCTGAATGTGTGTGTGTGTATGACCAGTATATATGTATATATCCATATCCATATGTATATAAGTGTTTGTAGGAGTGTGTGTATGCATATATACAAGCCCTCAGCCCTCCTGCCCCAAATGGAGGACTCCCTACCCTGCTTCCATTGCACATTGCTGTTCCACTAATCATCTCAGAGAGTTCCCTGGGTTCCTGAGAGCATCTTTCTTCCACTTATAAACCTAGTATGTATCAAAGGTTGGACTTGAACCAAGGCCTTCCCAACTTGGAGAATGACTTTATAGCCATCATGAATACAGACTGCTGTATCTGTATCAGTATTGAACTGGTTAAATATAGTGCCTGAGACCTCAAGAATCTTGCAGTCAGTTTTTTTTTCTTTTTAAGAATTCCATGTTTGCTCCCAATTAGTGCTTAGATGAGTCTGGACTCTGGTCCTGCCATCTCTCCTCAACGTGTGCATTGGGACAGAGCATTCCTTCCAAGGACATTGCTTGGCTAGTGCCTTTCATTGTCCCAAGCCTCCATCCATCAACTTCAGCAGTTCAATGAAAGCACTGCAAATATGATCAATCATCTTTTTTATTGAATTAAGACAAATGGCTGGTTATTAATAGGATAAGACTCTATTAGGTGAATTTCTAATGTAGGCTGATGGAAGACAGAGCACCATCAACTAGAGATTTCTGGCACTTTGGGGAATTAACTTTCAACCATTTTAATAAGACAGAAAGAAGTACGTGAAAACCAGAGAGAGGCAGGATGGAGAGCCTGGTTCTGGGTACCCTTTGTTTGGGCTGATGCTTCTGGGCAATTTGAATCTGTCAGTTTCTTCTGCAAGTCAAATTCTTCCCATCTGGCTAAAAATGAGACCCATTGCACTGCCTCCTAAATGATGTCCCTCGAGCTCCCAAGGAGGGGCTGGCTCAAGTGCAGTAGGAGCAGAAACAAGTGGGCGGGCTGAATGATGCTGTGGGAATCCTTTCTAGTGGCCTGTGAGGCATTCAGTTCAGTTCCTTTTCATTCACTTCACTTCAACAATAACAATAAAGATACTCCAAAAGAAAAAAAAAAGCATCTACTATGTGCTGGACCCCAGAGATAGAAAGACAAAAGGGAATATTTCCCAAATAGTCTCTCTCTTTATGGGAGAGGGGATCATAAGAGATAAGGGGTTAGTACAGAAAAAAAGAGCTCTGTCAAATTGGAATCAGAAGCCCACCTTGGAGAAATTCTTTCCTTCCCCTGGACCTCAGTATCTTCATCTGTAGAATGAAAGAAGGTGGTTAAATTGGATGACCTCCAGATTGTACTGTTGTGTTATTCTTCAATATTTAAAGGATCAGGGATTTATTTGGTGAGGCCTTCCTCCCACCAGTGCCAACCCCAACCCCTTGTGCACCTAGGCGATGGCTTTCAAAAGTTTCTGTACCTGACCTGACTTCTCCTGTAGCCAATCTATTGGTGAGCCTTTCCCAAAGTTGGCATAAGTGGGCTTTGAACAACAGACACAGAGGCTCTCAACTGAGCCCATACACAAAGCCTTCCAGCTTGGCAGGATTGGCCAGGGCTTGTGGTCCAAGGTGATCTCCATGTCACAAAGACGCCCTGAATGATGAGGACAAGAGACTGGATTGCTCCTTTGTTCATTCATCCAACCACCCATCACTCCAGTCATCCATCTTCCCATTCATCCATCTATCCATTTCTCTACCCCGCCCCATCCATTCATCCATCCATCTATCCATTCATTAGATAAATATTCACAGTTTTCTTAAGAGGTTCATGGTTCTCTGGGTTAAGAGTGGAGGGGGGTCATGAATAAAGTCAAAGCCCTGTCTTCATTCAGCTTGTAGTCCATTACCACTATCATACCACCTCATCCTTATTGTGACCTTCAATTATCTTACCTGTGACACACACTGACTAAATTGAATTGAGGAGTCGTCGATCATCATTGGTGAATGGAATTTTGACCCCAGGGATTCCCTGAGGTAAGGAAATCATAGATCTGGATTTTTTCACTTTCCCAAGATCAAAGGAATAATGATAATAATTGATGACTCTGTACTAGTGAAATTCCAGGTCAGGTTAAAAAAGAGAAAGTGACCTTTACTTTGTGGGGTTATTTTGAAGAAAATGCTCTGCAATTTAAAAATTGCTATATTAATGTGAAAGGTTATTAATGAAAATTAATAGTAGGAACAACAGTAGGAAGCACTGCCTTGGGGGAGGAGAAAAGAGAGAACATACATTTATTACGTACCTACTATGTGCCAAGCACTGTGTTAAACACTATACAAGTATCTCATTTGATCCTCACAACCATCCTTGGAGGTAAGTGCTGTTAATATCACCATTTTATAGTTGGGGAAGCTGAGGCAGACAAAGGTCAAGTGCACAGCTAGTAAGCGTCTGAGGCTGGATTTCAACTCTGATCTCCCTGACTCCAGATCCAGTACTCAATCCATTGTGCTACCTTGCTACCCCTAGAATGGGTGATTAGTGAATTTCCTATTGCCTATATTTAAACAGACACCACCAGATGACCACTTGATGGGATGCTAGAGAGGAACTTCTTTGTCAGGTGCAGATTGAACTAAGATTTCTCTGGAGTCCTTGCTGGTTCTGGGATGCTTTCCTTCCAAACATCTTTCCAGAGTCCAACAGTATTAAATTTAGTGATAAATTTCCTGCAATTCTCCCTCAGCTGACAGTGAAGAAATGCCCATGTCTGTGCCAATGTTATTCTGAGCCCTGCTCCTTCTGCTCTTTGGGGTGGCTTATGGGGGTTCAGCTTTTCCTGAACCTGACTCCCTCCAAAGTGTGGGTGTGTGCAGTATTGAGTTCTTCCTCTTTGCCCTGACCCTAGCATGATGCACATGGCCAGCAGTGACTCACTCTCTCCAGCTCTACTCATCAGTCTGGCTCATGCGTTGGATTTTTCCTGAGCTTCCCAATTAAAGCTAGGCAGCAGATGATGGCTTGAGAGCAGGCTATTTAAAAGCTCTAGCACCACTATTTAAAAATCCACTAACAAGCACTGTTAGCGGTATGGGGAGCCTTAACCAAATGGCGCTCTTGCCGGCAACTTGTTCATTTGAGCCTTGCTCAGAGACAACTAAACACACATGGAAACACTTAAACCCAGAGTGATCTGGAGGCTGTTTTAGAACACCACTGGTATTTAATTAGCTTTTACTAGATGTTTTCAAGGCCCGATGAAGGCAGGCACCATTTATATCCCCAGATCACTACTTTCCTCTGCTATATCTTCCACTATTTTCTCCGACCTTGATTCATAGCAAGAGAAGTCAAACACCTCCAGGAATGGCAATAGTGCAGCTGATAAACCTCTAAGGTAGAAGGGACTTTGAGGATAATTTTGGGAACACCAGAGGACACTGTCCAATCACCTTTATTTCAACTCTCAGTCTCATTACCCCAGGAAATGCATCAGTGATTCTGTCTGGTTCTTTTCAAATGACATGGGCCAGAGATGGGGTTACCACTAGGTGACATTGGTAGGCAGCTTGATGGTGTTTGGATGGGAAAAGCTCTTTAAAGATGATGGTTCAGTGATTGTGCCTCAGTTGGAAAGGCAGAGGCAATGCATCTGCTTTCTGTAGCCCTTCCCTCTCTAGTCAGCTACACATTTAGAATGGTAAAATAATAGAATCTCAGCATGGGGTGGGGGACTTCAGGGGCCATGCAGTCCAACCTATCTCTGGTAGGATGATTCCCTTAGAAAACAAAGCTGACAAGGCATCCTCTAGCCTTGTGTGTCTGTAAGCAAAGTGGGCTCCTTAGCACTCAGTTCAACAAGTGCACTTGAAGAGTTTGGCTTTTGTTTGCTTTGAGTAATTCAGCTATTTCATTCAATCTTACTAAGTGCTAAGCCCCAGGCTCAAACCCCTATTAGTTGTAAAACCTATGTGGGTGTGGATTGGCAACTAAGGTGGGGCTAACTCCAGGAAGGGCCTAGTTTACATGTCTGGGACAGCAGAGGCTCTTAGACCAAGTGGATTTAAGTGGCTCTTTGTGGTGATTCTAGGTCACATGGGTGAGTCGCATGTGTGACTCACCCCTGACCTTGAAAAAGATACAAAACCAGGTGTTGGCTTTCTCCTCTCTGGAGCTCTTTGCCGAAGCAGTGGTGGCGTGTGACTCTGGGCCATCCCTTGTTCTGAGCTCCCGGACTGAACCTAGAGGTTGGTAACTATGAATTGTATTGGGTCTGTCTGTTTGTAATTTGTTTAAGGGCTCTTGAGATGGTGTTGATGAGGAGACTCTGGGCAGCTGTAGCTAAGGAGCCCTCCAGCTTGTAAACCCGAATGCTGAGACTTTGTTGAACTCTGGTAACTATGTATTGGGATTTGAATTTGGCAAGGTCTGTCTGTTGATGTTTGTAATTTGCTTGTATTTTGCTCTGAAGTTCAGGGTGCTGGCTTTTTCCCCTGAACTAAGTGAATGATATTTGTGTGCTGAATTAAAGTAAGCTTGCCAACCCCTTCACCTTGGTCTCCTTATTAAGGCAGATCAAAAGAACCTGTGCTGTCCAGCAGCTTTCTGGGTGCTGGCTGTGGGTGGATCTTCCCCCCCACAAAAGCTGCTAGCTGGATTGTTAAAACACCTTGGCTGAGAGATCTCTCCTAAAATGGGAACAGCTCCTTTCCGAGGAAATCCATTCTGTTTTGGCCCCATGTTGATTGTTAGAAAGTTTGTAATTATATCAAGATGAAAGCTTTCCTCTGCAACTTTGCCTGGAGGCAACATGGGACGTTCAGAAGAATCCATGGTTTGTACTCATGGCATGTCAGAACTGGAAGCATTCTTAGAATACTGAGTGTAGAGTGTCAGGATTGGAAGGGACCATAGAATATAGAGTGTAGAATGTCAGGACTGGAAGGGACGATAGGATATAGAGCCTAGGAAGTCAGAGCTGTTGAGGATCTTGGAGATCATTTAGTAAAACCATTTTCATCCAAATTATATGCCTACCAGCCCTTGTCTTTGCCCCAAGGCCTTTCCAGAGAGTCCTAAGACAGCCCAATTCTGTCTTCACCCCAGGGCCTTCTCCAGTGCTCTGGTGACTATCTTTAGAGCAAACATAGCTTGAATTGCCAGATCTTGTCCTTACTGTCTTAGGCAATACCTTCTCTTGCTACTGCTGGTTGTAAGGTGGGCCTCATGGGCCTCATGGGAAACCACATCACCACCTACCAAGAGGTAGGACCTTGAGGGAAAGCACTGATCAGTCTAATCATCTTTCTTTCTCAAGGGATCTCATTGAGTCCTGGATTGCTCCTGCTGACACATCCTCCCTGGCCACCCTTCCAGCAAAGGCTGCACCTTCACTTGTATGGACAACAGATATCCTTTATCCATTTGGTTTTTATTATGTGGATGGTTAGGTTAAACTATTTTGAGTGATTAGGTACCTCCCTCAAGAAGTACCTTCATGGCTTATTGCCTCCGGCAGAATGCCATTTGCAAAGGGATATCTGGATTATCTGACCGTGTATAGGGAATCTCTCTTCAAACCAAAAGTGTGATCGACTGAGTCAGAATTTAGGACAGATGCTTACACTCATTCATTCTTTCTGGGTTAAAATATCATTTTATTTAATCAGCTGAGCAAAAAGTTTAATCAAATTCTACGTTTATTAAGCATCTTGGAAGGCATGGCACTCAATTTTGATCATAGAAAGATAGATATAAGCTTTCGAGGCAGGAAACCTGTAAAAATGCTTTGGAAAATTTGAAGAGGGTGGGAGTACTTCCACCAGAGTGGATTAGAGAAGACTTCATCAAATCAATAGCACCTGAGCTGGTAAGGAAGGGGAGGAGCCTTGAGTGAGGTTTAGATGGGGTGGACTCTGTCCTAGGTATAGTGATAATATAAAGAGAAGTATATAAATGGAAGATGGTGTGCTAAGACCAGCACTGGCAAGTTAGTCAGTGGACCTGAGGGGGCTCTTACGTGCAGAGGAGAAATGGGGGCTAAGATTAAATGGGAGGTTGAAGTCAGTTGTGGAGGGCTTGAATATTAGAATGAGAAAGTTTATACTTTACACAGCAGTCAGCGAAGAAATTCTAAAGATTTTTGACTAGAGGAGGGGTATGACCAGAGTAGTCAGAGAATTAGGAAGATGATTTTGTCAGCTATATGGAAGATGGATTGGAGAGAGGTATGACTTGTGGCAATGAGACCAAGTAGGAGGTCAATGCAATAATTCAGTCTGGAAGAAATGTAGGTCTGCATTAGGGTGGTGGCTGCATGAGGCTTGAGAAGGAAATGCAAGAGGCTTTGGAGGCAGAATTGGGAAAACCTGGTATCTAATTGGACATGAGGGGGATGGCGCAAGGGAAGAGACAAAGATGACAGAGGTTCACCAGAAGTTCTCATCATGAATTTTTGTTTTATGTTTGACTATTAGCTCATGAAACATTCTAAATATTAATTGAAGGATTGGAAACTGGATCTTTACAAGAAGCATCAATGCCACAGATATTTCAAAGTCCTAAAGTTTACAAGTTCATTCTCTCTCTCTCTCTCTCTCTCTCTCTCTCTCACACACACACACACACACACACACAGAGTTGGAAAGGACTTCAGAAATCATATGGTCCAGCTCTCAATCTTAGACTTCAGTCATGAAACACTACTGGCATCTGTTCTTTGTAATTCTCCATTTTGTGACACTCACTATCATCTTTCTAAGATCTTTCTCTGTAGCTAAGCTTGGACAGGTCATACCACTTTGGGAAGCCTTTGTGTGTGAGCCTGGGCATGGATTGCGTGCCATCCAAAAACAGACCAGAACCATTTAAAACAGCTCATCACCACCACCATTGTTTACTAGCTGATCAGTCCATAGCAACTTATAAAACCATGTGCCAAGGATGAATTTGCATTGATGGAATGAATGGGAGAAATCAGCTATCCCAGAAAAATGAAGGATCAGATTCTGGAGATGATGATGGTTGTGGTGATGGTAGATGTGGTGACGGCAGTGAAGGTGATGGCAATGCAGATGAGGGCAGGTAGATGTGGTGATGGCAGTGAAGGTGACAGCAGGTATGGTGTTAGTGATTAAGATGATTATGAAAGTCATGTTGGAATGTGATGACTCAGATGACAATAACAAATTCAATTCTACAAGCATTTATTAAGTGCCTATTGCATACAAAGCCTCTGTTAGGTGCTGAGGCTTCAAAGAAAAAAAAACTAACCAGTCCTTGCCCTTAAAGAGCAAACGGTCTCCTGAGAGATATAGCATCTACAAAGAGAATCAAATTCAAGGTACTTTGCCATAGGAAAGAAAGCACTAACAACTAGCAATAAAGTGATGACATGTCAATCTCCACTTTCCATCTGAAGTTTTGCTTGGTATGAGCCCCAAGGAATATAATGACCCCTGATGGTCATCCACTTCCTAGCTTCCTTTTGGACGTTGTCTTCCCCCATTAGACTGCAAGCTCCTTGAGGTCAGGGACTACTTTTGCTTTCTTATTTGAATCCATAGTGCTTAGCACAGTACCTGCTACCACCACCACCATCTCCTCCACTGCCATCATTGGCGGCACAGTGGATAGAGTACTGGTATAAGGAAGACTCATATTTTCCGGAGTTGAAGTCTAGCCTCAGATACTAGCTGTGTGATCCTGGAAAAGTCACTTCACCCTGATTGCCTCAGTTTTCTCATTTGTAAAATGAGCTGGAGAAGAAAATGGCAAATCACTCCAATATCTTGACCAAGAAAACTCCAAGTGGGGTCAATGAAGAGTTGGACATGACTTTATAACAACACACTTCCACTACTACTACTGAAAATAATCGCTAACATTTACATAGCACTTACTATGTACCAGGTACTTTCCTAAGCCCTTTATAATTATCATCTCATTGGATCCTTGTAATATCCCTGGGATTTAGGTGCTATTTTACAGATGAGGAGTCTGAGGCAAACAGAGACTAAGTGACTTGCCCAGAGTCACAAAGTTAGTAAGTGTCTGCAGCCAGACTGGAACTCAGGTCTTTCTTACACTAGGTCCCATCTCCTGGGCCATCTGGCTACTCAATAGTAGAGCTTAATAAATGTTCATTGGATTGAATTGAATTGATGATGAAAGGTCACATGTATACACTCTTCATAGTTAAATAAAAACAATACCCAAAAGACCTTTAGCTTAAATCGAAGGAATGTTGGTGATGTCTCTAAGTTCACTCTGAGGTGAAGAAAGCACCTTTGAATTCTGTCACCTCCAGCCCTGACTTTGATTTACATAATAGGATTAAATCTGGGTGGGCCAGGGCATGGGTGCCCATTCATTTTCTGGGCCTCCTTTTAATATGGCTTCTACCCCTTAGGTTGGTGTCACTTCCCTTAATAGAAATCCCTGAGAAGAGAGAGCAACACTAAGGCCCAGTGACCTCTGAATGAATAGTCATTTATTCTACAAACATCATATATGCACTTCATTTCTTCTTCCTAGGCTTAATTTCAGGAATTGAGCTTGGCTCACAGGCCTTGTAGCTACTCACAGTGAAAGATCTGACAGCTTTGACTGGAGTCAGCTAAAAGATGAGCTGATTTCTTTTCTTGCACTAAATTTCCAAGTTATTTGACTGTGTGGTAGTTTGGGTATCCAGGAGGGCCCAAATTGTTAAGTGGTGCTTGGGCTGTGACCTAAATTGTAACTGTTTCTTTTTTGGCCAGCAACCCTGAGGGTTTTTTTTTTAATTAAAGGGGCCATCTCTGGACTCACTTCTTAAAGAGGCCTATTCATTGAATGGGTGTTGCCTCATTCAAAGTGAGAACCTGAAAAGACCTTAACTTAAAAGGGCCAAGGTCTCCCACTGCATCCTGGGCCATCTCCAGTCATCCTGAATGATATCTGGCCACTGGACCCAGATGGCTCTGGAGGAGAAAGTGAGGCTGGTGACCTCCCTCACTCAAATCCAAATTAATTGCAAGTCATGTCATCATTTTCCTGACATCATGGTTCTCTTAGAGAACAAAGGACAAATGACAGTTTAGGTATCCTGCAGACATTGTGACTTTCTCAACACAGTTTAATGTAACTAATGTGAGAGCTTCATTGGTGAAGTGAAGGTAACATCACGTAGATTATGCGTCATTTGGCATACTGAGCTTTTCATCACAGAGGTCCCCAAGAGGAGGCTGGCTGACCCCTTCTCAGGGATGCAGAGCATTATGGGATGGTAGAAAGATGATTGTTTTTGGAGACACAGGAAGAATCTCAACTTGGACCTTAGATCTGTTCTCTGCTGATTGGGTGACCTTGAGGAAGCCACTCAGCCTCTTCAGACCTCTGTTTCCTCACTGTTGAAATGTGGGGGTTGACCTAGATGACCTTTAAATTCCTTCCCATATATAATCCTATGGCATTCCAATCCCATGAATTCTTGGTCAAGTCTGAGTAGAGTTATATGACCTCAGCTCCCTTCTAACTCCAAGATGCTAAGGCCCTTTGGAAGATGCAAATTACAGCACAAGTAAAGAAAACAATTCAATGAAAGGATCTGGAGGGAAAAGAAGGCAGAATTTCCTGGTGAATCAGTTAAAAATACCAAACTGGGAATCAGAAGCCAAAGGTTCTAGTCTCTTCTTTGCCATCAACAAGCTCTGTTGCAATGGACCAGTCTCCTCCCTTGCCCTGCCCCCCCCAAATAGAAATCATTTAGTCTAACCACATTTTGCAGAAAAGGAAGCAGAGGCTCAGAATGGCAAAAAAGACTCACAGTTCTTCTGCTTCCAAGTCTCTGCACTCTTGAGGGGAACTTCTAGCTAGCTTTGAGTGGGGCCATGTCTTTGAACCTCATTCCCTAGTAGATTCCTGCCTGGAGTGCCTACCAGACATCATCACGCCATCTGCTGGTAGGACCTGAGAATTACTAATGTTACCATTTTATAGATGAGGAAATGGCGGCTCTGGGAGTACAGGCAAGGTCATTGCCCAAAGTCATGCAATGTGTTGGTGGCCATGGAACTCCAAAGCAATTCTTCTGCCTCTCAGCCCAGAGGTCCTGTGCCTGTGCTGTGCTTGAGTAGATCCAAAACTTGTCTGAGAACCTCTCCCTTTGGAGCTTCCCTCCAGGGCATCTTGGGATATGTACAGGTTTTTCATTTTCTAGGTGTCATCCCTACATCCTCATCCATTTCTTGGCAGTGCCAACAAAGGTTTTTGATTTTTTTCTCTGACTTAGCCATAAGAGTTCATTTATTTTCTTGGGTCATCTCTTTGCTCTCCTGGCTATCAACCCAGATCTGAAGTGTGTGCCCTGGCCCTCTCTCCTCTCTCCTTCTGCCTTTTGGGATTCCTTGGGCCCTGGTGTTAATTAAATTCAATGGATATGAGGACATAGCTGTCTTCAGGCTGCACTCTCCAGTGATTCATGTCCTAGAGTATGACTTCAGAGTATGGATGGGGAAATTTGGTGATGGGAAGAAGAGGGTACCCAGAAGTCATCTTTTCCTGTAAAGGCAGAATTATGGAGTCATACGTTGTCAGAGCTGGCACAGATCTTTATGATGATTTAGGCTGGCCACATTCATTTTCCGAAGGAGGAAACTGAGTCTGAGACAATAGAAATAACTTTCTCAAGGTCATACAACTCATCAGACCACCAGTGTCTAAAAACTGAAAGAAATATTTCTAGTACATGCATTTGGGAGGTACGTTGGTAAGTGTTGGGGTCCTGGGACAAATACCAATGAGGTTACTAGAATCTTGAAATTTCAGAACTTAAACAGGCCTTGGAAGTCATCTAAGGGAGCCCCCACACCTGAGCAGGAATCGATTTTATGACATTCCTGACATGCCCTCATCCTGCCTCTATAGGTAGACCTTCAATAATGGGACATCCCCAACCTTCCAAGATGGTCCATTTCATTCTCAGACAGCGCTGATCATTACTAAGCATTGTCTTTCATCAAATCAAAATGTTATCTCCCTGGAAGCTCCACTTATCAGTCATAATTCAGCTTTTGGGGGACAAATAGAATGTCTCATCACTTTTCCATCTTATTGCCTTCCAAAGGCTGGAAAACAGCAAAAATTCCCTCCTCATGTCCCCATGTCCTACTTTCTTCTCTTCTCTGTCCCAAATTCCTTTCTGATCCTGGTCTGACCATTGTCTGGTTGCCTTCCCACCTTCTCTGAGTGTGATCCAGCTTGTCAATGCCATTCTTGGAACCTGAGCAATTCTCATGATGGAGAGGGATGCTTTTAACTTCCATGACATTATACGACCCTAGAGCTCTCTCTCCAAATATTTCAAAGCTATTCAGCACTCTCAGATCTTGACATATTCTAGATAAAGATGAACTACAATGGAACATAGAGTCTCATACTTGGGTTCAAAAAGATCTCATACAAATGGTTGGGACTCTGTCTTAGGAAAGCTTTCTGCTGTTCAAAGTGCAACCAACATAGTAGGTCACTCCAAGTAAGTTTTTGATATATGCCCAGTACCATACTAAGTGCTGGGGATACAAAGAAGGCTCGAGCCCAAGGAGCTCATTTTCCAATGGGGGAGACAACATGTGAACATCTAGGTACATATGAGATAACTCAGTATATGTGAAGATAATCTGAAAGGGGAAGGCAATTCCAGCTGCATAGAAAACCTCTTGCCAAAGGGAATATTTGCGTTGTCTCAAAAAAAACCAGGGAAGCTAAGAGACAGAGGGGAGGGGGCAGAACATTTGAGTCATGGAGGACAGGGCAAAAGCATGGAGATGAGAGATGGAGTAGGAAGTGTGAGTAGGGCAGGATATTTGACTCATAGAACACAATAAGGGAAAAAAATGGGCAAGAAGACTGGAAAGATAGAAAGGGGCCAGGCCATGAAGAGCTTTAAATGTCAATCAGTAGAGTGTGGGCTGGATTGGAGAGAGACTTGAGGTGCAGAGACCCGTTACAAGCCTATTGAAGTAACCTGGAGGAGAGTCTGAGAGCTTGAACTAGAGTGGTGTTTTTTTGAGGGGAGAAAAGAGGGAGTACCCAAGAGATGTTGCCTAGGTAGAACCAATGGGACTTGACCACACATTGGCTATAGGACTACAAGAGGGAGGAATTAAGGAGGAGGCCAAAGTATCAAGCCTGGGTGAATGGGGGGATGATGATGGTGTCCTCAACACCCAGTCACAAGAAAATTAAGAAAAAGCAGGGTTTGAGGGGGAAAGATGATGAGTTCCATTTTGGACGTGTTGAGTTTGAAATACTGGTGGTTAACTTTGCTGATTATATGCATGCTTTCCTTTCTCTAACATTATTCTATGTTAGCTTGTCAGTAATGCTAGTTATCTTTAATCTAAGAAAATTAGGAAAGTCATTATTATTGCCTCCTGAAAAAGAATGGGCTTCTGTATTGAGTGGGAGGTAGAGACCAAAGACAAGCATGGCTATTCAAGGATTCATCTTAGAAGCATTTGGCTCCCTGTGTCTCTGTGCTAATCCCTGATAAGGCAGTCCATGGAACAAAAACAACAGCAGACATTTATATAGTACTTTATTGTTACGAGGAACCTCCTATGCCTTGCAAAGCATTCATAATGTAGGGGAAAGAGTGTTGGACCTGGAAGTCAGCAGTGATGACCTGGGTTAAAATCTTGTCTGACTTTTATCAGCTATGTGACCCTAGGTGGTTCCCTCAATCTCCTTGGGCTCCTTTCCTTTTCTATAAAACAGGCACATTCATGGTATCTATCTTACAAGGTTGTAAGAAGGTGAGTTCTCCTGAAGTCATCATTTGGAGACATACCTTCAATGCCATCAAACGAAGATGTCATTTTGATGCCATTCATTACTGTTGCTCATTCGAGCCTCACATCCTCTGGGCCTCATTTTCATCCCAAGTTCCATTTAAATTCAAGGCTAGAATTTCTAAGGCCCTTTCCTGTTCTAAATGCTCTATGAGGCAAACAAAGAGAATGCTGTTATCCTGATCTTCCATATAAAAAGGCTGAATCTTAGAAAAATGGGGCAGTGGCTCAAGATTATGATTCTATGAAGTCTCAGAACTAGGCCTCTAACCCAACCCACAGCCACCTCTGATGCTTATTACCTGCAAAACCTTGGGCAAATTATTTAACCTCCTTGGGTCTCAGTTTCCTCATCTGTAATATGAGAGGGTTGGATTAGAAGGCTTCAGAGGTCCCTTCTGATTCGAAATCTCTGATCCTATGATCTCCAGTCTTCAAGTTCAATGGGCTATACTCACTGTACCATGCTGCCTCATTTCAATGTAGTGATGAATCTTTGGATTCGCCTCCAGAACAGCTGATTGTTTTTTTCTAGCCAATGGAAGAAATTTGGGCTGAACTTGCTCTGTTTTCTCCCCAAGTCCTCTTTGTGGCCAATGACAATTGCCTGTAAGCTGGCTGACCTTGGCTAAACTGGGGAAACAGAGGAAGATGACTATGCTTTCCTGTTGAGGAGCCATTTGTTACTATGGCCTCATCCACTTCATGTTAATCCATGGACAATATCTCTATTGAATGAGAAAAAAATGAAACATTCTGCTTTGGCAGTAAGAAAGCTGGAAAGGTAGAAAGGGGCCAGGTCATGAAGAGCTCCAGCCTATTCCCCCATCTTGAGACCACATTGAGAAGACTTTGCTATCTGGGCTGACGTGTGTTTGAGGTAGGGGAATTTCACCAGAGGAAAAGATCAGTTTTATAAAAGTTGGAAAATGTGACTGTACATTTCAGATGATAACTGTCAAATCGAGCCTGCTCTCCACTTTAGCTAGGATGGTAAGATCAGTGCGATAAAACCAAGGTATCTCTTTCCCTTTCTCTTCTCACAGATGGCTCTTTGACTTTGATAGTTCAGCTTTTGATCTCTCTCCAGGCTGGAAGAGGCCACACCTTCCCTCACTGGCCTTGCTCACGTTGGGAGGAAAGGTATCTTTCTAGGATTTTCATTTGAGGTGGATATTCTAGGATATTTATCTTTCTGGTGAGGAAATGTGGAGAGTTATAATAGTTTGGGAGGAGATCTCAGGCCAAAAGTCTTCCTTTGGAACAACAGTTGAAAACACATTTTTTCCTATGTCTTGATTGTTATCAAATAATCCACAGATCTCTAGCTTATGATATGTGTTAAATATACCTTAGTCATTTTAACTCAAATGTTCTTAATAGAGGGGACACAAACTTTTAAAAATATATTTTATTAACTGTTTTAAAATGATTGATTTCCTTTGTAATTCTATATATTTTATTTTATACATTTAAAATATTATTCTTAAAAGGGGTCCATAGGCTTCACCAAATTGTCCAAGTGCTCCCCTCCACAAATTTAAAAAAAAAGCCTTATCAGTGATCCTAATTCAGTCTAGTCTGGGCTGGCATAGCTGTTGTTAGTTATAGCTATACTACCCCCCTCTCCTCCCCCAAATGCACATAACTACAACTTTGAAAAGGGGAGGAATTGGAAAGCTGGTGATCATATACTGCAATAGGATGTAATGAGATATGGCATCTGATAGATGCCAAATGTAAAAGTCATAAATGAGAGAGGGAGAGAGGAGTCAAAATGATGATCATAGTGGGAAGAATTTATTTCTGCCTCTGGCCTGCTCTTGTGTTTACTTTCTTGGCTCCATGATTGATGGACTAATCTAGATTGGACTATCCACGATTGATGGACTCGAAGCAGTTGGAAGTCCTTTCTAATGACAGGACACTTGAAAGAAAAGAACTGGTTCTAGGGCCATGTTTCTCCTCCAGAGTCTGTGACCCAAGTCAAGAAGTTGGGTCCCAAGTTTCTAAAATCTCATCTAGTGGTTAGCCCTACCAAATGTGTGAGTTGGAATGCCATTTGGGGATAGCATTGTGTTGTCTATATTGCTTTTTCCACCTAGGAGTGGTGTAGCTCTGGGCACCGAACAAACTTATCAGAACCTTTCCTAAACTGTCTGGATTTGAAGCAGCTAGTATACTTTCTGAGCGTTGCTTAGGTTTTGAAGAGCAGTGGGTGGGCAGATATTTGGTAAATCTTTTATAATGGGTTTTTTCCAGGTCTTATAGCATAAGCTGCTAAGTATAAACGTTGTTGACAACATGTAAGCATGCTAGTCCATTTCTGTGGGGAACCACTTAAATTCTATTTAGTGATTTGTATAATATAACAAGTTCAGAAGAGAGGCAGGGTTTTCTAGAAGTAGGGACGCAAGAGTGAATTTCTGATTGGCTAAGTCCCAATACTTTGGGCTCTATGTGGGTTTGTGCACACTCACACCCACATCCCCATTGAAAATGAGTCAGTGCCTCACTGCAGAGAATAAAAGAGGTAAGGGATAGGAGGTTATCAACTTTCTGGGTATTGCAAAACTCAGTACTTTCTCAAAATTTTTGCCCTGGGTAATAGAAATACAGAACCATCAAAATGAGCTTGGATGCCGAACACAAGATCTCTTTTGTTGAACAGGACCAACATAATGGCCATCCCTGCCCCCTGGTAGTTAAAATCATATTCAGGTGGTTAACCTGAAAGCCTTCTGTGTTTCCTTTTGTCATTCTAAGATTGAGATTTTAAAAGAAATCTTAGCTGGCAAAATGGGCCTTGGCACGTAAACCCAGTAGATAGTAAGCTTCTTGAGGGCAAATGCTTTCTTTTTATCCCCATATGTCCAGTGCTGGCACATTATTGATGCTTGTTAATAATGAAAGCTGTAGTACTTGGTGAGCTGGTCCTAAGGACCAGTTGTAGCAGACCACTGCTGATCCTGCCTGTGATAGGTAATTTAGGAAGCTGGGTGTCACTCTCTTCAACAAAAGCAAAGTACTTGGGTGAGAAGCCTGGCTGGATGCATTTAGAAGCACAGTTTTTTTTTTCTGAGTCCTTTTCCTTCAGTCTGGTTTAAATGAGACAGAAAAGCAATGCAGTTCCCACCCTGGCCAGCCTGGCAGAGGGGACATTGGATAATCACATTGTTAACACGATTTCCCAAGTGTATTTGTCTAATAATGGTAACAAATAACAATAAATACGATTAAGTCAAAGTAATCCTCCTGTGGATAATGGACTATTTCCTCTTAATTTTCTAGATTAGAAAAAAAGACAAACAACAGGATGATTTCCATCAAGGGCTACTGGCTTTGAACAGCTGTCAGCCTCTAAAGTGAGTGTGTTTTTTGACCCCAGTAAAGGTTGCAGAACCAAGCCTAAAATTGATTCCTCATCCCCTGTTAGAAGCTAAGAGGCAACATTAGCTGCAGGCATTAAAATGGAGGCACTTAAGGGCTTAGGATGGCTCAGCAAAGCAGATGTGTTAATGAGGACTAATTAGCCATAGTGAGGAGGAAAAAAACCAACACATTTTTTAAAAGCCAGGAAATGGTTGCAAATTCCTCCTCCTCTCCCTCCTCCAACTCAGGACAATGTGAACATTTCAAGGTGCCTATATAGGAGGTTTCTGTCTACAAAGTTAGAGCTTTGGGTGCAATTGATCAAATGATCATAAACCTTGAACTGGAAGGACCTTGGAGGTCATCTAGGCCAACCCTCTCATTTTACAGATGAGGCCACTGAGGCCCAGAGAGATTAAATATCTTAGCTGAGTTCACACAGAGAGTTAGGAGCAGAGATGGTATTTCAGTGTAGGTCCTCTGATTCTAAAGACATTGCAGAGAGACACATTATGTCTGCGATGAGGGAGGGTGGTAGCACCACTGCCCAATAATCTGGTCAGCCCAAATCTGGAGAAATCTGTTCAGCTCAATTGAACTTGTGTATTCTGGTCTCAAGTGAACCCCTCAAAGGCCAGGACTGTCTCTTCTAGCACAGTGGCCCACACAGACTTGGGACTTCGTAAATACTTGTTTGATTCTGGATGCCACAACTGAGAAAGACATGTTTTGACCTATCTAGTTAATTTAAGTAGCAAGTATTTTAACAAATTAATCTATCCCTCCTACTACCTCCCCACATGGAGCAAATCAGAAAAAAAAACACAATAAAACAACAACCCCCAAATGTCCCAATACAAAACCATGTTGTCTGGCAAAATAAATCCCCACATTATCCATGTCTAAATATGTATGTCTACTTACTTTGAGTTAATCATTTCTCTGTCAGTCAAGTGAATTCATCTTCATTCTTTTTGTTTATCATTATATTAATCAGAATTCTACAATCTTTCATAGTTGTTTATTGTTGTTATCACTGTATAAATATTTCTCCTAGCTCTGCTCACTTTCCTATGCATCTATTCACTAAGGTCTTCTAAGTTCCTCTGAAATTGTCCATTTCATAACTTTTTTTTAATGAAAAAACATTTATTGAATTCCTACTAAGCTCAGTATTGGGGATGGATGACAACCATAGAAAGACAGTCTATGGTCAAGTTCGCACTTTGGCAAGGGGTGGAGAAGGAGACAACATATTATTAGAGAGTTCAATTGCTGGGTAAATGAAAAGACTTTCAAAATTTCTAATTCCTAAAAGTCATAAGAATGCACCAGAGGGGCAGAATGCATGGCCCAGACAGGCATCTTTAGTTAGCAGTCTGGATTGGCTTATGGGTAGTTTAGGGTAAGAGCTAAGCACAGCAGAGTTCAGTTGGATCTGGCAGAGATGAGGAATCTACCTTTCTTTTATTAGTAGTACATGTGAATAATTTCTATAATTGTTTAGAGTATGTTTATAATAATTTCTACTCTAATTATTAGTACATGTGAACAATTTCTATAATTGTTTATAGCATGTTTATAGTATAAAATATAGTATTTTGTTCATATTATTGAAGAAAAATTAAAATAGCACATAGAAAAACAAAGATAGTCATGGAAGACAGGTACAACACAAGAAGGGGAGAAGGGTAAAGAAACTGGTTTGGAGATCATATTGCAGGACTAAAAAGAGTAACACTTTAAATTTCACCCTCTGCAAAGTATTAATTGAGTCTTCTCACTTCTTTCTAGTTGCTTCTCTGGCTAATTTTTGAGCTTCAATATTGCCTTCAACTTTCGAACCAGCAGGTACATACTTCCATTCAACATTCATGTCCTGGGTCATAGCATCCAGCTTAGCGAATTGGTCTTTGTGGACTACTTCTTTATTTTTACTTGTTTTCCAGCCATTTTCTTTCCAATTGTGAATCCATTCATTCATGCCTTTGATGACAAGTTGACTATCTGTGTACACAGTGAGTTTATCCTTATTTTGGGCCTTTGCTTGCAAGCACTTTGGTAGCTGCTTCTATTGATGTGTTTTGGTTTGTCTGTCGTCCAGAATATGTACTACTTATGTTTTGATCATGGTTGGGTCTCCAGAAGGCACCAATACCTCCTTGTGCTCCTTCTCTTCCATTATTTTTGCAGGCACCCTTGATATGCACAGTGTTACGGTCTGATGCCTGGTATGATTGCCTGTATGGGCTTTCAGAGCTTCTAGTCTCCCAGCCATACTCATAGCTCCTCGGGTTGTGTTTCCAACTCATCTCCAGTCTCTCCAAAGTCTCTCTCCCTGGTACAATAACAAGCTCCATTTCATAACTTCTTATGGTTCAATAATATTCCATTACATTCATATAACCAATTAGTGTAGCCATTCTCTAATATGAAGATGTCCTCTTAGTCTCCAATTTACAATTATCTCATTTTATCCTCATAGCAACACTGGGGGATAGGTTCTATTATTTCCATTTTATAGTTGAGGAAACTGAGGCAGAAATAGGTTAAGTGAGTCACACAGCTAGTAAGTGTCTGAGGTAGGATTTGAACCTAGGACTCCCATATCACAAATCCTGCACTCTATCCACTACACCAGTTGCTATAAACATTTTGGTACGTCGAAATCCTTTTCCTGTTTCTTGGGGCATGGGTCTGATGGTGGGAAACTTAAGTCAAAGGATATGCAAAGTTTGGTAATTTTCTGGGGATAATTCCAAATTGTTTTCCAGAATAACTGGCCCAATTCTCAGCCCCACCAATAGTACACTTGGGGACCTTCTTTCCCACATTCTAACATTTGGCACTTTCCTTTTTTGTCATCTTTGCCCATCTGATCAGTGTTAGACAAACCTCAAAGTTGCTTCAATTTGTACTTCTCAAATTATTAGCCACTTAGATTTTTTTTTTCATTTGATTATTGAAAGCTTGTAGTACTTCCTCCGGGAAGTGTCTGGTTTATCCATTGTGGAATAGTTCTTAGTCTTATATATTTGCATTAGCTCCTATAATATCTCAAGAATGATGCCTTTATTGGAAAAAAACTTGTTGCAAAGATTTTCCACAGTTATGTTTCCTTCTTAATTTTTACTACATTAGATTTGTTTGTGCAGTTTAAATAGTTAGATATAGATCTGTTAAATACTTAACAAATGCTGGGCACTATCCAAGCCTAGAGAATACAAATCCAAACAGCACAAAAAGAAAGACTTTGCCCTTAAGGAACTTAGATTCCAATGAGGGAAAATAACAAACAAAAGCGGCTGAACAGCCTGGGTGGGGAAACCATCCTCAGGTGGAGCTTCTGGGGAACAATTCACCAATCAGAAAAATGGGCTTTTCGGTGCAGGCATCTTCCAGGGTGAGAAAATGGAAGTAGAGAAGTCGGGAGAGTTGGCAGCCAAGCCCGAGAGGGGAATGAGTATGCCTGACATGGGAACTTTCTCCAAAATGAAGGAACCACCAGAAAGGGCTCAGGGACAGAGGCTTCTTCCAGAGTCAGAAGGCCACAGGGACAGAGGTCCAGTATGGAGATTCAGAAACAGAGCTAGGGTGAGGAGACAAGGCCAAATTGGAGCAAGTGGTGAAGAATATGGACTACTGGAAGTCAGGACCTTCAAAGATTCATAGAAGGAATAAAGATGTTAAATCTAGAGAAGACTTGGGAAGCAGAAGGACAGTGGTCTTCAGATATTTGAAGGACAATCATGTGAAAAAAGTAGATTTGTCTTGCTCACCTCCTGGGCAGGACTAGGGCCATTGGGATGAAGTTGTGGGGAGCAAAACACATAAGCAGCAGTAGCAACAACAGCAGCAGCAACAACAACAACACAACCACAACCACAACTTTTTCTGACAATTCAAGCCACTTGGTGCAGAATGAGCTACTTAGGGAAATAGATCCTTCCTTGATGTCTTCAAGTAGCGTATGGATGTCCACTTGTGTGGCCTGATGTTGATGGCATTCTACTTCAGCTGTGGGTTAGACCATAGGGACCTAGAGGCCCCTGTCAACTCTGAGAGTCTTCCCTTTTCTTCTGCCAAAGCCCAGCTGTGGGTGGCAGAAGGTAAGGGGCTAACTCACCTTCTGGTGACTGACATGAAGATTGGCAGATAGGGGCAATGTTGGGATTGTGAGGGGCACATTTCAATCCTCTAATATCAGGGCAGTGTGGCATTCTATTGTTAGGTTGCCCCCAAAGGCTATCAATGACCTAAGCTGGTGTCATCTCTAGAAAGTCTGGCCTAATGCCAGACTTTAGTCAGGGATCAAGCAGGTTATGAAATGAGGTGGAAGAGCCTTAGGCTTTGATCTCGGGTCTTTGTGACTGCAAGTCCAGTACTTTATGCACTGTGCCACCTAGGCACCTGACCTTAGGTAGTACCTAGTTCAACCTCCTTATTTTAAGAACGTGGAAACTGAGGCCCAAGTGGGGAAGTGACATGCCCATTTGCATGTAAATAGTGAATCTCAGAGCCAAGAAACTAGGTCTGGAAGTCCCAATCCAGGCCTCTATCTACCACACAAGGTACCCCACCTCCTTGAGGGAGTTTAACTTTTGTACACTGCTGTTTTCAAGCACTGTTTCCAATTAATGATAAAGGGACCAAAGCAGATGTCACATCAGATCACTCTTGGAAACAAGTGAGCACTCTAGGATGTGTCTTTTGCTGGGAAGTCACTGCTTATAAATTAGCAAACTTGATCTGTGATATCTAAAAAAAGAAAGTTCATTAATTGAAGAGTCAAACTGAAAATCCCTGTCAAATCTGCTCCTGGAATGTTCTGGAAAGTATGTTAAAGGGCGAAAAATCTGAACGGAGGAGTACAGATAGAGGAACAGAGGATCCTAGAGCTAGCCCTGGGACACCCCTACCCATAGGCATCTGGATGTGGCTAAAGACCCTGCGGGGTTGACGAAGAAGGATTCATCTCATAAGGAGGGAGAGAACCTGGGCAAAACAGAGTAATGGAAGCCTAGGAAGGAGAGTATCCAGAGGAGTGGGTGGTCAACAGCTGGTTCTAACTCAGGCTTTAAAGAGTCATTTTTAAATGAAATGAAGAGCAGTTAACTAAGAATGAAAAGTCCTGTCATTGGAAGTAGGCCCAAGTGCACTCGGGTTCCAAATGGCAACAGTGCAGGTATAGAACAGGGCTAGAAGAAACTGAATCTGAAGAAGACTTGGGCATGATTCTGCTGCTAGATGTATGTCCCCACAGGGTAACTGATGAAAAGAGAGCTCCCAGAAACATAAACATACTTATAGAAGAACTTTTTGTACTAACAAGGAAGTGAAAAAAGCAGTGGTCTGCCCAATGAGGAAATGGCTGATGCTGAAATATGGGGAAGGAGGGCAGCTAGGTGGTCTGTGGTGGATAGAGCTCCTGGCCTGGAATCAGGAAGACCCATCTTCATGAGTTCAAATCTACCCAGACTCTTACTGGCTGTGTGACTCTGGACAAGTCACTTAACCCTGTTTGCCTCAGTTCCTCATCTGTAAAGTGATCTGGAGAAGGGCCAACCACTCCAGTATCTTTGCTAAGACCCCAAATGGGGTCAGAGATAATCAGACATGAGTGAAGTGACTGAACAGCAACAGTAAATGGTATGTGGACATAATGGTATGTTACTGTGCTGTAAGACATGGCGAATGTGAGGAATGTCAAGGTTCTTATGGAGTCATAGGAAATTCTTAAGAAGAAACCGGATGAGGAAGATAAGATCCTCACTGACCAGCCAAACTCTGGATCTCCGCTCCCTACCACACTAATGCTACCATTTCCAGAGCAAGGCCATGATCCCGTTTACCCTTCAATATTCTAAGAGAGACCCACAAAAAGCTGTGGGTTTCTTCCCATGCTTTTAGCATGCATTTCCCTAATAATAATTATTCATATTGTGATTAATCATTTAGTCTGTTGCTATCCTCTCAATAATGTTTATAACCAATTAACGTCAATTAGCTTTGACAAAGGGATATTTATTAAAATGATCTGGCAAGAATGAAAGCAGATTTACCTCTCAAACTAAGGATACCCTTTGGCCTCTATACACCCCTCAGGCCCTGGGATGAGCAGGCTCAGTTTTACAAAGAGGACCACAAAACATTCCCATCTCTGAGAAGGTTTCTGGATGGTGCATAGCTGATGGCTAAATTGCTCATGGAATTGCAAGAAATGGTGCCTAAGTTTCCAGATCAATCTGCTGTTGGCCTGGCTCAAAAACATGACTTTTCTTCCTGAGCTATTGGCCTTCTGGGAGTTTGTTTGAAGCTCACAAGACCATGGCCTGGTCTATTCAGTCTCCAATATTTATTCATCTAAGGGCAGAGAGGAGCTTTAGCAGAGACAGAAGAAACAGCCATGCCGTGAGCTCAAGGCCGCATTTCAGCCCAAATGGGGCGAAGAGGCTGCTGGCACTTCCTTTCCCTCCACCTAGAGGTTTGCAGTAGATTTGGGCTCACCTGCCTTCAGGAAGAGATAGAGTCTGAATTCTTCTGTTGGAACCTATGAGAATACACAGTCAGTCCCAACCCAGCAGCCAACTAAAAAAGTTTTTCATCATCATTCAGCAAACAGATAAGATGCTCTATATCAGCAGCAGGTCTCCTCCATTACCCTTCATAATGTCTTTGCAGAAGCAGGCTCACTGCACCGCCGTCCCCCCTGCATGGCTTGGCAGCTGGATGAGCCCCCTGTACGTGCTCTGAGGACTGGTCACCCATTGGCCAATTCTCCACTACACTGTGATGGGTCTCTGGGAAGTGGTTGAAGTAGGAAAATACAAGTGATGTAAAAATATTGATAAAAATATTATTTTTTTATTTTATTTTTTTCCAATTACATGTAAGATAGTTTGCAACATTCAATTTTATAAGATTTTGAGTTCTAAATTTCCCTCCCTCCCTCCTCTCCCTGCTCCCCAAGACAGCAAGCAATACGATATAGGTTATACATGTAAAATTATGTTAATCATATTTCCACATTAGTCATGTTGTGAAAGAAAAATCAGAAAAATACAGAAAAACCACAAGAAAGAAAAAACCAACAAAAAGAAAATACATACTTCAATTTGCATTAAGACTCCATAGTTCTTTCTCTGTATGTAGATAGCTTCATGAGTCATCATAAAGTCTGTTGGAATTCTCTTGGATCATTTGTATTGCTGAGAAGAGCTAGGTCTATCACAGTTGATCATTGGACAATGTACAGTGTTCTCCTGGTTCTGCTCACTTCCCTCAGCATCAGGTCATATAAGTCTTTCCAGGTTTTTCCAAGATCCTCCTGCTCATCATTTCTTATAGAACAATAGTATTCCTTTACATTCATATTCCACAACTTGCTCGATATTCCACAATTGAGGGACATCGCCTTAATTTCCACTTCTTTGCCACCGCAAAAAGATCTGCTATAAATATTTTTGTACACGTGGGTCCTTTTTCATTTTTCATGATCTCTTTGGGATGTAGACCAATTAGTGGCAGGGTAGGTCAAAGGGAATGAAAATATTTTTTTAATTTTTAATTTTTATTTATTTTTTATTTAATATATTTAGTTTTCAGCATTGATTTTCACAAGAGTTTTTACAAATTTTACAAAATTACAAATTTTCTCCCCACTTCTACCCTCCCCCCGATGCCAAGATGGCATATATTCTGGTTGCCCTGTTCCCCCGTCAGCCCTCCCTTATGTCACTCTACTCCCTTCCCATCCCCTTTTCCCTTCCTTTCTGGTAGGGCAAGATAAATTTCTATGCCCTATTGCCTGTGTATTTTATTTTCTAGTTGCATGCAAAAACATTTTTGTTTGTTTTTGAACATCTGTTTTTAAAACTTTGAGTTCCAAATTCTCTCCCCTCTTCCCTTCCCACCCACCCTCCCTAAGAAGTCAAGAAATTCAACATAGGCCACATGCATATCATTATGTATAACCCTTCCACAACACTCATGTTGTGAAAGACTAACTATATTTTGTTCCTTCCTAACCTATCTCCCTTTATTGAATTTTCTCCCTTGACCCTGTCCCTTTTCAAAAGTGTTTGTTTTTGATTACCTCCACCCCCATCTGCCCTACCTTCTGTCATGCCGTTTTTTTATCTTCTTCCTCCTTCTTTC
>CM053623.1:229095874-229115494 GCA_028646595.1 Phalanger gymnotis
TTTGGAGGAACTTGGTGGGGAGCTCACTCCAGTCACTGCTTCCCGGCCGCCATCTTGGCCTATATTTTGCTTCCTCCTATCCTGTCCCCTTTATTCAGTTTTCTCTTTCGACCCTGTCCCTTTTCAAAAGTGTTTGCTTTTGATTACCTCCTCCCTCTATCTGCCCTCCCGTCTATTTTTCCCCCTTTTTTATACCCTTCCTCCTTCTTTCCTGTGGGATAAGATACCCAATTGAGTGTGTATGTTATTCCCTCTTCAAGTCAAATCCGATGAGAGCAAGATTCACTCGGTCCCCCTCACCTGCCACCATCTTCCCTTCCAACAGAACTGCTTTTTTGCCACTATTATGTGACATAATTTACCCCATTCTATCTCTCCGTTTCTCCCTCTCTCAATATATTCCTCTCTCATCCCTTAATTTGTTTTTTAGATATCATCCCTTCATATTCAACTCACCCTGTGCCCTGTCTATATATATGTATATATATATATATGTATGTATGTATGTATGTATGTATGTATGTATATTCCCTTCAGCTACCCTAATACTAAGGTCTCATGAATAACACACATCATCTTTCCATGTAGGAATGTAAACACAATAGTTCAACTTTAGTAAGTCCCTTATGATTTCTCTTTCTTGTTTACCTTTCCATGCTTCTCTTGATTCTTATGTTTGAAATCAAATTCTCTATTCAGCTCTGGTCTTTTCACTGAGAAAGCTTGAAAGTCCTCTATTTTATTGAAAATTCATATTTTTCCTTGGAGCATGATACTCAGTTTTGCTGGGTAGTTGATTCTTTGTTTTCATCCTAGCTCCATTGACCTCCAGAATATCCTATTCCAATCCCTTTAATCCCTTAAGGTAGAAGCTGCTAGATCTTGTGTTATTTTGATTGTGTTTCAACAATACTCAAATTGTTTCTTTCTGGCTGCTTGCAGCATTTTCTCCTTGATCTGGGAGCCCTGGAATTTGATGACAATATTCCTAGGAGTTTTCCTTTTGGGATCTTTTTCAGGAGGTGATCTGTGGAATTCTTTCAATTTCTATTTTACCCTCTGGCCCTAGAATGTCAGTGCGGTTCTCCTTGATATTTTCTTGGAAGATGATGTCTAGGCTCTTTTTTTGATCATGGCTTTCAGGTAGTCCAATAATTTTTAAATTCTCTCTCCTGGATCTATTATCCAGGTCAGTGGTTTTTCCAATGAGATATTTCACATTGTCTTCCATTTTTTCATTCCTTTGGTTCTGTTTTATAATATCTTAATTTCTCAAAAGTCACTAGCTTCCACTTGCTCCAATCTAATTTTTAAGCTAATATTTTCTTCAGTGGTCTTTTGGACCTCCTTTTCCATTGGCTAATTCTGCCTTTCAAGGCATCCTTCTCCTCATTGGCTTTTTGGAGCTCTTTTGCCATTTGAGTTAGTCTCTTGTTTAAGGTGTTATTTTCTTCAGTATTTTTGGGGGGTCTCCTTCAGCAAGTCATTGACTTGTTTTTTTTTTGTTTGTTTTGTTTTCTTGCATCACTCTCATTTCTCTTCCCAATTTTTCCTCTACTTCTCTTACTTGCTTTTCCAAATCCTTTTTGAGCTCTTCCATGGCCTGTGACCAATTCATATTTTTCTTGGAGGCTTTTGATGTAGGCTCTTTGACTTTGTTGACTTCTTCTGGCCATACGTTTTGGTCTTCTTTGTCACCAAAAAAAGATTCCAAAGTCTGAGTCTGAATCTGAGACTGTTTTTTTTCTGCCTGTTCATATTCCCAGCCAACTACTTGACCCTTGAGTTTTTTGTCAGGGTACGACTGCTTATAAAGTAGAGAGTACTTTCTCCCAAGCTTGAGGGCCTGCACTGCTATTTTCTGAGCTACTTCTACACAGCAAGCTCTGCCATAGCAGTGTTCCTTTTCCCCCAAGAACTGTCAACCAGGATTGCAGCCCCTATCCAGGCAGGGCAAAGCAGGCTTTGCACTCCTGCTCTGATCTCCTGATTAATTCCTCCTACCAGGTGAGCCTGGGGCCAGAGGCAACTGCAGCTATAGCTCTGGAAGTGGCCTCAGAGCTCTACCACCTTCGCCTAACCTGGGGCAGTCAGTGGCCGACTGCAAATTCCTTTCACTCTGTCCCAGCAGATTTTCCCACTAACCTTCTCTGTTGCCTTTGGCGTTTCTGGATTAGGATGTCTGATGTCTGGTAACTGCCACAGCTCACTGATTCAGGGCACTATTCCTGTTCCACCCACCTCCAGGTCTGGTTGGTCTTGGCATGGCCCATGTTGGGCTGTGCTCCACTCTGCTCCCAGCTCTGTGCGATAGACCCTTCCCAGTGACCATCCAGGCTCTCCTGGGGTGGAGCCCTGCTTCCCTCTGCTATTTTATGGGTTCTGCAGCTCTAGAATTTGTTCAGAGCCATTTTTATAGATGTTTGGAGGGACCTGGTGGGGAGCTTAAGCAAGTCCCTGCTTTCCAGGAGCCATCTTGTCTCTGCCCACTTTCTTTCATTTTCGAAGAGGACTATGACATCAGGGAAATGATGACCTGACTTGCAGTTGACATTGATTTGAGTGAGGGAGGGCTGTACAAGGTCACCAGCCTCACCTTCTTCCCCAGAGGCCAGTAAACACTGATGACGTGATAAGTTTGTGTGAAAATTGTCTTTTCTTCTTCAGACTCTGCATGCCATTTTGTTTCTTGTGATCCCAGCTTATTATTTTCTGCACTGTAGCTATTGTATTATTATAGCATATTTTTCTATGTATTAACTTCTTCTTAGATTGTGAGCTCCATGAGGACAAGCAACCAATATTGGCTAATCTTTGTTGCTCCTCCAGGCCCCAGTTCTGCACACTTAATAAATTAATGAAGGATGAATAAGCAAATTAATTAATGAAGTGCCAGATACCGAAAAACATACAAAGTATATTAAGATATGATCCCTGTCCTCAAGGAGTTCATAGTCTGTGTCCAACAAGATGAGTGAACAAGTAATTATAATGCCAATTAAAATACAATCCTTGCATAACAAGAGTCCTGTAAGATCACACAAGGGAAAAATCACTTCTAGTTGGGAAGATCCTGAGGGGCTACCTGGATGAGGTAGAATTGGAGTTGGTTTTTGAACAACAAGTAAGATGTAATCAATAGTCAGGGATCTGGGCAGATAAGTTTCAAAGCATAAAAAAGTTGTGTTAATATGACTTCTCGATGAATGTTGGATTGTCCATTTGTTTCCTTCTAGAGATGGCTCTTCCATTTCATTGCTTGGGCTGGTGAGACAAAGACACTACTTTCAGCTGGGTATGCAATTAGCCTTAAGTGGTCTTAATTGCGGTACTTTAATTTGGTTCTGACTAAGTATGGGATGTTGTCTAATGGAGGAGACTTCAAAATGATGCTAGGGATATTTCAGCTTTCATTGGAGATTTGATTATTCATGTTCACTTTCCTTCATATTAATCTAGAATTTTAATTTCAATGAAGGGATTAATCGGAAGACTATTAGTGCTCAATATAAATTAGTATGATTAGTTACCATAATGTAAAAATTAATATTGCATTTCCTGTGCTTGTTTTCAAAATTAGGTCAAGGCTGGTCAGATAATCTAAACATTGTTCATATGAAGCCAGGAACATTTATGTGATTTCAGAGTCATTTCATGTGCCACTTCACCCAAGGGACAGTCCCATTATGGGACATAACATTTATGCTTGTACAAAGCATGTGCTCAACAAATATTTGATAAATGGACACGTGGAGGTAATGAATAGATAGATGGTCCTCTGGGACATTTCTAGAGCATCTGGACAGTTCACATGTTTTGCAAAATATTTATCCTTAAATCATCCTATAGCTTGTTAAAAAAATTAGTGATGATATTAGCACAACTAACGAGGCAGGGCAACTGAACCGAGGGACCACAGAGCTAACAGCTGCTTCCTAATAAGGACTTCATTCTTTCTCACACTGTGTTATCATCTATAACCAGCAAACAAAAGTATTGAAATCACATGCCTTTAGGATTTTATTCAATGAACTGGACATTCAATTGAGGCTAGAGACCTACATGGGTGGATGAACAGTGGGGATGTAAGAACCTTAGTCTGTCTTCTAAACTACCATCCTCCATCATCAACTGACTTAGACAACTAGATATTTCATAGGCATAAAAAGCTCAATCTATCCAAAAGAGCATTCCTTATCTTTTCTCTTAAACCTTCATTTCTACTGAAATTTCCTGTTGCTATTTAGGGCACTAACATCCTCCCTGTCGCTAAGTTTACAAATCTGGCATCCTACTCAGCTACTTGCTCTGACTCTGAATATCTTATCCATAGTAAAATCATGTCATTTCTGCCTTTGTAGCCTCTCTTGTGCATATCCCTCTCTCCTGACTCACACAGAAGGCACCCTCATTCAGGCCCTCATTGCCTCTCACCTGGCTATTGCAAAAGTCCCTCTTAGTTGGTCTCCATGCAACTTTCTCCCCATTTCACTGTATCCTCCATTTGGACTCAAAGAGTGATTTTCCTGCTGCCTGTGTCTGACCATGTTCTTCCTAATCAATAAGCTCATTTCTCTGCCTCTTACTACTAGGGTCAAACATAAAGTTCTCTGGCCTTTACAGCTCTTAAAGAGCTGACTTCCTCCTCCCTTTTCCAGTTTACTTGTACTTTACTTCTTCCCACTTACTCTGTGGTTGAACTTTATGTTGATTCTCACAGCATTCCACTGCCTGGCTTTGCCTTTGCATTCACGGTCCCCCATGCTTGGAATGATTTTATAACCTTTGCCTCTCAAAATCTTTGTCTTCCTTCAAGATTCAGCTCAACTTCCACCTTGGACAGAAGGCATTCCCCTTACTCCCAGTAATTCGAACCTCTTCCTCTAAAGTCTTGGTGTCTCTTCTCTGTATAGATCTTGTATATGACTAGTTACTTGTCTCCCTCACTGGAGAGCCTCATGGAACATTGATCAGAAAACTGGCCTTGGATTTGGGTTCCAAAGTCATGCCTGCTGGCTGTGTGATCAGTATAGCAAAGTGATTTAATGTCTCTCTGTTCTAGGCCAGTTGTTCTCAAAGTTTTCTACAATGATAGAAACATTTGGCTCAAAAAACTTTGGCAGAACCCCTAATAAAATCCTCAAAAATTATTATTGTTAATGCCTATTAACAATAGCATATGATCAATTGAAAAACAAACAAACTTGGGAATGCATTCGTGTTGCTTATACCACAATTTGAGAGACATTGCTCTGGTAGGAGGGGTTTCCTCATTTGGATGTTTCTCATACTAATAAAATCAGAGGTCCAGTCCCTGGTCCCATCTCCTTCTCCCTTAGAGCGAGAGCTTCCTGGAGGCGAGGACTGCTTTTACCTTACTTTGCCCAGCTCATAGTAAGTCATTAACAAATGCCATGTTCGGTCCATTGCTTGGATAGATGGTTAATTTTCCACTCTTTGGCTCCTAGTTTGGAGATTTAAGATGATGAAAAGGCAGAAGGAGCTTTAAACTTTGCCTTTTAAAGTCCTCTATTTCCTGAGACGTGCTGCCTCCCTTCAAGGTCTGGGAACTCCCTCTATAGTTTTTATGTTTTGTTATTTGATTGCAGGCATTTATAGATTATTCTCACTCTGTGAGAGATCTCTTTTAAACAGTTAAAACAAGTAAAATTAACAATACAGAGATCCCATCTGAAAAGATGTGCAATGTGTCCACATCTGTGGCACACATTCTACCTACCTCTCAATAAATCTATTTTCTCAGCTCTACTCCGTTGGGGCGGGGGGAATACATTCTTCATAACAAATATGGATATATAATAGAAATATGCCCATGCATGTATATCTATCTGTATCTATCTGTCTCTATCTTTTTCATCATCAAACAGCAAATTCTTTCTCTGACTGAAGGCTAAAACGTCTGTCTCATTCTGTGCCTTAAATTCATCACCTTTCTGTATTGGCTAACATGTTTCATGTCTAGTCCTCTGAAATCATGAATGATCATTGTATTTGGTGATCATAGTTCTTAAACCTTTCAAAGTATTTTGTTTTTTCCAGTTTTGATGTTATTGTATACATAGTTCTCCTGGTTCTGCTACTTCATTCTTGCTCAGTTAATTAAAGTCCACAAAATTGTTCATTTTTATAATATAAATATAAATTGTTCTCTTGGCCCTACTTTCTTCACTCAACATCAGCTTATGTAAGTCTTTCAATGTCTCTTTGAAATCTTCTATTTCTTCATTTCTCACAACACAAATCACAATCTATCACATTCATGTACCATAACATATTTATCCATTTCTCAAATGATGAATGTCCTCTTTGTTTCCAGGTTCTTGCCACCACAAAAAGAGCAGCTATAAACATTTTTGTATATAAAAATATCTTTTCCTCTTTCTCTGATCTCTTTTGGGCATAGGCCTATGAATGGTATAGGTAGGTCAAAGGGCATGGACTGTTTCATAACTTTTGGTGTATCATTGCAAATTGCTTTCTGGAATGTTTGTACACATTCATAGGCCCATCAACAGAGCATCACTGTACCTGTTTTCCCACAGCTCCTCCAACATTCATCACTTTTCTGTTTTGTCATCTTGGATGGGTGTAGTAATCCAAATGAATCCAAATTTCACAGAACAAATCCCTTTAGTAGGAAGATTTGTTCTGTAACTTGGACTCAGTCAAAAGGCTGTACCCAAGGACTTAGAATGACTCAGTGTCCTCCAGGCCACAGGTTCCCCAACCTTGATGTAGTCAAATCTTATAATTACTTCAATTACATTTTTCTAATAGCAATGTGGAGGATTTTTCATATGGTTAAAGATACTCTGAGTTTCTTGTCTTTTATAAATGTCTTTTCATATCTTTAGACTCTTTATCAATTATAGAATGGCTCTTATTCTTATATATTTGAATCAGTTCATAATATATGCTATAAGTAAGACATTTATCAGAGAAACTAGCTGTAAAGTTCTTTTTCTTTCCTCCAGTAAATTGCTTGCTTTTTAATTTTAGCTTTATTGGATTTGTTTGTGCAAAACCTTTTTAAGTTTATATAAACTTCTGCTAACACAGGTTACCAAGAGCAATGTTTATGATTTAGTACAGAAGGCCATTACCTGATGTAGAGAGGTTAACTAACTTCCCCACGGGTACAGAATAGGTAAACATCAAGGGTAAGATGTGAGCTCTGGAATCTAGTTCTTCTTGACTTGAAGAGTCAACTGAAAACACCTTCCCTCAGTCTATCTTCATATACAGTTATCCCTCCTACATGATGGGGGTTAGGGGTGTGGCACCCCTGTGATCTGGAAAATCCAAGCAAAAATTTTTGGCCTTTTCTTTGCATCAGAGAAGAATTCTGAACTATTATGCTATTAAAAGATAAAATATGTTGATATTATATGATACTGTACATATATTTTAGAAATTTCTGAGTTTCTAAATTTTTCTATGTCATCTGCTGGCCTTCACATATTGTCTGCAGCTTCTGCAAAACTCCCTCCAAATTTCCATTTATTTTCTTATGCCAACTTTTGATATATTGAAACTGTGATGGGGAAAGTTGAGATGTGGAAGGGATAATCATGATCTGTTATCTGTCATCCATATTCATCATCATTATCAAGTCAACAAGCTGCTGATACTTACTATGTGCCAGGCACTGTGCAAAGTCCTAGGATACAAAGAGAAAGAAAGACAATCTCTGCCCTTGAGGAGCTTATATTCGAATAGATGAAAAGAACACAGAAAAGATGTTAAAGTTAGGCTTAAGGCTAGAGGTACTGTTGGGCCTAAGAAAGTCCTGTGGAGAGTCAAGAGGCAGCCTGGAGAAAAAGAAGGCATGGCTGTGGCCTCTTCCTTCAAATGGAGGTTCTGGGAGGAACTGGTCAATCTGAAGGAGAGGCTGAAGGGGTGGAGGGTACTTCCGATGTGAGAAGTAGTTTAGGGGTGGAGTGAATGTCCATAATGTTCACTGTTATCTAAGTGTATGAGAAAGGGTTAGAAAAGCAGTGAAGGTTATTGGAGGAGGCAGATGAATGTGTCCAAGGAGCCTTAGAGGCTAAATACAGATTCAAGATGATTCAGCAGATCCAATAACTCCCAAGAGGCCTCAGCCTTCGGGATTGATGTGGTCTTCAGCCTCTCCATACCATTTTCAGAATCCCCTCATGCATGAATACCTGGGGCCCTTACTACTTTCTCCTCATGCCTATAGAACATTTTGGAGGTCAAGTAGATTCTCGTTTAGCAAAAGAACTTTCCATGAACTGAAAAGCACAGACAGGCTCAGTTAAAGGCTTCTCGACCCTCCAATGGCTCATCCCCAAAGAGCACTTTGAGTCAAGTAGTAAATGAAAAAATAAATTCAGCCAAACTTCATTCTTATAAAACTGTGGCTTTAGTTTTAGGGCAGCCCAGAATGTGTCACACATTCGGGGAGGTCCCAGGCCTGGACATTAAACACTGCAGATGCTTAAGAAATATCTGGTGAAGGAATGAACAAAGAAATGTGGGGCAGCTCTCACTCATTTGAGCACAGAAAGTTTAAGGCTTTGTAGAACCATGAAGCCATACCAGCAGAGAGTTTCCATTTTGAAAGGCAACTCCAAGGCTATCTGTTTCAATCTCCACCCCACACAGGCATTCCCTTTTTCAGTGTGCCTGACAGGAAGTTATCCTGCTTTTGTGTGGACACTTCCAAGGAAAGAGAGCGCCTTCTTTTCTGGAGCAAGATATTCCTCTGACAGATAGACCTATGCAAGCCTTTTCCACATTGCAGTCCTTCAAAGGCTTTAAAACAATGATCTTATCTCCACAATGATTTTCCAATGGTCTTTCCTTATCCCCTGACCCCAACCCAAGCCTTCTCTTCTCCAGGCTAAGCATTCCAAATTCATTTAGTAAGGCTCCTTATAGTCAGTCTCTCTGCTTTCTGGATGCCTGTTCCTGCAGTATATCCAGGCCCTTTCCATTAATAGTTTTCTGTTTCCTTAACTGGGTTTAGAACCCTTCTTGCTTGACTGCCTAGGGAGGGCTATGATAGATGGAAGAGTGGGCTCCATTTTTTTTCCCAAAGTTTCATTTCCAGAGTCAGACATTGGAAATTGAAGTTGGCTCAACACATTTGATCCCGGCAAGAGACAGAGAAAACTGTTCTATATGTAAAACACTAGTTGAGAACACACCCCACATGCCATAGCCCAGAATTAAATAAAGATAGGTATGAAAGGGAGAACCAGGAAGGGAAAATATTTTCCACATTTTATATTCATGCCAAGCCCCAAAGTAGGTCTGTGCCTGTACCACTGACAGTGGGGGAATGCATAAGTTTTCCAGTGACAGCTAAAACTAATGGGGGTCGGAGGAAGGACGGAAAAGTGGTTTTCGGAGAATGCATTTGAAGAAGCTTGTGTGAAATGGGCTAGGCCATTCTCTTTTAAAGAAAAATGAAAAGTGTGTTCAGCACATATTGAAGGAAGAGGATTAAATTATTCATGATTAAGGAAATCCTGTACAATTAATTAAAAATACATACCTAAAAGTCTTTGAACTCTGCAAATTGCTAGTGTATTTGGGAATGGAACATCATTACCAGCCAGCCAAGCTCAATGTGTTATATGACTGCACAAATTAATGAAGAAATGAAGAAAATCTCATGTTCTTTAGCTGAAATCCAATACCTTTATTCCCCCAACAAATCTCCATATCACTTGTCATTGTCTGCCTGGAGCTGATGGTGAACTCCAAATTTCCACCCCACATGAGACAACCATCTCACAATGCACTGCACGATTGAAGAGTATCTTTGTTTACAGCTGAGGTAAGGAGAGTGACAGCTCCCCGAACTTATAAGATTCTGAACCTGGGAACAAAGGCTTCTGCTGATCTTAACGAGATAAGCGCTCTGACAGCACTTACCATTCAGAGATACACACAAATTGAATTGTTTCCCAAGTTGGGAACATGGCAAGTTACTTGGCTATTCTTGGTCAGGTCCAACCCGTAGGAATCAAAAAATCCAATTCCCATTGCTCATGCATGTTAACGGTCTGTAACTGCAATGCCAGAGCTGCACTTGGTGAAATTCTCTTGCCTTTTTTATTTTTCTTCCTTTTTTTGGTGGAGGTGGGTGAGCAATCTTTCTGCTATCATTCTAAAGCAGGTGAGGAGTCAGATCACAGATAGAAAGAGGAGCAAATTCATAGATCATTAAAGATTTAATCAAACAATTTGCATGATCAGAGGGTTCCACACATATAGGAAATTCTACTGCATCGAAAGTGAACACGGCCTCCACTTAGAGGTAACATGGTAAGGACTACGTATTGGCCATGTGGGCAGAAAAGACAAAGGTAGAGGAAGAAATAATATAGTGCTATCCATACAAACAATTATTTTCTCATAAACGCATTAGGAAAATAAACTGAGAGTCTGATAAAAAAAATGACTTTCCTTCACAATTAATTGCTACTTCATCTCAGTGACTTGGTTACTAAGTGGTAGCTAGGAATTTTTGTTACTAGATTGAGGTGGGGAGAGACGAGTGTGCAGTGGGAACAATCACTTGACCACTGCAAGGACACCATGGGGAGAAAGCACTTCTAAGACACCAAGTGGTTTCTCTATCCTGCTGAGGACCTGAGAATGTCTGGGAAGGTCAGTGGTGGGGAGGGGCAGAGATGAGGGTCAGTGGTTTATTTGTGAACAAGCAAGTGAACCCTGAAATGAAGCTTCCATTCTGAGAGGGGGTAGGGAGTTTGGGGTGAGCTGGTACATGGTTGTTGGGTGGGGTATGGAGCACCCTATGGAAAGGTGCTTTCAGTATCTCTAAACCTTTAACACCCAAAGCAAAAGCCAAAGTGGCCTCTCCATTGAGTTACAACATGAAAATTATTTAAAAGGCCCTGGATTTGGAACCAGGAGACCTTGGTTTAATTCTAGCTAAGAGGGGGCCCAGTGGATAGAGTGCTGGTCCTGGAATCAGGAAGATTCATTTTCTTGAGTTTGAGTCTGGCCTCAGATGCTTCATAGCCGTATGACCTTGGGCAATTCACTTAACCTTGTTTGCCTCAGTTTCCTCATCTGCAAAATGAGATGGAGAAAGAAATGGCAAATCACTACAGTATCTCTGCCAAGAAGACCCCAAATGGGGTCATGAAGAGTCAGACATCACTAAAAAACTATCTCATAATCTTGAGGAAATTTTTGGTGTCCTGAGTCAATTTCCTTAACTGTCAAATGAGCAGGGTGGGTGAGATAATTTTGTGATTATTTCTAGCTTTATATTCAATGCGTCTAGTGATCCTATGATCCCATGTGTCATACTTCTTGGTTAAGAAGGTAGACATAGGACCGGCCATGTTTTCTGTCACATGATAGTAAAGGTCACCACTCCAGTCCTGATACTCACTCCCTTTCCTGGGCTACTGAGGAAGCCTCCTAATTTGGTCTCCCTCTTTCCAGGTGTTCTTTACACTACCCTATCCTCCACTTAGCAGCCCAAGCAAATCTTCCTATAAAAGCATAGTTTTAGTCATGGCCCTCGTCTCCTCAAAAACCTCCAAAGATTCCCTGTTGCCCATAGGATAAAATGCAAGCCCCTTAGTATGGCCTTGAAGACCTTCCACAACTTGCCTTCTATCTCTCTTTCCAGCCTTATTTCAAACTAGCCCTGCTGTAGAGCTCTTTGTTCTGACTGAACTGGATGGCTATTTATCCTGTGAAAATGCTATTATTCATCCCTACTTTGTGCATCTGCACGATCACCACAATGAAGGAGAGCATTCCAGGTATGGGAGATAGCCTGTGCAAAGAAATAAAGATGGGAGATAAATTGTTGAATTTGAGAAACCAAAAGGGGCCTAGATAGGTAGATGAGAGTGTGTTTGGAGCAGGGCCAGAATTGGAAGAAACAAAAACATCCCTCTAAGTCAGTGGCGACCATCCATGGACCATCACTGTAATTCACCCTGCCCTGACTTGTGTCTCCTTGCTCAGCTGCCTGGTTGGGCCTCGGCACCCTCCCAGGGTCTCACGCTGCTCTGTTCCCTACTGTACTGCTGGCTCATATAGTGGTCTGCTGGCTGAACAGCTGTTGGATGTTCACCCCAGAACCTCTGGCACTTTCTTGCAGAAATGGGCAATTTCTGGATGTGTCCCCTGTCACATTTATTATTTGCATGGAATGTTTTTGACAGAAGGCACTGTACCCACAGGGGTGATTGATAGTTAATAGGAATTTACATCAATAAAGCACATTATACACATGAGGTGATTTATGTGTTTGCTCTAGATAGCCTTGGTATACAGTGTGGCCCCGTGCTGCTTCCGTTCATCCCTGAGGCTCTGGGAACCTATGGATCCCCAGTGTGCTCTGAGGGAAGGAAGAGGCTCATCCTCTGAAGGCTAGAAGCGGCCCTCTTTCCTTCATGTGGCACTCCCTGATTGGGCTTCTGCCATTATGACACTCTTCCTTTGTCCTGCCTTGTCTGGTTCTCCAACTGTTCCATGGATTTCATCTTTGTGTTCCAATAAAATGCTGAGCTCCATTCTTGTCATGGCAGGAACCACGTCCTTCTTCCTCCCTCTCTTCTCCCTCTTCTTCTCTATACAGTTTGAAGCTTAGGACTATACCTAGACAAGTCGACTAATAATTACTTGGCAATTTGGATTGGGGGTAATTTAATGGAAAACGTCCTGGCTTTGGAGTCCGAAGGGCAGGACCATCATCCTGGCTCTGACACTCATTACCCGGGTGACTTTGGACAGATCACTTAGGCTCTCTCAGCTTCACTTTCTTCATATAGAAAATGAAAAGCTGGAATGAGATGATCCCTGAAGTCCCTCCCAGCTCTGACATTCCCTTTTCTCAGGCCCCTCCCAGCTCTGGCATTTTCTGTTTAAATTCTTATCCAGTTCTGACACTATTTTCTTTACTATAAGGCCTTTTCTAGATCACAAAGTTTACGTTCTAAGTTCTAATATTTCTCTTAGCTTTGATATTGTATGTTCTAAGATACCTTCCATCTCAGACATTCTTTGTTCTTGGTTCTCAGCAAGTTTTGCTATCCTCTGTTCTATGTTCCCTTCATTCCCCAGGGAGTGTTCTAAGATCCTGTTAGCTCTGATACTCTTTACTGGTTTTCATTCTAAGATCAAGTCTGGCTCTTGGCAGATTTCTTCTGGGGATACCATTCCAGTTTTCCATGTTTTCAGGTTCCTCCAATTTTGTACATCATGTGTTCTGTGTTCTTTGATCCCTTCTGGTTCTGACATCCTCAGTCTAAAGGCCCTTCCTACCTCTGAGATGAAGATATTGGCTCTGGAATCAGAAGCACTGAAATGGGTTCAAATCTCCCATTTGATGTCTACTATCTACGTGACTTTAAATCACTTAGCCTTCCTGTGCCTTGGTTTCTTCAACTGTAAAATGAGTTAGAGGTAGACTAGATGACCTCCAAGGTCCCTTCCAGCTCTAGATCTGTGCCCCCATGAGCCCGTGTTTTAAGGCTCTCCCACTTCTTATTAGCACTCATTGATCCTCGCATTGACTTGAACCTCAAAGTTCCTTCCTAAAACTGTGACTGGTTTGGCTGTCCCACTGCTGTGCCCTGGTATCTTCTGTGCCCTTGTCTCTGATGCCACCTGAGGTCAGGGACAGTTGGGGTGATTTTTTAATGCTCTGTGGACAGAGAAGTGCCAGGATTGGAAGACATAGCAAAGGGCAATGGGGGAAGGGGGGCATCCCCAGGGAATGGGCACACCTCAGCAGCTATTACATTTCGATACTCACTAGAATTAGATTTTTTTTCTTGTCCAAGTATTGCTTCATCAATCAGTCACCCCCAGAGGCTAGTTCTAGCTGCTGTATCCAGAAATCCATCTTGGGGCCCAGCGATGTTTTATCATTAGACTGGCTCATGATTATGTTGACAGGATAATTTGAAGGAAAACTTATTGATGGCATAGTCACATTTGTCAAATAAATGATTGCAATCTGTCGGATTTCACTCAGTCACTGAAAATACCTGCCCACAGCCTTTACAGGGTCCTTTCCCAATTCCCTTTTCCCCTATCGCTCCCCATGGATGTCAGTGAGTGTGGGTGACAAGGAGTCAGATCAGGGCTTCTCATAAGCAAATGGACAAATCATTCATTTGGAATTGAGGTAATTCAATTCAGCCAATATTAGTCAAGCCTGTGCCAGGCGCTGGGATTGATGCTGAGAGAGGAAGGGAAGGGACAGGAACAGATTGGCAATAAGACATAGAGAAGCCAGTCCCCACCAAGTTTCCCATCCAACAGGGTGGCAAAAACATGTAGTGCTGCAGGAATTTAATGTAATGTCATTGACTGTCCCCTTTCTAAGGCATCCTACTCACAACTGGCAGAGCAATTTTCTTTTTTAAAATTAATTTATTTATTTTTAGTTTACAACATTCAGTTCCACAAGCTTTTGAGTTCCAAATGTTCTCCCCCTCCCTTTCTTCCTCCTTCCTCTTCCCCAAAATGGCATGCAATCTGATATAAGCTCTACATATACATTCACATTAAACTTATTTTCACATTAATCATGATGCAAAAAAGAATTAAAATGAATGGAATGAACCATGAGAAAGAAGAAGCAAAACAAAAAATGAGACAGCAGAGCAAATGGTTTGCTTCAATCTGCATTTAGACTCCATAATTCTTTCTCTGGATGTGGATGGCATTTTCCATCATGAGCCTTTTGGAATTGTCTTAGAACCTTGCATCGTCTATCAAAGTTAGGCATCATACAATGTGTCTGTAGCCATGTACAATGTTTTCCTGGTTCTGCTCCTCTCACTCAGTATTAATTCATATAAGTCTTTCCAGGTTTTTCTGAAGTCCGCCTGCTCGTCATGTCTTATAGCACAATAGTATTCCATTACATTTGTATACCACAACTTGTTCAACCATTCCCCAATTGATGGGCATCCCCTCAATGTCCAATTCTTTGCCACCACAAAAACAATATTTTTGTACATGTGGGTCCTTTCCCCATTTGTATGATCTCTTTGGGATACAGACCTGGAAGCAGTACTTCTGGGTCAAAGGGTATGCACACTTTTATAGCCCTTTGGACACAGTTTCAAATTTCTCTCCAGAACAAAGGAATTTTCTTAATGCATAGCTGTGAACACGTCACTCCTCTGCTCAGAAACCTTCAGTGGCTCCCTATTGCCCCCAGGAAGCAATAGAAACTCCTCAGCCCAGTTTTTTAAAGCCCTTAATAATGGAGGACCAAACTACCTGTTGAAGCTTATTATGTCTTACTTCACTTTATGTGTTCTATGTATGTGTGCAGTCAAACTGACATGCTGATGCTCCCTGACCATGGCATACCATAGTCTGATTCTGTGGCTTTTCATACCTTAGAGTTTCTGGTTTCCTTTGTGTTCCAGCTTGTGGTCTGTTTCCTATGAGAACACTTTATCTCCATAGTTTTCACTCCTCTTCAAATTAGGTCATATAAGTGCTTATCTACTGACATGTTGGGTCCCCAGTGAGAACATCAGCATCTTGATGGGATTGTTCCATTTCTCTTCTCCTCCCTTTCACCCATTTCAGAACTAACTTGTTTTTTGCCCTGTGTCTTCTGGTTCCTAGTCTCTGCCTTGGATATGGGGAACTAAGTACTCACTGGCCACCTGTGATTTATGAATTGGAAAGGAAATCATTGAAGCTCAGGGCTGGGAAGCTCCTCAGCACTGAGGCCAAGCTGTACATGAAAAAGACTCCATTCGATGATGTCATTGACAAGTAATTATCTAACCATTTCTCAATGACCTCCAGTGATGGTGAACTCAGCATTCCTTAAAGCAGCCTATTGTACTTTTATACATTATTTGCCAAGAAGATTTTCCTTATATCCACCCCAAATGTCCCCCCCCCACACTTTCCATCCATGTTGTTTAATTCAGCCTTCTGGGCTCAAGCAGAACTAATCTCACCACTCTTCTCTATAACTCAGAGGGAGAGAAAAAGAAATTGCCACTGGACATGGAGTCCAATTGCTGGTGGAGTTAAGAGACTCATAATGCACTCTTGACTCTACACCTAACTTGTTATGTATCCTTGGGCAAATGGATGTGTATCCCACCTCAGATTCTCCTTCGCTTCCTCTTAAAAAACAAAAAGCTTAGTTGCTTCTGCTCTGCCTAACTTTAGACTGTTTTAAGCATCACATATGATTAGGGCCATATTAGAACTGGACACTCAACAGCTATGAGTGAGAGGCAGTCTAATGTAGGGGAATGAGTTTTGGGCTTCTAACTGGTAGTGCATAGGATCCTAGAACCATAAGATTCTAGAGTGAGAAGGAACCTTTGATGTCATCTCTAGTACAACCCCAGCATTTCATAGCAGAGGAAATTGAAGCTTTGAGACAGTAAATGGTTTGCCCAAAGTTAGATAGATGGTAAGTATCAGAAGGAGGATGTGAACTCAGGTCCTGGATCCAAAGACCTTCCACTGAACCAAATCTAATAGCCTTCCCCACACCTCCCCCATTTTTCATCCTTCATTTCTCTGCAGCATTCGAAACTCTTGATCACCCTCTCCTATGTAGATACTATCTCTGTTGTGGGAATTCATGATGCTATTATCTGTTCTCTTACCTGTCAGATGAACCCTCAGTCTCTTTTGCTGGAGCATCATCCATATCCCACCCCCTAACTTTGATTGCAATTGAAGACCTGTCCTGGCTCTCTTCTCTCTGTCTCTCTTTCTTCCATCCCCACTCTGTCTTTCAGTCTTTGACATCATTAGCTCCTATCAGTTTAATTTTCCCCTCAATGCAAATGACTCTCAAATCTATAGACCAAGCACCAATCTCTCTGCAGATCTCCAGTCTTGTACCTCCAAATACACATTGGTCATCTCCATTTGGATGTTCCGTAGAAACTTTAACTGCTACATGAACAAAATATAAATCATTTTCTTTCCCACTATACCTAACCCTTTTCCAGGTTTCCCTATATCTGTCAGGAGGAGAAGGGAAGAAGCATTTCTCTAGTGCCCACTGTTACAGGCACTGTGCTAAGCACTTTTTACCAATATGTCATTTGTTAGGGACACCATCATCTTTCCTTTCACACGTTTCCAACTTCAGTGTCATCCTTCAACTCCAGTACAAAGTAGGTGCTTAATTAATGCTTGTTTATTGATTCATTGACTTATTATTATATTAGTCAGTTGGTAAGTCTTGTCCATTTTGGAACCACAAATCACTTGTGTCCAAACCCTTCTGTCTCACATACCACACCTTTCTGGGTCTATTACACCTCTCTCTTAATTGATCTTCCTGCCTTTAGTCTTTCCCTTAATCAGTCCACTCTCCACACAACTACCAAATTTATATTTCTGAAGCACAGCTCTAACCTTGTCACTCCACTGCTCAAAAAGTCACTCCCTATTGTTTCTCTCATGATATGCAGACCACTTGGATATGCATTTAAAGCCCTTCACAGTTTGGGTCTGACCTATCCATGTAGCTCTTTTTATATGATCTGCTTCATATATTTGTTGTCTTGGTCTAATTGACTTGTTTACTCTTCCTTGGATAAGACATCCCATTTCCTGCCTCCTTGTCTATGACCAGCCTTGTCTTTCATGCTTCTCCCCTCCACCACCTCCTCCATCCATGGCCTAGCTCAAATACCAACTCCTTTTGTGATGTTCCAGTTGTGAACTTTTCCTCACTGTCCAGCTAATTTGTATATACATTTCATATATTTTATATATTCTTATTTTTGTACATGTTGCTCCCCGCTCCATGTCAGTCCGTTGAGGTTTCCTTCCCTCTTATACTTTTGACTCAGTATTCCTTAGCACCTGGTAAAATACCTGGCAAATTCATGAATACCTGTTGATTTGAATTGAATGGAGCTTGGACAAGGTCAAAGCAATTGTAGTGTTGTCTTGTGGAGTTTCATCACAAACCAACCAATATTCCTATTTCTTTTTTCTTCCTTTTAAATGCTGGTGAGAAGTAATCATGTTTATCTATCACTTGGATAAAGGCATAGATGGCAGACTTGTCAAACTTTCAGTGGCCAGGAAACAGGATAGTTACTACACTAGATCACAAATTGAGGATCGAAAAAAGTTCTCAGGAGGCTGTGACAAAATGATATTTAATAGGGGGAGACATACATACTCAGAATCTCATGCGGGGGAAACACAAAATTATTCTTGCCTCTCCTTGCAAACTAAATATGAGAAGATGAATCACCTGTGTGACATGGCCACCCCAAATGCATAGGCAAAGCATTCAGGACTGGAGAGAAGCTTGTCCTTCTGCCCTTGGTCCTGATTATATTCCAGGTGGAGATTATCTTTAATCCTGGGTGATGGGATGGAGAAGGGATGGGAAAGGGGGTAATATGAGAAACAGCCAAGGGTATGGAGATTGTAGGGTCTAAAAGAGAAAACTGGCAGAAGGAGGGGGAGAGATGAGAGATGTCATGGAGGTGGAATTGACAAGATATTGATTTATGCTTTAGCACCCTTTGTAGGTCTAAATATCTAGGTTCTAAGGTCTATCATTATACGATTCTAACTTGTTTCAAAGTCTTTGTTCTGTATTTTAAAGACTTTTCTAGTTCCGATATTCCACATTCTAAAATTTCAAGTTCTGAATACTCTGCTAGTTACAATAGTCTATGTTCTGGTTTTCTGTTATTCTAAGATGCCTCCCATAGATTCGTGGATCTAGGGTTGGAAGGGGCATCAAAATCCTTCTAGTTCAGTTCTCTCATCTCATAGATGAGCCAATTGAGTTCCAGGGGGGATGGAGATTTTAGCTGAGTTTCCATATTGGAAGGTGGTAGCAGATGTAGCACTTGAGCCCAGGTGACCTGTCTTCAGAGACCTTTCCGTGCTGCCATCACTATCATTCTATGTTCCCATTTCCTGAACCACACTCTTTCTGTTCAGAAAACCACTATTCTTCTAATCACTTAGGTTTGCAATCATGGGGTCATTCTTGATCATGCACTCGTCTTCATGCCACATCCCCAATCACTTGCCAAGTCATATGGATTTTTCTTCCACTGAAACATCTCTTCTATTCCTCCTTTCCTCTCTTCACACATCAACCTCCCTAATTCCATTCCTCCTCATCTTTTTTTCTTTTGAATTCAATAAGCATTTATTTCAATAGTATTTTATTTTTTCCAATTACACATAAATACAATTTTCAACCTTCATTTTTATAAGATTTTGAGATCTTAATTTCTCTCCCTTCCCCCTTCCTCTCCCCCTTCCCCAATTTGACAAGCAGTCTGATATAGTTTATACATGTGAAATCATAATTTTGACCATCTCTTCAAAGAACATTTAATTCTGGATGTCAGTTCTATAGCCTTTGAAAATATTTTAGCTGTTTCTCTGATTATCACAATTTCATCTTGTATTCATTTTGGATTTGATTCTTTGTTGATTTTTTTTTTACTTTTGAACATCTATTTTTTAAAACCTTGAGTTCCAAATTCTCTCCCCTATTCCCTTCCCATCCAACCTCCCTAAGAAGTCAAGCAATTCAACATAGGCCACATGCGTATCATTATGTATAACCTTTCCACAATA
>CM053623.1:229115994-229149623 GCA_028646595.1 Phalanger gymnotis
TGGGGCCAGAAGCAACTGCAGCTGTAGTTCTAAAGCTGCCCCACCTGTGCTGCCCCAGGGGCGGTGGCCGAACCGCAAACTCAGTCCCTGCAGCTTTTCCCACTAACCTTCTCTGTTGTCTTTGCTGTTTTGGGGTTGAGAGGTCTAGTAACTGCTGCAGCTCACTGATTCAGGATACTAAGGCACGTTTCACCTGGCTCCAGGTCTTGTTGGTCTGCGCCGCTCACGCTGGGCTCTGCTCCACTGAGCTCCGCTCCCCTCAGCTCCCAACTCTGTGCGGGACAGACCTTTCCCAGAGACTATCCAGGCTGTCCTGGGCTGGAGCCCTGCTTCCCTCTGCCACTTTGTGGGTTCTGCAGTTCTAGAATTGGTTCAGAGCCATTTTTTATAGGTTTTTGGAGGGACTTGGTGGGGAGCTCACATCAGTCCCTGCTTTCCAGCTGCCATCTTGGTTCCGCCCCTCCTCATCTTTTGCCTGGACCTAATTGTCCTGCCTCATTCTTTCCTTAATCTTTCCTTTGCACAACTGCCAAAGCCTAGGTCTGACCATGTGACTCTCCTGATCAGGAAGATACAATGGCTCCCACTTGCCTCTAGTATCAAATGCAGACTCTGAAGTCATTCACAATCTGGCTCTTGTATGTTCTTCTAGATTTAATCCTGTCCGTGGATCTTCTACATTTCAACCAAGCTGGACTAACTCATGCTCCCTGTAAATGGCATCCCATCTCTGTGGCATTATAGCTCTTTCTTTGCAATTACTACCCCCCTTCTTTCTGCCTGGTAGAATCACAAACATCCTGTAGGTCTCTGCTTGAATGTCATCTCCTTCCTCAGGCCTCTCCTGACCTCCCCAGTATTTAGTACGTCCCCTACCCCCAGTTATTTTATATTTGCTTTGAGTATAGTCTGGATTCATTTTCCAGTGTTCACAACACCACCCTCAGAATAGAAGCTCTTTCAGGGCAAGAACTTTGGAGGTTTATCTTCATGTGTCCCGTGCCCAGCATACAATAGGTGTTTAGCTATTACTGCGTTGCTTGCAGAATAAATGAAGGAAAGAAGGAAGGAAGGTAGAAAGGAAGGAAGGAAGGAAGGAAGGAAGGAAGGAAGGAAGGAAGGAAGGAAGGAAGGAAAGAAGGAAAGAATAAACTTTCTTGAGTCCCTCAGAATGGAATGCTGTGCCATGCTAAGAGATCTCTTTCTGGAGGCCTCATAGTCTCATCTTCCCACAGAAATCACATCTGTCCTTCCTGTGATCCTGCCAGGGAAGTGATTTCTCTAAGCTGGGTTGCATTTCATAATGGGAACCCTTAGGTAATCCTGCTTCACTTAGGTTTGGCCAAGAGGAATTCCAAATCTGAACTTAAATGACTTCAAAGTAAGTGTCACCATTGATTAGGTAACAGCTAAATGCTTGGCAGTACCTGAATATAATTCCTTATCACTATGCTCTAAGAATGATCATTATAATGACCAATCTTGTCCCCAAGAAAAGATATAAGAAGGCCTCTCCCACCATGCTTGGCAGAGGTCATCAAGGGTGTGTAATCCTGCATAGAATGATTGACCTTTTTAATGTGTTGGTTGGTTTTGGTTTAATGACCTTTTTAATGTTTTCAATATGTTTTTGTTAATAGGAATGGCTCTCCAGATTGGGGGGAGAGGGAGATATATTTGGAAGTGTAAGCAATGTGAAAATAAATTCTTAAAAGTGGAAAAGTAGAGAAAAGCATATAACATTCTAGGTCAAAGCTGAGCCATCTCCTCTGATTGTTCTGGAGAGTCAAGACAAGGTGGGTTTGAGTACGAGATTCCATTGTGTGTGTGTGTGATCATGTGATCTATTAAGAAGACAATGATAAAACTCACCCCATTGCAGAAGTGCAAACACCCACCCTGCTGCAATGCCTTTCTCAGGAAAGAGGAAACATGGATTACATTTTAAATTAATGCCATTTATAGAACAAATTAATGATATGAATAATACCACATGGAAGCCACAAGTAGATGATATTGACCATATGCTCCGGAATGATTTACCTCCTCCATCACCATTAATCATCATGGAGGCCCAGTCACTTCAGAGAGCTCTTGCCCTCTGCTGCAGATCCTTCTTGTCCCCACTTTTTGGTCACCTTGGCAGTCTGCAGAAAGCGCTGGCTGTGCCATAGTTGTGGGGTCTCACATAAGCTGCTCCAACACTGCATCTTAGTCTTCTCATCTGTCAAATGGGGATAACTATTGGGGCTGTAATGAGGGAAATTTAGACAAGATCTCATGAGCTAGTTAGGTGACATAAATTAGTCCTTGCTTGGAGTTCCTGCCATTGAGAAATTTGCATGTTCACGGGGCAAATGGTTTATGTGTAAACACGTAAGTATGTAGAAAAAAGGTACAAAAGAAATCCAAGGCAAATTGGATCAGGCAGGGACAATAGGCTGTGAGAATTAGGGAAGACTTCCTGTAGGAGGTGGTCCTTGAACTGAGATTGGAAAGGAAATAGGGATTCTAGGAGGCAGAAGTAGAGAGGAAGAAAGCCAATTTGCACAGACCAGTGTGTATGAAAAAGAGTGAATAATCAGATATGTTGATGCCAGATTGTGCATGAGATTTTTAGATTTTAAATTCTCAATACAGGAGTTTACATATTATAGAAGTAATAAAAAAGAAATGAAGAAAGTTGGACACACTGATACATTGTTGGTGGAACTGTGAATTGGCTCTACCTTTCTGGAATGTAATTTAGAATAACATGAAGGAAATTAAGATATACATAGCCTCTGACTCAGAAATGCCACTGCTAAGCATATATCTCAAAGAAGACACAGACAGAATGAAAGGTCCTATCTACAACTGAAATATTCCAGCACCACTTCTTGTGGTAGCAAAGAACTGGAAATGATGTCATTGCCCATTGATGAGGAATTGGTAAATAAATTATGGTATATGAATGTGGCATCCTGTGCTATGAGCTATGAGCATGATAAATACAATGAGATATGGAAGAATTTAGACAAATCAATATAGAGTGTAGTATGCAGAACCAGGAAACCAAAAGAAACAATTACTACAACAGTGGAAATTGAAAGAACCAAACCAAACCAAACCAAATCAAAATGTAATAGTCTGTAATGATGATAACCAAGCTTGGCCCAGAAGAAGTAAGAAAATATACTTCTCTGCTTTCTTTGCAGAGAGAGGAGACTATGGCTAAGGAGCATTGCATACATATACAGTAATTTGGCAGAACGGCTTCCCCTCCTGATTTTGTTCTTTGTTAAAGGGATGGGTAAGGAGGGAGGGATAGTTTCAGAAATCAAGGCAGCGTAAAAGAAAAGATCAAAACATTTCTAAAAGGTGGTCATAAGAATCCACCATAGTTGACTGATTAGATAAGTGACATATTCAGGCCTGAGCTTTCAGAGAATCATTTTAGTTATTGTATTCAGGATGGTTGGGAGAGAGACTTGAAGGAAACACAGAAACCAATTTGGAAGTGCTTGCCATTATCCAGGGAAGAGGTGATGAGGGCTTGAAATGTGCAGTCATCCTGTGAGTAGAGAGAAGGGGATAGATACAGGGGACACCACGGATGTAGAGTTGCCAAGACAGGCAATGATTGGTTATAAAGAATGAAAGAGAAAGAGAGAGAGAGAGAGAGAGAGAGAGAGAGAGAGAGAGAGAGAGAGAAGAATTAAGATATCAAGTAGGTTGTGAGCCCAGCTGACTGGAAGGATGGTGAGACCCTTAAAAGAAATAGGGAAATTTAGAAAGGGGAGGGTTTGAGGAAAAACATAATGAGTTCTGTTTGAGGTATGGTTTGTTTGAGATGCCTACAGCACATCCTATTCAAAATGTTTACTTGTCAGATAGCAAGATGGGACTGGTTGTATAGATATGGGATTCATCTAAATAGAATGATAATTAAACCCACAGAAATTGATGAAGTCATCAAGAGAAAGTATATAGAAAGAAGAAAAGTGGGCCTGGGAAATAGCCTGGGGAAATACTCACAGTAAGAGGGTGTAATATGGAGAATGACAGGCAAAGGATACTGAGAAATAGTGCTCAGGCTAATTTGGTGACAGACACAATTTGTTCTTTAGGACTAGAGGTGAGAGAAAACAGTGTTATGAAAACCTAGAGAAAAGAGGTTACTCAGGAGGAGAGGGTGGCGCACAGTGGCAAGTGTTGCATGTTCCATCTAGTTGTCTGCCAAGCTCATCTGGCCATCTGTCTACTGCTGCTGTTGCATGTCTTCCCACCAGGACCAATACCCATCACACTGGACCTGGACTTCTGAAATCCATTCCTCCAGAACCAGAGAAAATTAATTACTTCCTCTTTGGAACTGCCACTCTGGGGCTCATTCTTTTTGATGGGTAACTTAGAGGAAATTAGCTCCCTTTGCACATAAAATCAAATTTGTTGCTGCTGTTCAGTTGTATCTGACTCCTCGTGACCTCACTTGGAGTTTTTTGGCAAAGGTAATGAAGTGGCTCATCATTTCATTTTCCATATGAGGAAACTGAGGCAAAGGGGTTTAAGTGACTTGCCCAAGTTTGTATAGTTAGTAAGTGTCTGAGGCCAGATTTGAACTCAGGTCTTCCTGACTCTCGGCCCAGCACTCTATCCACTGTACCACCTAGCTTCCTCTTTAGTGTCCTTAATATGAGGTTAATTACATGCAACATTTGGAAGGAAGCCATCTAATTAATTTTGATTTGCAATATTAAATATTAAATTACAATATTACAAAATTACAATATTAAATCAGACATTGTAAGACTGGTCCCATTAACATGGATCATATGAAGGGAAATCTACTCATTGGAGACAAACATCCTCCTGGTATGCTCACATGGGCATTATTGATGCCAGTGAGTGGGCAGTTCATACCTCAGTCATTGAACAAGGCTATTTGGCAGCATAGCAGATTTGGAGCCCAGAGGGAGGTCTGGTGGTGGAGAAGGATGTGTGTGATTCTGTGGAGAAGGAGGTGAAAGTCCAATATCGTGGAGACCAAGAATCTGCAAAGAGGAGACAAACCTGGTCCTGAAATCAGGAGAGCTAGGTTGAACTTTTTGAACTACAATTTACTAGCTGCAGGACCATAAAAGGCATAGTTTCTCCAAGGTTTCTAATAATACCCAAACCGTCTACTCAGTAAAGATACCATGAGAAAAGCCCTACATAATGTCAAGGAATCCCCATGAACCTTCAGTCTGAAAGGGATATTCGAGGGTATGGTTCCCCAACTCCCTCCTCTCCATTCCTCCATGACTACTCCTATTTAATGACACCTTCAGCAAAATGAATTGTTCTTATTATTTTGAAAATCATGCTTTGGATGGAATACTGATACAAAGTGTCCTAAGAGAAGTTACTCTCCTATTCTTCCATAGTTAATGTTCTCTGGACTATTGCAAGGATAAATAAAATGTGGGCTTTTGGTAGCTGAGTGGAGTATTAAGATGTAATCTATTTCATTATCACCATTGAATTATAATAAGTTATTGCTGTAATGGGAGGTAGGAGACTTTTGACCATTACCCTTCCTAAGTCATAACATGTAGTCTTCAGAGATCTGAGGGTCTTCCATTTTATCTTGACATTTTCCCAATCATTTTGAGAAATGTTCCCCTGCTTCTGATTACTGTGCTCTGCATCAGTTCATAGTCTTCCCAAATTTTTAAAAATTCTTCCTATTTGTCACTGCTAACAACTTATTACCATTCTCTTGCCTTCATGTGCCATGACTTCCTCAGCCATTCTCCACTCACTGGGACCTCATTTTTCCTTTTGGATCTTTGCTTTTACAAAAAGTGCTCCATCAATACTTCCGAACACTGAAGGTCTTTCCTTCTGTTTTTAATCTCCTCGAGGACATATGCCTAGTAGTAGCAACCCTGGGTTAAAGGGAACATAGGATTGTGTGACTTTTCTAATATAATTTCACATTAGTTGTTTGAAACGATTTTTTTTCATAGCGTTCTTGATGTTTAAAATTCTCTTTCCCCACATCCTCAATTGTTTATTCCTATCCTTTGACCAATTACTTATCAGAGAATGGCTAAGATGTTTCTTTTGCATACATTTTGGATATCTTATCAGAGATATTTGATGCATGTTTTCCCCCACTTAATGGTTGTCTAGGTGCCCTGATTGTATCTTTGAACAAGCTTTTAAAATTGCACATATTAGAAATATTCTCTTTTATTTTTATCATGCTGAGCATCATTTATTTAGTTAATATTTCCCTTCCTGCTGTAGTTGTGAAAGCTACCTCCCTCCATTTTCCTCTATTTTTATGATACCGAATCACATATTTAATACTCTCTCCTGCTTGTCCAATTCCCTTACCTTAGTCAATACTATTGCCATTAGATTTATGCAGGGATGCCTACTCCCTCCCACCCTATCACCAGAGAAACATTTTTGAAGGGAAAATAGATTCTCAAATGATCATTCCCTAAGAGACATCTATCAGTAAGATGTCCTCCAAAAAGCTGAAACATCATAAAAACATCCACGTGCAGACGTGGCGATGGTGAGAGAACCATATTTCAGGGGAGGACCTTGCGCAGATGGAACACAAGTGATTTTTCCATGATAAATTAGACTCTAGTTTACACTGTTACCTGCTTGTTGGAAAGAGTGAAATAGCCATTCAATCAAAATTCCAGCGTCTGGAAAGGTAGGCACAGAATCCCAGACAATAATTCACTGGCTGAGGAGCTGAGGAATATTCTTCGAACAAGAGCTGAGGCCCATGATTGGCCCACAATGAGATAGAAATGTAGGAAGGAAACATGCCAGGAAGACAGAGGGCCCGCTGGAATCAGGGGCACAGATGTTCTCTACTTTAAGGAAAAAAAGGTGGCACCATGAGCCATCAACATGGTATCTGCTTTCCACTGAGTAGGCCGATTGCAGAAATAGGAAAAGCAACTTTATTCCTTCAACACAGATGTGCAAACACCAGGACTATGTGTGATCTACTCAGGGTCCACATGGGATGATAGTGGAGCACTGGCCTGAAAGTCATGGGAGCTGGTTCCCAGTTCCAGTTCTGCCATTAATAGTCTGGAGTGACAAATGCCCCCACATCTCTGAATTTAACTGTCAATGTGAGAATAATGATAACTACTCTAAGTCTCTCAAAGGGTCCTGGTGAGGGCTAATTGGGAAGATTTGCATCCAATTTTTGGTAAACCACAAATCATCATGTCAAAATCATCATCCTCATCACACTTCCCTTTAAAGTTTACTTTATATGCCACCTCTTAAAGGCAGCCTTCTCTCATTGTCCTGGCTGTACTCACTGCCTTTCTCTCGGACTTCAGAGGGGACTCTTTGCCCTTCTTGATTTCACTTAGCATTTCCTATTGTATATCAGAGTTATTTTTATTTATACTTTAGCTGCCAAATAGAATGTGAACACGAATGAGCAGGGAACTCTATTGTCTTAAATGATATGCATCAAGTGATAAGAGAACATTCATAAACATTTGTGAGATTGAGTGAATTGAATTCTAGAATATTGGAGTCAGTCTGTCATTCATTAAACTTTTATTATGTGCCTACTATGTGCTAAATGCACTATTCTGACCATAATCCCTTATCTCCAGGAGCTCACAGTCTAATTGGGAAGAAAACATGCCAACAGCTATATCCAAACAACCTATATACAGAATAAATTGAAAATGAGAGGCAGAAGGCTGAGGAATAATGGATGTCAAGAAAGGCTTTCTAGAGAAGGGAGAGGTTAGTTGGGATTTGAAGGAAGCTAGGGAAGCCAAGAGGCAGACAAGAGGAAGGAAAGTCCTTCATGCACAGGGAACAGCCAGAGAAGATGCCTGGAGTCTGGAGATGGGGTGTCAGGATTGAAGAGCAGCAAGGAGGCCAGAGGTGCTAAATCACAGAGTATGTGGGGAGGGGGCTATAGAAGAGGTGAGAAGACAAAAATGGTAAGAGGAGGCCAACTAAGGAAGGACTTTGAATTTCAAATGGATGAACCTGAAGATCGTAAGAACCCTCTGGAGTTTATGGAGCCGGGAGGTCACATGGTCAGCCCTGTGCTTCCCAGATCTCACAGTCCATGGAAACAGCATGGTAGAAGCTTAGAACAGAGAACAGAGACTGTCAGAGTTGGGAGAGATCTTCACTCAGAGAACCACCCTGGCTCCGAGAGGTTAAGAAATATACCCAGTGCTACACAGCTAGGAAATGTCAAAGCTGAGAATCAAACCCAGGTTTATGACCACTGGGCTGTTTCTATTGGATTGTGGTTGCCTTTCAAAAGAGCATGGCAATTCTGGCTTCCAGAAAGGGAAGGAGTGATGAGAGGCCAGTTTGCTGCTTTGAAATACTTTCTTCGTTCTTTGTGCCACCCCTTTCTCATGAGCATCACCCAAGGCTGACTTGGTAGGTAATGAGCTCCCTGTCAAAGCTGAGGCTTCATGGCAACATGCCAAGGACACCAAAAAAAGGATTGCTGCTCAGGTATTGGTCACCTTAGATTGTCTATGAGGTTCCAGCCATTTCAGAGAGAGTCTGTGATTCAATCTCCTGGCTCTTTCTCGACAAGAAGATTCACACTTGAATATCTGCTTTCATCTCAGATCCTGAAGGGGCTTCGTAAACTTCAATTAAATTTTGATTGATTAATTAATGCACTTGGCTTTTCTGAGACAACAACAGTGCTTTATTATTGTATAAAATCAACTCTTGAGGTTGATTGATTTCCTATAAAATGAAGATGGGTAAGAACTAGGACAAGAGGAAATTTATTTTGCCTTAAAAAAAATCAATCTAAGGCAACTGTGAATTTGGATCAAAATGGAAACTGGAGCTCTGAATTCTAATGCTGGCTCAAATTGTGTGACCTTGAACAAGTCACCCGGCCTTCTGATGCTCAGTTTTCCCTTCAGTAAAATAAATTGGATAGCTCAGTTGCCCTCTGAGACCTTTCCAGCTCTGACATTTCATGCTCTCATGCCCTTTAAAGCTCTGACCTCCACAGCCCTAAATTGCTGCAAATCTACTTTTTCCTAATACCGAGGTACTATTTTATAATGAAATATAAATACATATATATATGCATATATATATGTATGTATATTTAAAATTCTCATTTAGCCCTAAGGGAGTGACTGGCATTGTCCATTACAGTTGGAAGGGATCTTAGAAACCATTTAGCTGAGTCCTCTTGTTTCACAGATGGGAAAAAACACTGCCCAAAGTACTTGAGAGTGTTCCAAGATGGTGTGGGGAGGGAGTTCAGACAACGTGAGCTCAGAGCACCAAAGATTAGAGATGGAGGCATTGGAGGCCATCTAGTCTAGGGCTTCTTCAATGTTTTCCACTTGTGATCAGTGATTCGTGAACTCCGAGTCGTGACCCTCCGATTCATGACCCACAGTTTAATACTTGCTGATCTAATCCGATCCTCTCATTTTGCAAATGAGGAAACAATGGACATTCAGAGAGGGAAGGTGATTTATTCAGGGTCCCACAGGTAGGAAGTGACAGAAGTAGACTTGAACCCAGGACTTTTAGCAGCCAATTAGTTGATCTTTTCACTGTATCATGTACATAGGAAGCACTTTAGATATCTCAGTGTCCTGTAGATAGGAAGGGTCTAATTATCAGTGTGCTTAATAGCAGTAATAGTGATAATAACTGTTACATTTGTAGTATTCTAAGGTTTCCAAAGTATTCTCCTTCTAACAACCCTGCCAGCCAGGTAGTATAAGTCTAATGGTCCCTATTTTACAGAGTAAGAAACTGAAGCTCAGAGAGCTTTTGCAAATTGTCTATAGTCACAAAGTCAATAGGAAGTGCAGCAGTCAGGCTTAAAATTACCGCCTTCTCTCCACATCCTCTTCTGGTTCTCTGGCAAATGGGTCATTGTAGGAAGAATGGAGAAAAGGATGACCAAGATGGGAAAGGGCACCAAAGCTCCCACCATGGTTGGAAGAACTGGGAGTGCTTGGTCAGGAGAAAAGACTCCAGGGAGGAAGTGCTCACTCTCTTCAAATATCTGTAGGGCCAGCCTTAGGAAGAGCAATTGGACTTCTGTCTTGGCTCAGAGGGCCCACTGAAGACCAGTGGGCATGGTGGCAGAGCTTTCTGCTTGATACAAGGCAACAAAAAACCCTTCCTAATAGGCAGAGCTGTCCAAAAGAGAATTGGCTTCCTTGGGAAGCAGGGAAGTATCCAGCTCTGGGAAGACTGAAGCACAGGGTGGCTGCCCACTGGTTAGGGGTAGGCATTTTGGTGAAGGGGTTTAAACCTCCAAATAGATTTATACCATTGGACCTCTGAGGTCTCTTCTAGCTCTGAGATATTGTGATTCTAGCCCACATGGATCTGAATATATGCCTGAACACCCAGACTCGATGCACAGATAAACACTTGGGCATGCAATCAATCAATTGATCAACATCTCTTAAGTGCCAAGATGTTCCAGGTACGGGATTAAGCATGCAGAAAAGTACACATATGTACACCCTCAAATTTAGGCACATACCCATCCACACAAAAATGTGGGCATACACACAGACTCAGGCCCACATATAGACACACACACACACACACACACACACACACCTGCTTGAAGTTGAAAACACATTTTCAAGTGGGCACCAAGTTCATATCACAAACCTCACTTCTCCCTATTACCTCCTTCAGAGAACAATGAACTACTATTTGCCTGCACATTTTTTTCATGGGAATTATGAGCTCCCTGTTTTTAAAGCATTTTCCTTGCATTCCCTGACAGAAAGAAAATGCATTTTCCTACAGGCTCCCAGAACATCCTCTCTTCTCCCTGCCCCAACCTAGCAGGCCTTTAGAGATGGAGAACTTTCCTCTGATCCATGAGCCACTGCCAATGTTTCTCTGACTTTCAAACAAAATTGGAAAAATACAATGATTCATCAGTTCTGTGCATCTTCCATGGTTTGTTATTTTTCAAAATATTCTTTCTCGTTGCTATTAAAAATTGTAGCTGATGCTATTATGCTATAAGAAATGATAAGCAGATGGATTTCAGAAAAACCTAGAAAGATTTACATGAACTGATGCTGAGTGCAGTGAGCAGAAGCAGGAGAACACTGTACACTGCCACAGCAACATTGTGTGATGATCAACTATGATAGACTTGGTTCTTCTCAGCCATACAATGATCCAAGACAATTCCAAAAGACTTGTGATAGAAAATGCTATCCACAACCAGAGGGAAAAAAACTGTGGAGTCTGAATGCTGATTGAAGCAGACTGTTTTCATTTTTTTCTTCTTTCTCGTGGCTTTTCCCTTTGGTTCTGATTCTTCTTTCATGGCATGACTGATATGGAAGTGTGTTTAGCATGATTGTACATGTAGAGCCAATATTGTATTTCTTTCTGTCTTGGGGAAGGCAGAGTAAAGGTGAAGGAGGGAGGGAGGGAGAGAGGAAGAAAAATTTGGAACTCAAAAAGTGATGAAAATAAATGTTGAAAACAAACAATAAAGAAATGATGAGCATGTGGATTTCAGAAAAACCTGGAAAGACACATATGAACTGATGCTGAGTGCAGTGAGCAGAACCAGGAGATCATTATACAGAGTAACAGCAACTTTGTGCATGATCAGCTACGATAGACTGTAATGAATGATGAAAACTGTCTTTACACGGGATTGGAAAAAATAAAATATGGAGCTGATTATTCATTAGTAGAAGATTTTGACAAAATTGTTGAACACACATTGGGGAACAAAACTCAAGCCATCTTCTCGGAGCTGATGGCAGTCACTGGCACATCCTCAGTCTGTCTACCTGTCCATCAATGAGGACGATGCATTTTTTGGAGGTGAGGCATGTCTTCTCTTGGCAGACTGGGAAGTATCTTGGGATAATTATGGAAAGGGATAAGGCTCTGAAACTCCTCATGCAGCCCCAATCTAGACCGGGGCTATGGCAACAGTAGCAATTATTTTAATGTACACTATAAAATGAGAAGTCTATTATATTTGTGATCTTTTGGAGAGCATGGCTTGTTTTTTGCCTTTCTTTGTATCTTCAGAGCTTAACATTGTGCTTGGAAAATAGTAGGCACTTAATAAGTGATAATTGATTATTAGGGAATCAAAAACAGTGCTGTGTGAGAGCAGCTATGTGAGAGAAAGTTATTCCTGATCAGGCACTCATGGGATGCTTCCTGGAAGAGGGAACATTGGACTCCAGTTTTATCAGCTAGGTAGTAATTCAGTTCTGGGAGGGTCTAACTGGTTCAGTAATTATTTATTAAATGCCTGCTCTGTTCCTGGGGAGAGTCATCATGATGCAGTAGATACAGAATTGGTCCCAGAGTCTGGAATACTAGAGTTCAAATCCTGTCTCTGTGACCTTGAGCAAGTCATTTAATGGCTCAGGGTCCCATCTGGGCCATCCCAGCTGCCCCACATTTGGACTCTGAGGCCCCTCAAGCCTCCAACCTGCCCTAAGGACCAGCAGGCCTCACCAGTAATGCCAGTAACTCGGAGGCTTCACCTTCCCTTCACATATTGTCTTCCCCAATCAGAGTCGGAGCTCCCTGAGAGCTGGCACTGTCTTTGAGTTCGTATTTATTTTTATCTCTCATCCTCAACATATGCTTGACACATTGCAAGCACTTAAATGCCTATTCAATCATTCCTTCATTCATTCCAGGCAAACAATTACAAATCTCCTTTGTAGGGGGATTTAGCTCAATGGAAGCTCCCAAATCAAGAAAATCACAGGCCTAGACTGCACCCCTCCAAAGTTCAAGGTGCCAGGCTGTGGGGAGACAAGACAGAATATCCCTGCCCTCAGCAGACACATTCTATGGGAGGAGAGTTTACCCCCTTGAGCCAAAGATGTGAATGCAAAGTGATAGGAAGGAATTTCTAATTGCTAAGAGCTGGCTGGGCATTGGCTGCAGACTGGGCACTGTGGGCATGGGTCCACAAAGGCTTTCTGTAGGAGGAAGCAGTGGAGCTACACTGTGAAGGGAAATGGGGATATAGAGAGACCTAGAGGGACAGTGTCTTCCTAGCATGGTGCCATGGTCTGGGTGCAAAAACTGGGAGTGGGGGATGGCTTGCCCAGGGAGCAGCTCATAGATCAGCATGGCCTGAATGGCACCTGTGTGAAGGCAAAGAATGGTGAGTAAGGCTGGAATGCTCTTGTCTTCAATTCCCTCAAGTCTAGGCCCAGAGATGCCTGGCCCTGTCCTGTTGGCCCTGGGCCAGATGGGCCTGTCCTTCCGCCTCCCTGCTGCTTCACCTGGAACAGAAAGGAAATGAGATGTCTTGTGCCCAATTCCAGGGCACCTCTTGGGCTGCCCTCACCCATGGGGCTCATGAATGCTTGTGTCCTTCCTAAACAAAGGCTCTCAGAGGACCCCAGTGTCTGTTGAAGGAAGGCAAATACCATCAACTTCAGGATTTTTGGTTTCTCTCTTGCAAAAAGAAAACAAAAATATTGCAAGCAGGTGTAGCTCATGTCTGGGCAATCCCTGCAGGATCCCTTCTAATGCCGCAGTGGCAGGGTGGATGTTCAAAGCTGCCATTTTGCACCCATGTTTTCTCTTCTGTGTCCTGTTGTAGTCTATCAAGGGATCGCGTGTGTCTGAAGCTTCCATAGGCAGCCATACTCTGAGCAATGGGAGATAACCCAGAGAAATGACTTTAGGAATGAGCAGACATCATTTGTCTGCTTCAGTGTGAGCCCTGGGCCTGAATTCCTAGCCACAGGTGGTAAACAAAGAGGGCAGTCACACTCTGGGGGCTCTGGCTCTGGACTGCTTGAGAATTTGGTCTCTAGAGCTTTTCTCCATGCTAAATGAACAGAGGAAGAAGATGCTCCTTGAAACTTGATGGTAAGCTTGGAGGTCTAAGGCTCTAGCACTCAAGGGAAGGAGCATTGCACACTTGTATGCAATGTGCATTAGCACCCTGGATGAGGCATTTCTATCTGAGCTTCCTACAAAACGAATGGAGCTGATAACATTGGCACTATCTGCCCACAGGACTGTGAAAGAAAGATGCTTTGTAGGCAAAGTCTTATGCAAATCAACTTCAGAAGAAGGATAGAGGAAAGGAAAGATGGAAGGAAAGAAAGAGAAAAAAAGGAGTGAAGGAAGGAAATATGGAAGGAAGGAAGAAGAGAAGAAGGAGAGGAAAGGAAGAAAAAAGGGAGGGAGGTAAAGAAGGAAGGAAAGAAGGAAGAAAAAAAGGATGAAAGGAAGAGAAAAAACTTAATGCTTAGAATCGGGACCATATCCAAGAATAGCCAAGGTTATTGAGTTGTGCTGACAGTTTAGCAGTATGCTTTCATAGAAAGATTACAGTATTTGGAATCAGGGTTCCTGGACGTGAATCGCAGCTTTGTTAGTTACTATCTATGTGCCTTTGGGCAAATCACTTCATGTCTAATATGACTCAATATTCTTCTCTGTGAAGTGGGCATGATGGTGTTTGCACTAATGATTTTATGGTATTTTGTTTTTACAGAAAGTGCTTTGTAAACAGCAAAATTCTATATTATTGAGAATTATTATCCTAGTTATCTATGTTCATACTTTATTTCCCTTTAGGCTGAGACATCCTTGAGGGCAGGGGATATATTGCATTTATTTCTAAACCTTCCCATCACTAAGAACAATGTCTTATTTGTAGGAATGCTTAAAACTTAGTGATAGAATGGACGGGTGGATCAGTTTGATCAATTATGAATGCTTTTGAGTACCCACAAAATTCCTCTCATGAATCACCATGGCATGGAGTTGACTTTGGCTCTCAAAAAATAATCTCTGGCCAGTCCTTTTGAATTAAAAAACAAACAAACGAGTGAACAAAAACACAACTTGGCATATGGGCCCATTGATGGGCTTTGTGTGGTCCTGGCTTCTGAGGACCAGACAACTTAAGAGATGAGGACCTTCCACCAGGGGATGGAGCTTTTTTTCAGTCATAGCAGCAGTGGAAGCCACTTTCATCCCAATGAAATGATAAGTTTTCAGACTATTGAAGGATGATAGTAGGCTATAATGGCAAGTGTCCCAATCTTGATGTCTGATGACTTGAGTTGGACTATCTACCCTGAAGTTTATTAGATATGTTACCTTGGGCATTTCCCCATCTTTGAAGTCACCATAACCATGTGGGCACAGCTTCCTCACAGGGCTGTTGAGGGAAAGTCTGTAGAAATAGCAGCAATTGTTATAAAGTACTCCAGCCCATCTCAAATGGTACATAGACAGTCCATTAACAAGCGAAATTTTTCTTATCTTCAGATGTCAGCTCTATCACTATGGAAATGACCTTGTAACCTAGTATGGGAGGGGGCACTTGTGAAGCTTGAAGCAACCACAGCCGTTCCTGCTTGTATATTCATCTTAGTCTTAGGAGGCTTCTGGTGTCACATATTTTATTCATGCTGTCCGTGCAGATGATATGGGGCAGTATCTTGAATGACTTGGTGAGATTTATTTTATTTTGGGCAATGGCCTGGGATTAATGCAATAACCTGTTATCTTTAAATGTGAATAGAGCCCTTGCCTGGCTCTATTTAGAAAATCACTGGGACGAGCTGGCTCAAAGTCAGGCTTATTAAGCTAATTTGAGAATTGATATTTTGGGCAGTTTCCCTCAAGGAGGATGACATCAGGGATGGAGGAGGAAGTCACAGGGGGAGGGGCAGCAGACAAAACCAAAGACTTTTCAATAAAAGCAAATGAGAGATAGTAATCAGGTATCATGATTATTGTGAGGAGGGAAGGACCATTTTCGTTACTGTCATAAGGGGGGAAAGAAATCCGGGAGATCTCCAAGGAGGTGGTACTAATGAGCTGGACCTTGCAGGTTGTGTATCATTTAAGTGAGGGGGTAGGGCAGGGAGGTGGTCTAGGTATGGGAGAAGTGCCAGGTTTTACTTTGATGGAATCTGTTCCTTTGCTCTGTGGCCATTCTTCTCTGAAACAGATTTCTTCTTTCTGTGAGGGAGAATTCCTTAGCCAACAATAGGACAGGCTGCCCTAGTAGATGGTGGAGGGATTCAAGGGGAGGCTACTGAAATCCTGTGGAAGTCTTCATCCTTCCTGGCACAGCTTAGGAATCATCTCTTCTGTAATGCCTTCCTTGATTTCCTGACCTAGAAAGACTCTTTCTCTTGCTTCCTCTGTTTGTCTTTCCCTCCCTTCCTTCATCCCTCCCTCCATCCCCACCCACTCTACCTTCCCTCCTCCCTTTAATTAAGGCCAGTTCCATTGCCATCTTCCTATGTTAGCACGTATCCTATTTCTCTGTGGCAATGTGATATAATGTCCTGTTATCCATTAGCTTCTTGTGTACAGGGATGGTGCCCAGGATCGAGCATAGCTTCTTACACATTAATAAAAGGTTTGCCGAATTGAATTGGTCTGAACTGGAGAACTCTTTATTGAGAAGGTGTCAATTGAATTCTCCCTAAATCCAGGGGATGCTTTCTGAGTTCCCTCTAGCTCCGAAATTCCATTATTCTGTGATTTATGATTCTACTCATTCTTTATACTGTCACTTAAATGACATTTAAAAGTTGGTCTCAGGACTGTCCTTTTCTTGGGGTCTTTGCATCTGCAATGCTCAGTTTTTCATAAACATCCCAAATGTCAATCATTTTTCAGCTCTTGTTGTGGTTCAGTCATGTCTGACTCTTCGTGACCCCATTTGGGTTTTTTTGGGGAAAGATACTAGAGTTGTTTGCCATTTCCTTCTCCAGTTCATTTTACAGTTGAGGAAACTGAAGCAAACAGGGTTAAGTGATTTGCCCAAGGTCACGCAGCTAGTAAATATATGAGACCAGATTTGAACTCAGGAAGATGAGCCTTTTTGACTCCAGGCCCAGCACTCTATCCACTATAAAACCTTATTTGAATGGCAGACCAGAAGTATGCTATAGCAATACCATGCCTGAATTTCAATAAAGAATAGACAAAGTCTCTTCTGTAATCCTTGTGGATGCAATGGAGGCAGGTTCCACTGGATAGACTTGGAAATGGTGGAATGATTAAATCCAAAGTATAGTCATTAATGGTTCAGTGCCAACGCAGCAGGTTGGCTCTGATGCAGTGCTTCAGGATATGCCTTTGGCTCTGTTCTGTTCAGCATTCTTTATCAATCACTTAAATGAAGAAAGAGGGGATATGTGGATCAAATCCGGAGAAGACACAAAGCTGGGAGGGATGGCTCACTTAAAGTACAGCAGTGTTGGGCTCCAAAAGACCTTAGAAACCTAGAAAAATGGATCAGCTTTATCAAGATGACAAATAATAGGGACAGCTGTAATTATTGGGAATCCAGAACTGAATTAAGAGAATGAATTCTATTCAGTGTGACAGCAGGGCACTTACTAAACATTTATTACATGGTTATTATGTGCCAAGCACCATGCTAAGTAGTGGGGATATGAAGAAATGCCAAAGATAGACTTCATCTCAAGGAGCTCACTGTGTGGTAGGGAAGACCACACGCAAATGGCCATACACAAGCAAGCTTTTTATAGGATGGATTGGAGATAACCAACAGAAGAAAGGCACTAGTGTTAAGGGGAATCATGGAAGGCTTCCTGGACAAAGTGGGATTTGGGGAAATTGTCTAGGCTTTCAGAATAGTACAGACTGTTCTCTGCTTAAGGGCCCATTTTTCAAAATGAATATTTTCTTGAAGAGGCAATATGGATGTGACATGTGGAGCTTCCCTATCTTGGCAGAATTGTAGGTGCCCTAAATGGTGAGAAATACTAATGGTGGGGGTGAGTTGGGAGTTAGCATGTAACTTATGATGACTTACATAGAAGAAGTATCACCGAAAACATCATGGTTCTATGACCAGAAAAGGATAAAGTCAGATAACAAAGAGAACAAGCAGAGTGCTTCCCTGGGCTCTAGACACTACTAAGAGACCTTACAGAAGGTCTTCAGCATATTGGATAGGTTCTTTTGGAGGATCTCTGGGAGAATAAGGACAAATTTTTTTTCAGCATCTGAAAGATTAAAAAATCACAAATTGATGGTCATCCAACCCAGTGAAGCAAATGTCCCTGCTGAAAAGATCCAGCAAAGTATTGAATTTGAAATGTCAACTCTGACTCTTAGGTCCAAAAAATCAAGGTGGAGTGGTAGGCAGGGAGGTGTGACTCAACTAGACATTGTGTCAAAAAATCTGAAGATATTAAAGGACAAAAAGTTTCATCTTTTTATTGAGTCAACAGCATAGCATAGCACTGGAATTTAAGTTGCATTGGAAGAGTTTGAGTATTTGCGATTTGAGATGTAATAGTCCCAGTGTCTTATACCATCGTCGGATCTAATCTGGAATATTGCATTTACTAAGATATTGAGAGTCCCTGAGGAGGGCAGCCAAATGGACTCACCTAGGCAGGCTGCTGTGGGTGGATCATTTTAAGGGACTGGAGTACTTAGCTAGTGGAGAAGATTTAGGGGAAACACGATAATTGCCTTTAAGTATTTGGAGGGCTCTAATTGGGAAGATGGATGGCATTCAGTTTGTTCTGTTTGGCCCCAGAGACCACAGAGCTGTAAGGTGGGAGCTGCAGAGAGGCATATTTTGGTTTTATGGTGAGAAAAAGCAGACCAGTAAACAAATTACCTTCCCAATACACAGATACCAAAGCGCAATGGGGCAATTGCCCTGTAGCTGGGGAGGAGATAGCTTTACTAGCCTTGTAAGCCTTCAAATGAAGCTTGGATCACTATTTGCTGGGAATGTTAAAAAGGGAGATTTTGCTCAAGTCCAGATTAAAGCAGAGATTCTCCGATGCCCCAGCCAGATCTGATATTCTCAGCAGAGTTGACCCTGCCACAACAGGACTTAGACTCTGTCATCTGATACCAAGGTTTTGGAAAGGAATGAGATGGCTTTATTTTGATGGGCTTGTGAAATGCTTCCCCAACAGTGGTCGAGAAAGCGCGTAATGTCATGAGACTCAGTAAGAGAAAAGGTAAGATACCCAGTGCCTACAAAGATGATTCACGAAAAAGTGAACAGAGTATAGGGTTTGGGGTAAGAGAACCTGAATTTGCATCCCAGCCCTCGTGTTTTCTGCCCCGTGACTTCAAATAAGTGACTTCCCCTCTCTGGGCCTTAATCTCTGTCTCTGTATAATGTAGGATTTAGCAAGAGAATTCCTAAGGTCACTTCCAGCTCTAAATATCTGATCAGGTAATGAAAATAAAGGCAGTTCAGCCACATTTTTAGTCCAAGAACTGAGCTCAGTGGAAGTTTCCACTACTTTTCAGGCTCTGGCAATCAGCAATTCTCCCCTAAGCTTTCATCTCTCTCCATTCTATCCCACAGATAAGGCCAACTTTATGCATAAGCACTTGGTGACAGCATGTGGGGGTGCCCAGGCAAGGCCACCCTGTTGCAGAGATCTCTATCCCAATTTATCCATATGGGTCATACTGCCTGAAAGCCACCCAGTAGTGAGCCTGTGTCTTTGCAATCCTACTGTAATAGCTCTGCAACTTCAGTTATTTTAATAGATCTTTGTATGGTATATCCTCCATTACTCTCTCTTTCTGGACATGCTCCCTATTGTTATTGTTCCTTTTAAAATGTGGTTCTCCTAAAGGAACACAACCTTGGCATGGTCTGACTAGAACACGGTGACTGTCAAGTCCCTTGTTCCAGGTGCTGTCCCTCCCTTAAAGCCATCCCTGTTCAAAGATCTTTAGCTTTAGGGATTGAATTTGTCCGGTTAGAAGTGACAAACAGAGCTCAGATCCTTGAGTCAGCCCATCATCTGCAGTCTAGGTGGGGAGCAGAGGAGGAGGTGGCTGGTGCTGCCATCTGTAGGTCCATGTACCATTAAGTGCTGACACTCATGGCTGGTGGAGCAGCCCCTGGTGGATGGCATTTGTGGAAGGTCAGCAAAGAGTGAATGTGGATACAATACTTGACTAAAGAGATGAAGAACAAACTGGACCTGTAATTTGGGAGGAGACTGGATAGGGGAGGGATTCAGGGTGATGATGATGATGATGATGATAAGGAAGAGAATGGTAATTTCCCTTGACAATTCTGTCCCATCTATTGTCTCACTTGATCCTCATAATAATCCCATGAGGGAGGGAGGAAAGACCAAGATGATTATCCCCAAACTGATGAAGTGTTAATTGTCATGGACATAACCATTCATGTGACTATAATGCCCTCACCTTTTGACTGATAGATCTCACTGCTAGGCACTTACCCCAAGATAGTCAATGGCAAATTAAATCCCCTTTTGCCCCAACATATTTATAGCACTACCTTTGTGGTGGTAAAGAACTGGAAACAAAGGTGATGCCCATTGACTGAAAAATGGCTAAAGAAACTGTGGTCCATGAATGCAGTGGGACATCATTATGCATGATGAGGCAACAAAGAAGTAACGCAATATCCATGTGACCACATGTACAAGTGATCACACTCCATCCCATCTTCTCCATAAGATTGTTTCCCTGATCATTCCAACTCACTCACTGTCTGCTGACCACAAATGTGAACATGTCTTCTCCATGCTCCAAAAACCCTCTCAATTTGTCCTCCCTTCTAAACATTACCCTATATCTCTCTTCTCTCTTGTGGCTCAACTTTTTCAGAAGTCCATCTGTAGAGGTGCCTCTACTTCCTTTCCTTTCATTCTCTTTTTAACTTAAGCCACAGACTGGCTTCCGATATCATCATCCAAAAGAAACTCTTTTCAAGATAGCATTGATCTCCTAGTTGCCAAATTCAATGGCCTGTTATGCATCCTCATCCTTCTTGACCTCTCTGCAGCCTTTGACACTGCTTATCGCCTTCCTCTCTTTGAGACTCTTTTTTCTCTAGGTTTTTATGGCATTACTCTTGGTTTCCTCCAGTCTCCTTTGCTGATTCTTCATCAAGATTACATCCACTAACCATAGATGTCCCATAGACCTCTCTCCTGGTCCCTTTTCTCTTCTTCTTTTCATTTGGTAATCTCATCAGCTCCCATAGATTCAACAATCATCTCTATGTTTATGATTTTAAAGTCTACTTATCCACCCTTTTCTGCTCACCTCTGATGATACGTCTTCAACAGTCTCTTAATCATCTTAAACTATGTCCCATAGGCTTTTTAAACTCAATAGATTAAAAACTGAATTCATTATCTTTCCTCTCAAATCCTCCCCTATTCCTAATGTCTCTTTTTCCATGGAGAGTCCTACCATCCTCCCTGTCATTCAGGTAAAAAAAACATCCTCAATGCCCCACTCTCTCATAGCCCTTCCATGAGAGAGCTGTTGCCAAGACCTGTTGATTTGTACCTTTGTAATACCTCTAGCACATGCCCCCATTTCTCGTCTGAAACTACCTCCACTCTGGTGGAAGCCCTCATCACCTCATGCCTGACTACTGCAATATCCTGCTTGCTGGTATCCCTGCCACAAATCTGCCCCCACTTCAGTCCCTCCTATATTATGTGGCCAAAATGATCTTCCTAAACACAAGTCTGCCCATTCATGCCCCACTCCCCTCAATGAGCTCCAGTGCCATCCTATTACCTTGAGGACCAAACATGGAATCTTCTGCTTAGTATTCAAAACTCTTTATGACCTCCTCCCACCTTTCCAGGCTGTTTTGCTTACACTTCACACCAACCGGTACATACTCTGCAATCTCCTGCCTTTGCCTTGAACAAGATCCTCCATCTCCAGGCTTTAGATGTTTTCCTGTGGATGTTCCCCCTGCCTGAAATATTCTCCCTGCTTATCTCTGTGGCTTGACTTCCTTCCAAATTCCACCTTTCTTGTCCTTCTTATTCTGATGACTGCCACCTGTTGATTAACTCAAATGGATCCTATATGTAGTCTGTTTGTACATAGTTATTTATGTCTTGCTTTCCCCATTAAACTGTGAGCTTTCCAGTTCCTTGAAGAGCTCTATTTGACCTTTATTTGTATGCCCAGCACTTAGCACAGTGCCTGGCACATAGCAGCTTCTTAGTAAATATTATTTATTACTATTATAATAACATAATACATTAATAAATGTTTGCTGACTGATAGAGAAAATAAGGGACTTGTATCCCCATGTTCTGATCCACCCCCCCCAAGCCAAATTGATATGTCTAAAATACCTGTCTGCCACACCCTCTCCCTATTTCCTTAAGACCTGGCATTTCAAGCCCTTCACAACATGGCTGTAACCTGCCTTTCCTTTGGTCTCACTTTCATTCCCCTCCTTAATTCAATGTCTTAGTCCAAATGGCCTTCACACTTTACCCAGTTCAAGGCTGTGCCCCCTGTTCTGTTTCTGGGCTTCCATACAGGCTCCCTTATGTCTGGCTTGGAATCCTTTCCTTTCTCTCATCTGTCTCTCAGAATTTCTAGTTTCATTCACAGCTCAGTCCATGGTTATATCCTTTTGATTATTTAGTTCTTGGTACTCATTCCATCTTGAAATTAGTTTGTTGTATTCACCTCCATCACCACCCCCTCTGAGTGTCAGATTGCTTCATTTTAGCCTCTCCATTCCCAGATCCTAGCATAGTGTCTGGACATAGTAGCCATTTTGAAAATGTTTGTTGGATTTAATTGGATGACCTTTTCATTGACTCATCACATCAATACATCTTCTGTGGCTCTATATGTTCTAGGCCTGACACAATAGCTATGTAACTTGCAAAAGCACAGGATTTCAGAGTGGGGAGGAAACTCATTAGCCATATGTGAACTAATTATTTCCCTATACCGAACCTTTGTTTCCTCATCTGTAAAATGGTCTTAATAATATCTTCACAATCTCATTCATTCTACTGTTACAAGGGAAGGGCTTTGTAAAGCTTAAAGGGCCGTATATACTATCATCTTTAATCTCTTTCTTGTTTGATGATGGGTTAGCTTTTTCTCCTTTTAGTCTGGCCCCTTATTATATCAGTTGTGAACTGGTATAGATGCTCCTCCCATTCAAGCATATTGACACTTCCTTGGCAATGTGTAATCTTGCAGAATTTCCTGGGCACACAGAGTGAGTGGTTAAGGGTGTGGCCTAGGATCACTGAGCCATCATGTGCCAGAGGCAGAATTGGACCCCAGGTGTTCCAAGGCCTCACCTCTGTCCACTCTGCTGTGCTGCCTTTCAATACTCATTATAAAGACTTAACTTTTTTTTTTTCTTGACTAAAAGATCAACAGAAGAGGAGCTGAAGAGCAATGCTGTCATTGGGGTTCTATCATTCAGAAGAATCTGTTTCAGCTTTTTCACTTGGAATTCAGGGAAACATAAGATCTTTTTGAAATTCTCTCAAGAGTCTTGATCTAACCACAGCCTCCCTCTCAACTCAATGTGTTCTTTTGGGCCCTTCTGGCAGCTCTGTGTGTTGACACAGTATCTGTCAGTATCATGTTATTCCGTGGCTGTGACATTAGCGTCTCTGTTCTCTTTCCTCTTTCTAAAGGAGCTTTCCCATCTGGGGACTGGGTTTGGCTTCAAAAGCCTTTGCAGGGAAAGGAAAGAGGACATAACCATTGAAATCAGGAGAGGAAGAAATCCCACAAGATCCTGCTCCTTTCTGTGGGTGAAGGAAAGAAAGTATTGCGGCTTGGGGAGTCCAGGGCTCAGTCAGAACTGTCCATGGTGTTAGATGTTTCTCAAGCGTAAATGGAGAGCTTCAATGAACTGGAACTGGCCTCACAGTCACCCTGGACAGTTATTGATTGGCGGCAACTTGACAGATAAGCCAAGAAGCTGGAGATGTTTCCTGTCCTTCACTTCCAATTTTCCTAATATTTCTCTTATTGTTGAGCAGGGAAAGAGGCGAGTGGTTGAGTAGAATTTGGAAGTGTGTATGTGTGTGTTCTATGATCACAGCTCATATTGGAATTTAAGACAGAGAGAATTTCCCATGAAATAATGATGCTCGTACCTTTCACTATTATCAACTATCAACACTTTTCCCAAAAAGAGAGCTAGATTTGGGATTAGAGAACTAGGTCCAAGCCTTTTCTCTGCTGTTTTCTACTTGCCTGACCAGGTCCAAATCACTTCATCTAATGAAGCCTCTCAAGGAGGAATGGGGTTGGATCAGATGGTGCCTCTTCCAGCTTTAAATTCGGGGTCCTATGTCACTTCTTTCACCATCCCCATTTTCTAGGAAAAAAGACCACCTCAGACAGGGGATAGGGGTTGCTGAACTTCACACCTTGAATTCGATTCAGTTTATTTCACAGAATTTATTTCACCGAGTTTCTATTTGGAAGTGACCTGACCAGTCTTCTAGACCAAACCATACTAGAACTTGTCATGCCCAACAAGTGATTTAGGCCAACTGTGAAGAGTTCTAGTGACAGGGAGCTTCCTAACCACGGCAGCCCATTCTACTTTGACACAGCTCTTTTAGGACAGTTTTCATTTTCCCCTTCTCATCATCTGATACTTCTCATACTTCCCCTCGCTTTACTCTCTTGGGCCCAAAAGTTGAATCCTTCTTCCATCTTGTCATAGCAGAATGAGACATTTTGTCACAGGGGATCTCAGTTTGGATCTGGTCTCTGATGGATGTTTCTTGGGTAACCTTGGGCAATTCACTGACCTTGTCTAGATCTTAGTTTCCTTAGCTGTGAAATGAGAGGGTGGATTAGGTGACCTTGGAGGTCCTTCCCACTTCTAAACTGACGATCTTAAGTCCTCACTGCATGAACAGGCTAAGTGATTTTGATGTTTACACATTACAAGGATGAGACAAGATAGTTTCTTAGAGTCCATAATTCCTCTAAGGGTGATTAAGGGAACAAGGACAGAACCGCTATAGACTATCCTGTGAAGGGTCATCACACACACACACACACACAGCCTGAAGGAAGGAAAAAAAGAAGAGAGGTGGCTGAATATTCCTTGAAATCTGGGGGTTGGGGTGAAGGGCATTTAAACAAAGAGATAGGGAGGAGGAAGGATGCTGCACCACATTTTTATCTAGGCTAGGCAAGAACAAGGTTTTAAAAAATAATAACAGTAATAGTAGGATAAAAGGATCCAGGATGGGGAAATGGGATGTGTATATGTGACTAGGGATGTTTTAAGCAAAAGAAGATGAGGATAACAAAAACCGATTTCCTGCCCTCCTCCACCTCTCCCCCATTACCTGTCTTAAGGAAGGAGAGAGAGAGAGAGATGGAGAGAGAGAGACAGAGAGACACACACACACACAGAGACAGAGAGAGATAGAGAGAGAGGAGAGAGAGACAGAGAGAGACACACATAGAGACAAAGACAAAAGAGAAATACACACAGAGAGATTTTTAGGAGATAGATAATGACTGACTGAGTAATGAGCCCAGAATCGTGATTATTTCAAGTGAACCAAGCTTTAGTTACCTACTGCTGACTTTTAAAAAGGAAATAGAATGTGATTTGATGGGGGAGAAAATAAACTTAAGAACTATAACCTTGAATGGCAATTTCTATTACAGAATGGATTAGGAAAGAGAACCCGCCAATTTGCCACACACACAATACACACCTAAGATTTAAAGACTCATGCAGAGTTAAAATGAAGACCAGAAGTAAATTTTACAATGCTACAACCAAATTCTAAAAAAAAAAAAAAGATTTATAAGCATGGTTTCAGACAAGGTAAAATTAAATGTAGATACTGTCAAAAGAAGCAAAGTGATAATGAATCAAAATAAATATTAAGTCTATATACACTGGTTTGTATGGTATCTCAATACTTAAGAAATAACTAACAGAATCTCAAAAAGATCTAGATAGAAAGATAGCAATTATGGCTGATTCAATGTGCTTCTTTTAGACATTAACATATCTGACAGAAAAATAAATAAGAAAATTATAGATCGGAACAGAATGTTTGAAAAAATATGTTAGAACCTTGGCGATTGTTGAATGGGAATATTGAAGTTTATATTTGTTTTTCAGTATCACACAGGACACACACAGAAAATTACCATGTGCAAGAGTACAAAGAACTCATGAATAAATGCAGAAAGAAAAAAATTAAACATATTCTTTTAAAACAATATTGTAATAAACTTTATAGTCACAGTGGAAATACATACAAATATGCATAAATAAATTAAGACAAGCTAATGATATTCTACAAATGAGTAAATAAGTACATAAAATGAAGAAATCGCATTACATTTTTTTTTGTGTGTGGCTCTGAATCCTTCCAACTCTATCCCATAAAAGAGTATTAGAATTTCTCTGATCACTCCCACATTTGCACATTTTTGCAGACTACCCTTACATATCTGAAATGTTTCAGGAATGTGGAGGTGATGGGTTCAAGACCAGCCTCCAAAGTATTTCAGAATAATATTCACCATGTGTCTAAATCTAGAAGCAGCCAGGTGGCATAGTGGTAGTGTGCTGGGCCTGGAGTCAGGAAGACTCATCTTCTTGGGTTCAACTCTGACCTCAGACACTTACTAGCTATGCAAACCTGGCCCAGTGACTTAACCCTGTTTGCCTCAGTTTCCTGAGCTGTAAAATGAGCTGGAGAAGGAAACAGCCAACCACTCCAGTATTTCTGCCAGGAAAACCCCAAATGGGGTCACAAAGAGTCAGAAACTAATGAATAAGTCTTTTTTTCTAATTTTTGGAGGGGGGAAGGCAGGGCAATTGGGGTTAAGCTCCTTGCCCCTGAATAAGTCTTGATGAGATAGTGGAAATAAGTTTATCAATGTTATGTTAACTGATTCCATTTCAGTTTAAACATCCATTTTGTGACTGAGCTGTTTTGTTTTGTTTATTTTTCTAGAAATTGTTTTTCTGTAACAAGATAAGCAGCTGTCTGGTATGACATAGGTAAGCAACATGTGCATATTCTTATACAACTGATAAATGTAAGTGGACCCTCTGATAAGACTGACTACCAATGAAAAATATTATAAATAACTTTATCAGTAATTTGGAAATAAACCACCAATCAAATTTCGTGGTAAACAAGTTCAGAACTCCTGTAGCTAAAAATATTAAAAAGCCTATGAAAATTCCAGCCGTCAGTATATTCCTGGGCCTGACTGGGGCTGCTTCCAGGGTTCCAAACGCCTGAGGCTGAAGCAGCTGGTGTTGGCATTTCAGCAGTGGTGTTGATCAACCACAACTTGCCAGCTGACCGCCTTAGAGGGCGGACAGAGAGAAAACCTTCTCTTGAGTGTGTTCTGAAAGATGCTTTCAGAACCTCTATGCAGTAATTTGGTTGTTTGTTCCTAGAGAAGGGTATTGTTTGCACACTTTGACAAATAGTTTGATTGCATATATGGCAAAGTTTAAGTCTGATGAGGATTTCCATTTGCAAGTTAGCATAAGTAATGAGGGTACATGTACATTCTAGGTTACAACAGAGGCACCCAGACTGTGCTTCGATGGAAGCTAAAGATTCTTCCAATCAGAAGTGAGTAGAGAGGGCATTCCAGGCATAGGGCATGGGGTCTGTCTGTGCAACATTAAGGATGCAGGAAATGAATGTTATACGTTGAAAACAGGTAGCAGGCTAGGTTGCCTGAAACAGAGAGTGTGGAGAATGAAGTAAGGGAGACCAGCCTAGAAAGGGAGGTAGGATTCAGACTGTTGTGGATGTTTAATGTCACACTGAGGAATTTCATTTGATTCTAGAACCATCGAACATGCTTGAGGAGAGGAGTGGCTTGGTTAGGTTGAGGTTTCAGGGATGTCCATTTGAAAGCTTGTGAAGAATGGATTGGAAAGGGGAGAGATTGGAGTGAGGGAGATTGGTGGTAGCCCCTCCCAATAATGCTGGAAAGAGGTGTTGAAGGCCTGGATTTTGAGGAAGGGGAGATGCTACCCATGGGATATTGGGCAAATCACTGCCTCCTCCTAGCTTCAGTTTCCTTGAATGAGGGAGTTAGACTGGGCAGCTAGGTGGAGCAGGGGATAGAATGTTGGACCTGGAATCAGGAAGATCTGAGTTCAAATCTGACCTCAGACTCTTACTACCTGTGTGACCCTGGGCAAGTCACTTAAGTCTGCCTCAGTTTCCTCATCTGTAAGAATGAGTTGGAGAAGGAAATGGCCAACTATGCCAGTATCTCTACCAAGAAAACCCTAAATAGCATAACAATCAGACACTGAAAGGACAGAGCTATAACAACAACAACCAGCACAACAACCACAACACCCTAGTTGCTTTTTAATGTACATTCTAGCTCTAAATCTCTGACACTATCAGACGTCACATCAGAACTTGGACTCCATTGGCATAGCCCAAGACTACTGTGGTTCATCTCCATGACACAAAGTGATGGTGGACTAACAGTGAAATGAGAAAGATAATCACTTTAATAGAGCTCTCTGACACCTGAGATGCCAATGTTGGAGGCTTTAAAATAGTAAGTAAGATTTTTATTTTACATATTTACAGGTAGAATGTCAAATTCCTGAGTGCAGAGAATTGTCTTTTTTGGGGAGTTTCATATCCCTAACATCTAGCACAGGGATTCACACATGACAGGGGCTCTGCAAATGCACATTGATTAACTGATGCCCAAATTCTTGACAGCCTGGAAAAACTCCAAATTTAAGACAACGAAGGGTAGGAATTCTGGAAGCCTCCAGGGCTCCCTGATGAAAGTACTTGGGAGCAAAAGTGATGCTCATAAAAGCACTGGCCACAGTACTCCCAAGTGAAGGATGGCGGGGTGTGCTTACTGCCCTCTGAGGGTTAGATAGAAATGGAGGAATATGCGGGAAACTCATCCAGAAGTCACAGTCTGGAGGAAGTTGGAGGGCAGGGCAGGGCTGAGGCTCACCCTAACTTGCCAATTGGTAGCCTCTTAGGGTTAGGGTTAGTCTTGCTTATTTTTTACTGCTAACATTTCTCAAAGCACAACAACCTCTTACACTAGCTCCCAATGTCAGCATTAGAGCAACAAAACATGAAGCTTTTCCACTTCTGCTTTGACATTGTCCTATCCCAACCTTTGTAACAACACAGTCCAGAAAGCCTAAAGCCCCACACAAAGCCAATGCTGAGTGTGGCAGGGAAGGAAGAGCCCTGGTTTCGTCTAGCCAACACTGGAGTGTGTCTGCATGTTGGCCGACGTCTTTTCTCTACAGCAAGAACTCTTCTGTTTGATACAACCTAAAAATAGTTGAGCTGCTCACAGGGACGTCTTGGGAATAAGTGTTGGACTCTTGGCTGTGGAAGCTACAAAAGGCAATATGCTTTCTGGAAAGGTATCAGCTGGTGTTTTGTTCTGTTAGAGGCTTCTCAAATTGTCTCTCTTGGAAAAAACACAGGCTGCATTTTGCCAAGTTCCCTGCTGAAGAGGGGAAGAGAAGCCATCAAGTAATGATCAAAAAGGAATGTGTTCATCTAAGGACACACTTGCAAACACTTGTGAACATGCTCAAATACATGCATACTCACACACGCGTGCATTCGTGTGTCTACACCAGCATGCACTGATGGTCACCAGGGGGTGCTGTGGTGTAGTGAGAGTGATTGTGGTTGCTTTTTTATATTCACCTCATGCCTTCCTTTTCTTTAACGTTCTCCACCCACCTGCCAAATGCTTGTTCCTCATGCCCGAGTCAGGCCAAATCACTTGCCTGCTTTAAAGCCTTCAGTGGCTCCCTATTAGCTCCTGCTGCATATACACATATGTACATGTACATATGTGTACATATGTACATATACATATGTGTACATGTGTATGCACATATGTATAGAAATCAAATCTACTTGTCACCTACTTAAAGTGGGGTGGGGTAATTAAATATCTCAATGAAACTTCAACTGTATTGTGTGCATAGCATGTCGTTCAATCTTTCTAGTTGTGTCTGACTCATCTGGGATTTTCTTGGCAAAGAGTTTGGAGTGGTTGGCCATTTTCTTCTCCAAACCATTTCTTAGATGAGCAAACTGGGACAAACAGGGTTAAGTGACTTGCCCAGGGTCACACTGCTAGTAAGTGTCTGAGGCTGGATTTGAACTCATAAAGAAGAGTCTTCCTGACTCCAGCCTAGCACTCTATCCACTGCAGCACCTCCCAGTTGTCCCAAGCATAGTATATCTACCCTATTAAACTTGAAGGTCAAGGAGCTTGAGATTTCACTTTTGCCGCAAAATGGTAGCAAAGATACTTGTGCCATGTAGATATTTAATAAACATTTGTTGGATGGCATAGTATTTGTAATAGGCAAAGGAGCAATAGGTCTTCATATGTCAGTCTTTCAATGACGCAAAATAACTCTAGTTTAACCACAATGGAAATGGTTCAGACTTAAAAAGAGGAACCTAGATTAGCCTGGGGTTGGGGTCTTTTATAATATCTCCTAATTGCTGTTCTAGCCTCATCTCCCTTTGGTCCCATTCATACCCTGTGCATTCCAGCAGGATTGGTCTCATGGGTATCCCATAATCTTCATGTCTTTTCTCACCTGTCTTCTGCATCAAACTCTATCTCACCCCCATTTCTGATTCTTTAACTCCAGAGCTTCATAGCCCCATGATCCAGAAGGCCCCATGGGACCCATGATCCAGGAGGCCTTTCCCTCCATAGGCTCTAGTCCAGCCAGACTGGTCTCCTTGCTGTTCATCAAATATGATGCCCAGAACTTGAATGTTCTCCCTCTTTTCCTTTGTTTCCTTCTGGTCTCCACTCAAGCCCCACCTTGGTGGGGGGAACTTTCCTGAATTCCCCCAAGTTGCCCTCTCCGAAGTGACCTTGTCTTCATTTCACATACACCTATATATGCACATGTTATCTTCTCTCTAGAATGGAAGCTCTTTATCTTTGTACCCTGAGCACAGCACAGGTGTTTAATAAATGCTTACTCCACTCTAAGCACTACTAGAAAGCAATTTAATGTGGTCTTGGTTCTGGAACCACAGCTAACTCTATGATTGCAATGTTTTCTTTGAGTTCCAATGGGAGTATGTTGTCCCTGGCCTGTGGGATCCTGAAGTATGGTGACTTTGCTTTGACCTTGAACAAAACAGAGAACCCTAAAGTTTTCTAAATGTATGTCAGATTTCTCCCTGCTCCTTGGTACCTTTTATTAGTTTGCAGGAACATAGAAAGTCTTTGTTACCATAGGACTATCAACCCTTTTCAAGTCAAGTCAATAATCAATCATTCATTGTTGTTTAGTCATTTTTCGGTCATGCGCAGTTCTTTGTGACCCTATTGTGTGGTTTTCTTGGCAAAGACAGTAGAGGGGTTTGCCATTGTCTTCTCTAGCTCATTTTACAGATGAGAAACTGAGGCATAAAGGATTAAGTGACTTGCCCAGGGTCACATGGCTATTAAGTGTCTGAGGCTGGGTTTGAACTCAGTGAGATGAATCCTCCCGACTTCAGGCACCACCCTCTACCTACTAGTCCCCAATCATTCATTAAGTACCTACTATTTGCCAGGCTCTCTGCTAAGCACTGGGGATACAAAGTCACACTCTCAAGGAGCTCACAAGTCTATGGGAGAGACAACAGCATACAAAGAAGCTAGAGACAAGCTAATCAATAGAAAGAAGGCCCTAGAATGACAAGGGATTGGGAGAAGACTTCCTGGGAAGGTGGGATTTGAGCTGAGACCTGAAGGAATTCTGGGCAGCCAGGAGGCAGCACTGAGGACAGAGAGCAGTGGAGGCAGGGGGATGGATGGCCAGCCTTGGCATTAGGGGATAAAACGTTGGGTCTGAACAGCAGCAAAGAGGCCAGTGTCACTGGGTGTCAGAGTCCCCACTTAGGAGGCATGTTTCAGAAGAATGAGACCACTTCACTGCATTCATTAGCTATGGAACCCAGCTGTAATTCTGCCTAAGGGTAAAAGGCCCAGGTCTAACTTTGTTTACTTTAGGGACTTTACAACAGTCAATCACCACCATTTTTCTCTCATGTGGCTCCTGAGCTCCTAGCACTGTCCCGATTGACCAATGATGCATTTTAGACCATTTCTCAAGGTTGTTTCCCTCTTTTAATTTCCCCCCACCACTTACAAGTAATGAGACATAATCCAAAAGCAAAATGTTTGATGAGATTTTTATCTAGAGAAAGATTGCTTTAAAGTCCTAATAAAGTAAGGAATTTGGAACCATTTCTACATCAAAGTCTCCCCTTATGAAGTCAGTTCCTGGGGAGGCTGAGGTGGGCTGATCTTTTGAGCCTGGGAGTTCTGAGCTGCAATGAGTTCCTTGTTCAGGTGTCTCCAGTACATTCGAAGCCCCCAAGATTCGGGGGTGAGGGGACCATGTTGTGTAAGGACCAAATTTCCTAAATGAGCCACCCCAGGGCAGAAGCAGAGCAGGTCAAATCCATGCTGATTAGGAGTGAAATTGGGCCCGTGAGGAGCCCCTGAATTCCAGCCTGGGTGAGATAGGCAGTTGTCGGTTAGTAATTGAATCATGTCCAAGTTTTCTTGGCAAAGGCACTAGAGTGGTTTGCCATTTCCTTCTCCAGGGGATTGAAGAGAAGAGAGGTTAAGTGACTTGCCCAGGTTCACACAGCTAGTAAGTGTTTGAGGCCAGATTCAAACTCAGGTCTTTCTGATTCCAGGTCTAATGCTCTATCCACTGAACTTTCTAGCTGCCTCAGTGGGAGGATGGACAGGCCCAGTCTTGAAAACCAAAGTGAAAAAACCTTTGAAGATCTTGGGCTTAACAATTCTGCCCTTCGGACCTCTGGAAGAGAACTCTTGGGATGCTAAGGACAATTGCAGCATAATATGGGCAGACATGGGAGGTTGGGCAGGGAGCCTCTGTAATAGGAACTCCTGACTTGCTGAGACAGCAGATGTCTTGGTGTATTTCCAAGGTGTACAGGGTCAGTGGTGTTTGTGGAATTGGGTGATAGGCAGCATTTCTCACTTAGAGTTACTAGAGGTTTGCAGTTACCAGGAATGGTGGTCAGAGCCTTTGAGAAGCCAGGGCATCCTGGAAGACCTCCATCAGTGAGATGACAGAGTACTGCCCCCAGGTGCACATTATTAGTAGGGTTGTTTAAATCCTTCCTTTCCTTCTGTAAAAGAACAAACACAAAGGAATACAAACCAAGTCCCCAGCAGCCTGACTCACTTCCCAAAGTATAAACATCATCCTGGTACTTGGACAGGAGCAGAGCTGGAGACTCAGTGTATGGTCAGTTTGAACTAGGCAGCAAAGACCCTGAGGAAGGGGCTGGAAGGCTGACAGGCCCAGGGCTGGCTCTCCCTCTGTTCCCAAGGCACGGGTGGCTGCTCTGTGTGACTGGGGGGTCTCCATGGTGCATGTTCTCTCGGTTTCATGATAAGGTATATTTTTCTGCTTTAAGCAGTCAACCCCAGACACTTCAAGAGCACTCCCTTTAAGCCCATGGGCTGATGTAGTGAGTGTACCGCTCAGCTTCAGACCTCTATTTAGGCCTGGAAGAGAGGTGCTTGGTGCATGAAGCCAGGGGCAGACAGCAGATCACTGATGAAGGCTTATGTGTAAATGATGCCATCAGAGAGGGTGTTTCCACAATCTGGCTAGCAGCTTCTGTGGGGGGTCCAGATCCACCCACAGCTAGCACCCAGAAAGCTGCTTGACAGCCAGAAAGCCCAGGTTCTTTTGATATGCCTTAATAAGGAGAGCAAGGTTAAGGGGTTGGCAA
>CM053623.1:229150123-229181748 GCA_028646595.1 Phalanger gymnotis
CCATCCCCAGGATCACATCATATACAAATCAATGACTCCTACTTGTCTCAGTGCTGAGAAATGCTCCAAGACAAAAAGATCCCACTTTATCTGCCCCAGAATCATTAAAGGCACTTAAGAGAAGGAAAGCAAAATGTCCCACCTTAATTACTATTACATAATAATGTTAATGTTACACCTAATAGGGGTTTGGGCCTGGGGCTTAGCACTTAGCAAGATTCAATGACAAAAGCCAAACTCTTCAAGGGCACTTGTTGAACTAAGTGCTAAGAAGACAATTTTTGCCTTATGACACAGAGGGATGCAAGATCAGAGATGGAGGTTAGCTGGTCGCAAAGGTACACAGTGGGAGCAAGAGAACAGGTGGGCAGACCCGGTGAGGTCCTGTGCTCTTTGGATGTTAACACAAATAGAGGCATCCTACAGCATGTTGGTCCAGAGCCTGTGAAGGATTGACAGGGGAACCAACAGTCTGCATTGTGGGAGGCCATGTGAATAGCCCTGGTATCAAGGATCCATTGGGGTAGGGAAATATTGCCTTCCTTACTGAGGAAAGCAGTGGAATGCAGTGGTTAGGGGACTATATGGGAAGTCAAAAAGACTTGGCTTAGAAACTTGCCTCTGACACTTGGTAGCTGAGTGGCCCTGGGCCAGTCACTTTACATTCCTAAGTCTGTTTCTTCGTCTTTGAAAACTCTACGCTTTTGTGTGCCTACGGGGTATTTTTATTATGACCTGAGATCTGCCCCGGGAAGTGCCTTCTCCCCCTTCTTGAGTTCATTCCCAGTCGCTGTTGCTGTGCATTTTCCATGGGTGCCAAGTGCGTGAGTTATGAGAAGCTCCTCCCAGCACTTCCTGCTCAGTACTGCTTTCCTCCTCCTCTGCCCTGGGGGCCAAGCAGAGCAAGAATCTGCCTTGTTTCTCCTGTCACAGCCCTTCCAAGGCCTGGGAGTACAGCACTTCTCATGTCCCTAAACAGCCCCAGTCCTTCCAATGGATGATGAGCTGGCACAGTCTTCAGACCTCTCTGTGTCCTACTTGTCCTGATCTTAGTCTTTCTGAGACTCCTCCGAGGGTAGAGAAGGGGTTTGGTCCATTGCCATGCAGCAGGGGCAAGCAGGAGAATAGAAGGTGGCAGGCACCCTGCCTCTGACATGGAGTCAGTGTGTAACTTTGGGGAAGTCATTAGCCCTCTCAGAGCCTCATTTTCCACCTCTGTATAATGGGCATGATGGTACCCACTGCACCTACTTGCTAGAGCTGTTATGAAAGTCACACTTTGTAAAGCACCAGGCCTGGCACACATGGCATCTGCTCTTGTTATGCCAGTGAGGGCCAGTTCTGCTGCTCTCACAGGCAGGTTGGTTTGCTACTGCTGTTGGAGACTGAATCCTCATCCACTTCTACATAGTTCAGCAACTATTTCTGAGGCTCTTAGCAGGCAGGACTCTCACCCTGGCCTGGATCCAGACCCAAGGGCTGCATTCAACTGTAATCCATCAAGGCTGTTGAGCCTTGGTCTGAGGCCTTAATCATGTTAGCATCTCCCTTTTGTCTCTCTTGACAATTAATTTCCTTGAAGCCTTTCTGCTAATCAGCTTGGGCTGAGCATATAAGGAGGGATTCTGGAGGAGGAGACAGCCCCTTTTCTGCAGTGCCCCTCCCCCAGCCACCTGACAGTGTCTGAGCCCTCCCCTTCCCACCCCCCAAACTTCAAGGGAAGGGCATGGCTCATCTAAACCACTTGCATTGGCCAATTTGTTCTTGGCTCACTTGCTTGTGGCCTGCCTGAGAGGCACCTTCTCCAAGGGGGTGAGCATCTTTGAGGCTAGGTTGATCAATGCCAGAGGCTGTTGATCTCATGAGGATTTTCAGTGAATTCCAAATGAACCACTTCAGGTAGGTGTGTGCCATGATTCCCATTATATGGATGTACACCCCTCCAGTGCCCTGCCCAAACTCAGTGGTGGATAGATTCTTTGGCAAGTCCAAGAATAAGGAGAATGCTGCTGAAAGTATGCAAAATCTATCAAAAAGTAACTTGGTAATAATCTCAAGATCTCAGGATCCAAGTGTTGCAACAATTGGGCTTGCAGCTCTTGTGGGAGTGAAAGACCAACACAAACCCAACAACAAGAACACTGCCAGCACAGGTTCTTTTGATCTGCTTTACTAAGGAAAGAAAGGTTAAAGGGCTAACAATCTTACTTTAATCCAACATATACAAATAAACTCACTTTGTTCAGGTGAAAAAGCCAGCAACCTGAACTTTAGAGCAAATACAAACAAATTACAAACATACACAATATAAACAGACCAAGTATAATTTATAGTTACCAAGAAACCATCAACATCTGGATCGATGAGCCGGGAGGCTCTCAGAGTGGCTGCCCAGAGTCCTGCTCCAACACTCCTCCAGGAGTGAGAGCCTCAAGGGAAAATGCAACATCTGGGTTTATATATCTTATTCAGGGTCAAAGGTGAGTCACACATCTCAAAGCATCACAAAAATGAGACTTAAACCCACATGGTCTAAAAGCCTCTGATGTCACATACGTCACTCAAACCCATGTAAACTAGGCTTTCCCTTGAGGCAAGGAGGTCATGAAGGACTCCTGATTTAATCAAGAAAACAAAGGCCAAACTCTTCAAGGGCACTTGATTGAATAAGTGCTAAAAGCCCTCCTTAATTACCAATACACCAAGGTCCCCTCTCCAACATCTCAGCAAGTAGGCATCCAACCTTTTTGTGAATACTTTCAGTGACAGAGAGCTCAGTATGTGTGGGGAGAAATGGAGTGGGAGGCAGGAGATCCAACTACAGGCTCCTAAGCAAATACTTTGATATCTCAAAGTCCTAATTTCCATGTGTGTAAAAAGGAGACAAACATACACGGTCCCCTAGTAAAGAGGCAGTTGGTGAGTGACACAGTTGATAAAGCACTAGGTCAGAGTCAGGAAGACCAGAGTTCAAATCTGGCCAGCTTATCATGTAACCTTTGCCTCAGTTTCCACAACTGTAAAATGAAGATAATAGTAACACCCATTTCACAGAGTTGTGAGGATCAAGGGAGAGAGTATTTGTAAAAAGTACTTAGCACACTGCCTGGCACATAGTATGTGCTTTAGGAAGGGTTATTCCATTCTCTTCCCAGTTACCTCTTCAGATTTTTATGAGCATTAAATGTAGACAGCAGTATTGCTATGGACCTAGGAAATTGCTGGTGTTGGAATGCCCTCCATTCCTTCATATTCCCAACATCTTTGCCTGCTGTGTGATTCTGGCCCATATTTCCCAGAGATCTTCCCCAGAAGATATGCTCAATGTGCTGGAGGTCTACGGAGATCTCTTTTAGCCTTCCGTGGGTACCCAGACAGTTCTTAGGGAGCCTATCGGTTATTTCTCCTTGTGAGCTGACACAATTGGCTCACACATCACCTTGATCATAGCCTTTATTCAGTTTCTTTTAAACTGACTGCAATCTTTTTTTCATGCAACATGTGTCTCCCTGTCATGACTCTTTGGGTCAGTGACAACTTTTAGGAGTTGGGGGGGGATGAAGAAACTTTTTCCCTGAGAAGTCTAGGACTCAGGATCCCTATGATTCCAAGTTTAGCCAATGGGGATTAGATTGTCACTGCCCTTCACCGTTGTGATCATAACATTGATTTAATTATCAATCTGTGAGGAAGAGATAGAAAAGAGGAATGGGGAGCCTGACAGGAGAGTCCCTAGGCAAGGCAGGGGTTTATGGAGTCCTGGAGTCCAGGCAGTTTCAGAGGATGTGAATTTTTTTTGTATAAACACCTTCCAGCCCTGATCTAGGTCATCTTTGTCCCAGGAAATGATGGCTGGATTACTCCCCACCCAAACCCAAAGTAGGGAAGGTCTGGGAGAGTCTTTATTTTGTGACTGGTAGCCAGCATAGAGGAGAATTGTGCATAAATTATAGTAGGCAGGGTACTCAGAAGCCACAAAGTTCATCCCCTTCACTGATAGAGAGTGAAGCTGAGACCCAGACAGGAGATGTGACCCATTCAAGGTGACACACATCCAAACCACTCCTTGCTATAGTACTCCTTTTTGTGACTAGCCAAGCATTCCTGGCTGACAAGCTGCTCCACACTTAACTAAGATGGTTCTCAGAGCCCGCACTGGGCTACTGGTCAGCTCCTAAGACTGACCAGAGCTTGTGTTCCTATAGCAGCAATAGGATAAGAACCTAGTTACCCCAACACCAAGGTCAGTCATTGGAGGATGACCTTGGTGGATGGTCTACACTTGATTTGAAGGGGCCTTGGCAGGTATGTGAATGTGGGGGGTGGAGGATTAACAGAACGATGCAATACAAAAGCCTTTCCTTCCCTAAATACTTTCTTGGCTATTCTAAGTCCTTTTAAAAATATAAAAGCTGGCTACTGAAAGCCTTTAAGCATCTTACATATGCTCTCCATGTTAGGATTAAATATCGCTGCTATCAATAGGTACTTAATAATCTCTGTCAGACATTGCAGCCAGAAAACCCCACAAACTGTCAGGAGGAACTCTTTTCCCATTTCTCCTGCATTTATCTAAAAATAACAGTATGTCCTTAGCCTTATCTGGCTTTAGGATCCTCTGTGTTTCAGCCCTTGAAGCAGCAGAGGTGAAGGGGTGCCCTGCAAAGAGAGCTCCAGTTGGTTCTATCTTCCCTAAGATGCTTAGCCCAGAGGTGGATGTATGCTCCTCATGGGACCTTCCCTATAATGCACAGTAGTACCAGCACTGTCCTCCTTTAGGGTGAATGTGTGCTCTACACAGGGACTTTCTAGAATGACACACAGTAGGACCAGCAATATCCTCCTTCTGGGTCAATATGTGCTCCACAGAGGGCCTCCCTGGGATGACACACAATAGGACTAGCACTTTCCTCCTCCTGGGTACTGAGTGCAATCTAATATGGAAGTCCCTTTCTCTTGGTTGCCATGGAACAGTATTAATTCATTACCTTTCATCTGGATCATTGCACTAGCCTTCTGATTTGTCCTCCTTCCTCGAGTTTTGCTCCTTGCCAAGCCATCATCCACATAGCTGCCCTGGTGACTTTTAGAGTTCGAGTTTTACCACATTATCATCCCCTCCAACACTCCTGAACCTGCTGGATCTGTGTTACCTCCAGGACAAAATAGAAATTCCTCCATCTGGTAATGGAAGGCCACACCAGCCCATATCTACACACTGTGTTAAGGTACATTCACCTATTCGTTGTTGTTCATACAAGACCCTCCATCTCCCACTATGATGTCTTTGCACTGGTTGTCCCCAAGCCTGTAGTGCTCCCCTTGTCATCTCTACCTGAGTTTCCATGACTTCCTTCAAGACTCAGCTCTGATCTTTGCAAGAGGCCTTTCTGGGCACCGTGCCCCTTCCATGTGCCCTGAGCTTACTGTCCATCTACATATATGATGTTTGTCACTGGTTATTTACCCGTTGTCTCCCACATTTAAGGGTGAGCTCTTGGAGAGCAAGCAGTAGATCTTTTTGGAATTTTTGTTTTTTAATTTCTTTTTTATTTTTAGTTTACAACACTCAATTCCACAAGTTTTTGGGTTCCAAATTTTCTCTCACTCCCCGCAAGACAGTATGTAATCTGACATAGTTTCTACATATACCTTTGCATTAAACTTACCTACATAAGTTGTAAAGAAGAATCATAACCTATGGAATGAATCATGAGAAAGAAGAAATGAAACCAATAAAGAAGGAAAAAAATTGCAAATAGTTTGCCTCAATCTTCATTCAGACTCTGTAATTCTTTCTCTGAATGTGCATAGCTTTTTCCATCATGAGTCTTTTGGAGATGTCTTTGAACCTTGCATTGATAAGAAGAGCCAAGTCTATCAAAGTTAGTCCTTACACAGATACTGTGTGTTTGTAATCGTATATAATGATCTCCTGGTTCTGCTCCCCTCACTCGGCATCAGTTCATATAGGTCTTTCTAGGTTATAATGAAGTCTGTCTGTTCCTCATTTCTTATAGCACAATAGTATTCCATTACATTCATATACCACAATTTGTTTAACCATTCCCCAATTGATGGGCATTCCCTTGATTTCCAATTCTTTGCTACCACAAAAAGAGCCGCTATCAATATTTTTGTACATACTGGCACATTTCCCACTTTGTTTCAACAATCTGACTAGCAGCTTCTGTGGGGGTGAAAGACCAACACAACCCCAACAACAAGAATGCTACCAGCACACTGCAAAAGCACATGTTCTTTTGATCTGCTTAACTAAGGAAAGCTATGTTAAGGGGTTGACAAGCTTACTTTAATTCAGCAAATATTATTCACTTAGTTCGGGGGAAAAAGCCAGCACCCTGAACTTCAGAACAAAATACAAACAAATTACAAACATCAACACACAGACCTTGTCTGATCCAAATCCCAATACATAGTTACAAGAGTTTAACAAAGTCTCAGCATCCAGGTTACAAGCTGGAGGGCTCCTAGCTACAGCTGCCCGGAGTCTCTGCCTCAGCACCACCACGAGTAAGAGCCCTGCACAAATGGCCCTGTCTTCTCTTCTTATAGGGGTTCAGACATCATCAAATGTCATCTGAATGACCAGAACTTAGGCTGCTATGATTGGCTCTTGAGTTAGCCCCTCCCTTTAGGACCCTGGGAGGTTCACATCCACATAGGTTAGGTTAACACCTAATAGCGGTTAGTGCCTGGGACTTAGCACTTAGTAAGACTCAGTGAAATATACGGAATTACACAAAGGAAACAAAAGCCAAACTCTTCAAGGGCACTTGTTGAACTAAGTGCTAAGAGCCCATTTTGCTTACCAGCACACACTTTTGTGATCTCTTGGAGATATAGCCCTAGAAGTGGTATTGCTGGGTCAAAGGGTATGCACATTTTTATGGCCCTTTGGGCATAGTTCCAAATTGCTCTCCAGAATGGCTGGATCAGTTCACAACTCCACCAACAATTTAACAATGTTGTAGTTTTTCCACATCCTCTCCAGCATTTATGATTTTCCTGTTTGGTCATGTTAGCCAATCTGACAGGAGAGATTTGGCACCTAAGAGTTGTTTTGATTTGCATTTCTGTAATCAATAGTGATTTAGAGCATTTTTCACATGACTATAGATATTTTTAATTTCTTCCTCTGAAAATTGGGCAGGCAGTGGATTATTAAAACTATCTACCTGCTCTGTTAGTAGTGCTCCTGGCAAATAGAAGGCACTTAGGAAATGCTTGTTGACTAAGTGAACTTTCAACACAGTAAAGCCCTCAGATCTTTTTTTTTCCAAACATACACCTCTCCTATCCTTTGAGGTTGACTCGATGGTCCCAAGGGTAGGTAGGGCCTTCTGCCTTTTCTCACCCTTGGCTGAGGTTTCATCACCATAGTGAGTGAGCTCCCTGTGACTTAAAGCTCTGTAACTTAGAATCTTAGAGGGCTCCCTAGCACACTGAGAGGGCCAGTGACATACCCAGGCTACTGCAGCAAGCATATGACAGTGGTGGGATCAGATCATGTGGACTTGGAGGCCAGCTCTCTAGCTGTTGCTGGACCTGGTCCTGGTGCTCTCCATCTCCTTCCACACTCCCCAACTGTAAGCTCCAGGAGGGCAGGCACCATATCTTCTGGGAATTTGTACCATTTACCAGTCAGTTATACCAAACAAGTGCTTGGTAAATGCATGTTGAACTGAACTTGGTTGACTAGAGTAAGTGACAGGCATTTAAGAAGTTTCTATTAGGTCCCATGCTGTTGGGATTAATCCAAGGCTCTGGAGGGCATGTAATAACAGGATAGTGTCTCTTTCAAAGCAAGTATCTTGCCAGCAGGCTCTGTTTTAGCCTTCATTAGGAGGTGAGAGCACTTTAGGCCACTCACTTGGACTGGCTGTTTGACCGAACAACTGAAGCTGTTGATGGAGAGGAAGGGAATCGGATTGCTCACTTGGTTGGAAGTGTTTACACATTAGCAGCAAGCTCTGGCTACAGTGAGAAGTTCCCAGTCCTGCAGTGAGTCCAGAAGCCTGGCTCAGTCCTCTCCTCCCAGGGCACTTCTGGAGGGAAACTCCTGTTTTTGATTTCCTCGGCTTCTCTGGAAAGTGTGGATAATGCCATTTGTAAGCCCCCCATTTCAGGGGTGCAGGTCAGAGATAGAAAGGCCTATGCAAAGCATCCTGAGCTCTTTAAATGTCAGTGATTACAGAGTGGAGACCATGCCTGCAGGACTGATTGATTTCTTTAATAATGGCTGACATTTATGAAGCACTTTGAGGTGTGCAAAGCACTTTATATGTGTTATCCATTTAAAACCTTATCAGAAGCCACTAGAGGAAGATGCTATAGGCATCATTCTCCCCATTTTGCAGATGAGGAAAGTAGGCCTCAGTGCAGTGAAATGTCTCATGCATCTTGGTCCCGCAGTGATGGGAAGCCCAGTCCAAGATGGGAGCTGGCCCTCTTCGCTACACAGGGAATTGGAGGATCCTCTATCTGGAGTCCTAAGGAATCTTAGAGAACATCTGGGCCAGGCCATTTATTTTCATAGCTAATGGAGCTGAGGCCAGTGAAAGTGAAACAGCTTACCCAAGGCCACCCAGTCAGGATGGGGGCTCTGGGCCCATCACTCCTTCTACCGCACCAGGCAGTCTCCCATAGACCATGCAGGCTCTCATAAGGAAATTGTGTACAGAGCTGAGATAAAATCATACTGATTCAAGTAATACTCCAATGAGGAACTCAGTAGCAGATGTTCTTTCTCCATTTTGCGCATTGTGGAACTGAAGTGCAGGAGATTTCTGGGATAAAAGTCCAGCTAGTCAATAGTCAGTCTTGAACTTGAACCTCAATGAGGAGCAGAGAAGGGTGGAAGCAGGAGAGTCAGGAGACCTGGGCTTTACTCCTAGATCTTCTGCTAAATGGCTCCATGAGTTTGGTCAAGCCCTTCCTCCTCTCTGGGCCTCAGTTTCCCCATTTATAAAATTATGGGGTTAAGGTAAGTTGACTTCTAAGTTCTCATTCAGGTCAACCTCCCAAGGTCTCAGTTTCCTCCTCTACCAAGTGCGTAGGTAAGTAAACATCTTTGTATGAGACCTTTTCCAGGAGGCTTGTCAGTAGCAGGGCTTGGTGAGATGGAAAGCTGCTCAGAAGCAAATCTTCTGACTCTTAGTCCAAGTTGTTTCCAGTGCTTTGACTTTATGGGTTAATTTGAGGAATTCATGAACTTAAGCCCGGTTTTCCCCTAGCACAGCCCTAGGCTTGTTCTTTCCTCCTAGTTGTTTTTTTTTCCCTTGATGAGCCGAACTCAATGTCCTGTAGAACAAGGTAATCTTGATCCTCTAACTCACAATGGCTCAGTCACGTTTCACTGATGATTGTCAGCCCACTGCTTGAACTCCATCAGATGCAGTACTGTTCCCGCTCTGGGGCCATAAAACCCCAGCTCAATGATCTTCCATCTTCACCTATGTCCCATGCATTCTGATAGCTCCTGTCTCAAGGCCCAGAGAATTCATTGCAGCCAATCCTGGCATCTGTGGAATGAGGCTGAGAGGCAGTTTGGACTTTTATAATCCTGCTTATTGGGACTGAGCTAGACTCATTTCTCTGTAATGGGGAACACAATAGTTCAAGTAAAAAGAATTGATTTTAGTTCAAGTAGGAGAATAAGGATTAGGGTTAGAGGGAGCATTGCCTGAGATCTCCTATTGGTAATTCATTCGTCAATCCTGGGGTGCAAGGCTGTGTGATCAGCACTGGGGCTCCACAGTTCCAAGGACCCCAATCCTGCTGTTTTGGATTTTTCGGTCTAGGAGAGCACATAAGCATATACATGGGAAATGATGATACAGGTACAAACATTTGTATGTGGTTCTATGTCACTTTAATTTTTATAAAGTTCTGCAGATACGGGTATTACCCAATGCTCTATCTTGGACACTCTTCTCTCCTTTAATTATATAGCACTAACTCCCATGTGATAACCTGCAGGTTATCATCTTTGTGCAGATGACTCCATAATCAATATATACAGCCTTAACATCGCTCTTGAACTCCTCAAACACCAATTGTCTGTTAGACAGCTTCCTGGTCTAAGTCCCCTAGTCACCTTATACACTATGCACACATTCCAAAACATGCTCATCAACTTTAATCGTAAACCAACCCTTTCCCCAAACTCCCATATTTTTGTTAGAAGAACCACATTCTCATAATTCAGCTGGTTTGCAAACTTGGAGTCATCCTTGTTTAGCCTGGAGAAGTGAAGACTTTTCCATAAGCTTTCGAAGGTCTTTTAATAAGCATTTATTAAATGCTTACTTTGTTCCAGGGGCTGTGGTTAACACCAAGACTACAAATTTAAGCCAAAAGAATGATAGAACCTGCCATCAAGAAGTTTTACATTCAGAGAAAAAATCCATAAAGGTGCAGGGTAGTGCATGGTGAATTCCAGAGACTTAGCACAGGGCATGGAAGGCACAAGAGTGAACATGACTGGTACACATTCTCATAACTAAAATTCCTGAAGGAATTCTACCTAATAGAGGAGAAGGCAACAGGGGAATCTTCCAGGGTGACAAGGCAGCCAGGGTGGAAGCATCTCCTAGAGTGAGAATACTGTCACATGAAAAAGAGATTAAACTCTACCTAACCCTGGAGTCAGAGGACCTGGTCAAAATCCTACCACCCCCACTTACTACCTGTGTGATCTTGGATAAATATGAATATCCTGAGCCTCAATATCCTCATCTATGAAATGAGGAGATTGACCTCAGTGTCCTCCTAGGTCTCTTCCAGCTCTCCATAAGTATCATATGAATTTGGTCTGCTTGTTCTCAAAGGGGAGATCAAAGAGCACTGGGGAGAATTTGCATAAAGGCAACTTTTGACTTGAAGCAAGGCAATGCTTCCTGTAACTAGTCAGCTCAAACTAGAGTGTGCTTCCTCAAGAGTCAATGAGGTGCCTTTCATGGGGAACTGACCAACAGAAGTGCCACTATCTCCTGTTGGGTGTGTGGTAAGGGGAATGCTTATTCAGGTCCATTCTTAACAAGCTTGTCTCTGAGGTCTGGTCCACCTCTGAGACTCCCTGCCTCATTACTGACAGAATCACCAATGACTGGAGGCACCAGAGGCAGCTCCAGTAATAGTCCCTTGCCCTTGTATGGCCATTTTCAACTCCATTTCACATATGTTATTGTACTTGAAATGTACACCCCCATGTGAAGTAGGCAGGGCAAGGCTGGGATTGTTGTCCTCATTTGCCGGATCATAGAGGCTTAACATCGTAAAGGACCTCAGATGGCAGGCAGCCCAGCCCTGAGCCAGTGAATGATTCCCCTCTGCAATGCCTCTCACAAATGGATGTGCAGCTTCTTCTTGGACAGACAAGAAGCTACTTCCCTGAATGTGGTCCATTCTACATACTATGATATGTCTGTAAGTGTTAATGAAACATTTCCTTACATTGATTGAAACTTGCTGTCTAGTGAACTCTACTCATTTCTTCTAGTTGTGTCCTCTGGGGTCAAGCAGAATAAATCTAAAACCTCCTCCAAATGTCAACTCATTCCCTCCATATTAAATCATCAAATTCCCCAGTATCTTCTTTAGCCAATCAGTAAGCAGTCTACAAGCATTTAACAAGCATTTGCTGAGTTCCAAGTTCTATGCTGAGGTCTGTGGATACATAAGAAAAATAGCCAAGAATCTGGTCCCTGTCCATAAGCAGTTCACATTCTACTGGAGACAATAGCATGTAAATAGCTATGTACATATAAGATATATTCAGTATGGATACGAGGCAATCCCAAAGAGAAAGCAATGGAGAGCGGCAGGAAAGAAGCATCTCCTACCCAATGTGGAATTCAAGCTGAGTCTCGAAAGAAGCAGGAGTTGGAAGTGAGGAGGGATGGCATTCTTGGCGTGGTGGCTAGCCAGTGCAAAGGTCTATGGACAGGAGATAGAGTATCATGTGGGAAGACCAGCAAGTAGGTAAGAGAAAAGCCCATCCATCGGTTCCTCAGATAATCCTTTAATGACATGATTTCCAATCACCTTGCCATTCTGATTGCCCTCACTTTTACATAATCTTTTTGGTTACTGCCCTCTGCAAAGAACAGTTCCCAGAAAAGAAAATGTTGCATAGAGGTAACCTAAGGCAGATAGAAGATAACCAAGCTATCACTTGGCTTATGGGGCTTTCATGAGTGTCACAAGCATTGAAAGTTCTCCACAATCTGCCTCAAACCCTCTTCCTTTTCCAGATTTAAATTCCACAGCTGCCATGCATGTTCTTTATGTTCCATCAAAATTGGGCTACTAGATAGATTATATAGATAGATCTATATCTATATCTATACCTATATCTGTATATCTATATATCAATATCTATCTATATATAAATAAATGAAAATCATTTGTGAAGTATTATCTATTTATCAGGTAGGATTCCAAGTATCTAGGATACCAGTTCTAACAGCAAGATGGTCTTCCCTCTGGGACCTTACCTTCTAAATATGTGGGTGGTGGGAGAGGTGAGGTGTTTTGGTTTGTAAAATCCTAAGGATGGAGAGGAGTCATAGGTCAATTTGATATGGTTTGGGCTTGCTAGGAACCTTGAAACATCAGGGTACAGGGTGGTGTCATCCTAGAAAAAATTCACAAATTCAAACCTTCTTCCAGTCAAGGGGCAGTTTATTGCAAGAAGCTGGTGATATTCTTAGGGAACCTGCAACTTAATGGAAGTAAGACTGGTACTTATATACAAAAAGAGAGAGTGAAAAGATCTGGTTGGGATTAAGGAGTGGTAAATAGCCTGAGGTGGGCCAAGAGCCAATGTGAAAGGATTGTCAAGTACCTAGGTGGGCTGGGGTGGGCCATATGCCTTGGCCACTGGCATCTGCCAGTGATCTGGGCTGTTGAAATGTATGGGAAAATTCAGGGACTGGGTTGCTTTCAAAGACACTATCTTTTCCTTTTAGGGGTCCAGGTCCCATCACTCCATCGAATTGATTGACACATTTTCCCCCAGCAATATTAGTGTTGATGTTTATTTTTTCCTAGTGCAAGACATGAAGAACATGGCAGGAAAGGGGCTAGAGTGTGCTGCAGTCAGATGAAGGGTGGGTTAGACATGGCAAATTCACACCAGTTAGAGGGCATGGTCCTAGGGTGGGAGCTAGAGGAACTGGTTGGAAGCAAAGGGTGTCCTGATCATGACTTGCCATGTCACACATCTGTGCTTTCTTCAGGCCATAGAATTATAGATTTAGAGCTAGAAGACACCTTAGAAACCATACAATTTAACCTTTTATTTCACAGATGAAGAAACTGAGGTCCAGGGAGAAGTAACTTGACTAGGATCACCCAGCCAATAATTGCCTGAGGTGGGATCTGAACCCAGGTCTTCCTAACTCTGAGTCCAGAGCCCTCTCCACTGTATCACTGTCTCTTTACATTCACTTCCTCAGAATTTTTCTTTTGCTTTAGGTCTTGGCTCAAATCTTCTTGAAGCCATCCTAGATTGGAACCCCCCTCAGTTGTTAGTTCTCTCTTCCTCTTCAGGTTTTCCTAGAGCTCTTTGGTGGATGATTTCTCCCTTGTCCCCATGACTCCCTAGTTTATTTTGACTTATCATTTAACCCCTCCCATTAGTTTCCCAATAGAATCCAGACCCCTTGATGGCAGGGACTGTTTTGCATCCCCAGCACCCACTAGATACTTAAGAAATGTGAACTGAATTGCCTTGAGTTGCCTAGTACGAGAGGCCAGACTCATACTTGGCCTCTGGGGTCTTTGGGCTCACTCTTCTTGGCACTGTATTATGACATCACTCTTGAGAAGGCTAACTCATTCAACCTACAAAAGGGACAGAACAAAGAGGACTGTGTCCTTTCTTTCAGTGGGCTCTCAGCTTGTCTCTTGTTAAGTCAATGCAAATCATTCTTGGAAGTTTTGGCAGGGCCATGAGAAAGCTGATCCAAATTGTTCTGAGAAGTTCTCATCAGCAGTTACATAGCAGAAGTTCTGAGAATGCACACAGGGCACATTAGAGGCTCCAGAAATCATTTCCCCCTTTTTAGGAGGACAGATTTCTAGGATCTATTTACAGATTGTCATCATTGTGAATGGACAGTATATATGCCTTTGAGGTTGTGCTTCTCTGAGGCTTTGGACATTTCAGTGAAGTGATTGGAATTTCTTGAGAAGTTAGCCCAGGTGAGTTTTAGGGGCCTTGCCCATTATGAATCCTAACTTCCTCAATGCCTTGCAGCTGGTACATAAGCATCTGACCCTGATGTGACCTTCACTGTTTAGTGTTGAGGTCTCGTGGTCCTTCTTCTACCCTTTTCCAGGAAGGACTTCAGAGGGCATGGTTGGGGCCTAGTATGTTGACCCTTGAAGCGTGGTCTGCCAAGGAAGGAGCAAAAAAGCTGTTTCCCAAATTTGGTTCTGCCTCAGTCAAAGGAAGCCTTTGACTTTGGCTCTGCTGACTGTCCTGCTGTCATTTCATCTGCTCAGTGATCAAGGGACCAGAATCCAGCTCTGATATTCTGAATGTTTCTACCTCTAATCTCCAAGCTCAAAACACTTCCATGCACACTCCCAGAGCAGACTCCCAGAAGCTGGCTATCAAGGAAATCTAATTTAATTTCACTGTCTGATGAAGATTATGTCTAGAAAGGCTGTATATTCTCCACTGGTTTTATTGAACATACTTTAACGTTAAGTGTCTTTGAATATTACATTTTCAGGTATTTTAAGGGACTGATCTCTGCTGAGATGCCAAGATTTGAATGTTAACTATGTGTGGTATCTGCTAGGACTGCAAAGTCATCTGCTGGCCCATGGCTTCTGTTTGGCACAATACAGTATTATGGAAATAATAAGAAAAGTCACAAAATAATAGCTGGCACTTATGTAGCATTTAAGCTAATTTAGAAATCACTTTAGAAAAACTTGTTATTCTCCCAACAACTCTCACAGGTAGCTGTGGTTCTTGTGCTCATTTCCCTGATCCCCAAATGAAGAAATAAACTGAGACAGAGATCAAGTTATTTATTCAGAGTCACACAGCTGCTAAGCATCTGAGCCTAGATTTGAATTCAGGTCCTCAAACTTCAGGTTTATAGCTCTGTCCACTGTACCACCTAGCTGCCAAAGACAATCAGATAGAAGATAACATCATCACCTACTGTGTACAGAGTCCTGTGCTCAGTTCTGGAGAAGGAAGTCATCTCCAATGTGGCCCTTGCCCTCATGGACCTCCCAGTCCATTAGGGAGATGAGGCATTGGAGTGCACAGTATGACTCGGCAAGTTTACAAAGGAGGCACAAGAAAAGTGTGCTGTGAGAACAAACAGTATTTGCCATCTTGTGACCAGACAGGGAAGATCAGGGAAGGCTTCTTGGCAGAGGTGACATTGACTTGGACTTTAAAGGTTTAATGGTTTACCACAGTGGACAGAGTGTTGGACTTTGAGAAGGGAAGACCTATGTTGGAATCCAGACTCCAAGACACTTCTTAGCTGTGTGACCTTAGGCTTGTCATTTAACTTCTCTATCTACTTCCACTTCCTCATCCCCAACAAAAAGATAATAAGTAGCACCTACCTCCCAAGGTTATTGTGAAGATTAACAGATAAAACATATAAAACAAGGTGCTAACGTTAAAGGGCTATAAAAATGCTAGATGCTTATTATTATTGCTGTTAACAATAACAACAACCACCACCACAGCTGGATAGGAATTCAACAGGGGAATATAGGGACTATATTCAATAGGTGGAAGGACTCCTTCTTCCATCCACCAGGAAAGGGATCTGCTCTGTGAGAGACCAGGGTCTCTTTCTCATTATTAGGTCAGGTGATCCTTGAGGCCCGGAAGCTCTGGACGAGCTCACCCAACCTAGACATCTAGGTGCAAAAAATCCACCTTTACCCACTCATTCGACCAGCAATCATTTACTGACAATCTTCTGTATGCTCAGAAAAGCCAGACCTAGAGGGAGACAAGGTAGACACATGGGGTGTGATGCAGGAGTGAGGTGAGCAGGGACACTTTTTCACACACTCTTGTACCACTGGACCTGGACCTGTTACAAATACTACCACCTTCATGACACCCCCCACTGCCATTGCTGCCACCACCACCACCACCACCACCTCCACTGTCATCACCACCATCAAAACAATAAACAACAGACCTGCTCTCCTGGGCCATGGGGAATCGTTTTGTCATTCAAATCAATTCAATTGATGCATATATTAAGCAGAGGAGAGATGCAGACAAAATACTGTAGGAAATTTTGAGATGGGGGAGGTCATGGAGGGCTTTCTGGTATAGGTGGCATTTGATTTGAACCTTTATGTTTAAGCATTGGGGATCCAAAAGTGATGATGAGGATGGTTATGGTCATAGTGATAATGATGATGAATCGTACTTGTAACAGAAAAAAGGAATGAGAAAGTTTATGAGAGGGAAAATTGAGGAGTGATTACATTTCAGGCTTGGGATTACAACAAGGGGTCAGCTTGTCCAAATTCATCAAGGTGGAAGGAGAATGTATGGAGGTAGAATTTGGACCTTTCCCACAGGTGGGCCCCCAAGGCACACTATCCAAGTTTTGAGGCATTCTTTGGTTTAACTTTAATCAATGTTAAACCCCCAATATGTGTTTACCTTTACCAGTCACTATAAAATTTATCCCACTCTTACCATGGGGTCACTGGGGCAAGGCACATATGGAGAAAATATATGTGACTAGAAAGCATTCATAGAGGGCATATATGTAGGGAACGTGTGGGGCAAGGGAACATTCATGAAGAAGCATGTATCAGGTGTGTGTGTGTGTGATTAGTAATTGTACTTGGAGGGTACAAGTAATGCCAGTTGTAGACAGGCACATATGTGGCTGGGAACCACTCACCTTTGGGAATTCAGAGCTGACATGTTTGAGTGATGTCATCATACTGTTCTCTGTTGTTCTCTGCTGGGTGCATCATCTCTTCATGGGAAGTCATGTCCACTGGGTGCTATATCTCTGTTCTGGCTCACATCTCTGCTCTCTGTCATGTTGTCTCTGCTGGGAATTTCCCTTGGCTTTATGGTTGTTGAGTTGCATTCTGCTAGCATCTTCTGGGCTTCATCTATGCAGTGTCTTTGGGTCTAGCTGCTATCCTCTGCTGCCATTTCTTAGGGTACAGTAGCTACAAAAAACTTCTCCCTGATTGGGAGAGGGCCTATTTTGTTATGGTACCATAACACTGTATAACAATATGCATTATTAGTGCATAGCTAAGGCCACCAAACAGGTGAGAGGCTCTGGACCAAGCAGCAGGCAATTAGAGCTGACGAAGGGTCTGTGCTAAGAGGTCTATGTGTGTTCTCAGACACCAGAAGTGTTTTCATCTTATTCCTATTACCTCCCAGATTGTGGGGCTAGGTCTCAGAATCCATTTGGACAACTTTGTCCAAACTCTTAAGGCAGTGATGATGTGGAAGCTGGTGATAAGCCTGGCTCCCCAAAGTCTCTTGATCTGGCATGCTGATGATGATAGTATCCTTGATCTGAAGCAGGAAGGGACCTCAGAGATAATGGAGTCTAACCCTTTGATTTTACAGAGGCCCACAAAGGAAGTGAATTGCTCAAGGCCACCCAGTAATTATGTAGCAGAGTTGGGCTTTGAAAATGAGGTCCCAGGACTGCAAATTGAGCTCCAGATGAAGTCAAGACAAGAATGAAACTGAACTGAAGAAATCTAGTGAGTCCTTTCCCCCAGTGCCAGTCCCTGTTCCTGCCTTTAGCCAGCACTGGAGTCAGCAGCCCAATTTCCCAACTTCTCATTTGGCGAGGTCTACCAGGGACTGAAGAGTTGGCTCTTTAAGCTGAGAAATAGCTACTCATCCAGTGTGGTATGCATGGACCAGGGCCTGCCAGTGAATGATGGGAAATGAGGCTAGAAGCCACTACCTCGAGTCACGTTGGAGCCAGAGAGCCCTAAGCAGCAGGCTGAGGACAGGGCATTCTACCTTAGAGACAATGGGGAGCCACCAAACACTCTTGAGTGGATACATCAGCTATTTCCTAGAGGCATATGACTTTGCTAGCTGTGTGTAGGCTGTATCATAAAGCGGTGAGACTGGTTGACCAATGAGGAAAGAAATTCTAATGATAGTCTTGATGAGGAAAATAGAGAGAAAGGCACTGATGCAGAAATTTTGTAGAGGCAAAATCGCTATGCCCTGGCAGCTTACTTGATATGAATGGTCAGAGGAAGGGAAAACCCATTATTTGGGTGGTCTGTATTCTAGTCGAGGCCCTAAGTCTTTTGTGGACAAGAACGATCAGGGAAATGATTTGTGCAACATTTCTAAGGCATACCCACTCCTGACTGCATCTTCAGAGTTTATCCATATATAAGCCCCACGAAAGGAGGAAGGGAGAGCAGTGATGAGGGAGTCATGAAAGCAGGCCTATGATAGAGCTACTTCTTAGAGCTCAGCAGAGTTGATTTTTAAATTTTGAGTGTGACAATTTACATCTTGAAAATCAGCAAATGCTACAAAGCAGGACTTGATTTATTGTTTTGTTGATTGTCTGGACTTAGGAAAATGATGTTGAGAATGTTAGCATAATGCAGATTAAACTCAAAAGTGGAGGCTGCTTTTGAAGAGAGCCAGTTGTTAAAAATTTACTAACTTGTCCCTGCAGGGAAGTCACACTTCATCACACAGTCCCTGCCTCCAAGGAGCTTAGAGTTCATGAAGACACTCTAAGCCTCATCGCCTTCAGGAACAGTACAGCCTTGAGAATCACAGAATGGCAGAGCTGGAAGGATCTCAGAGGCTCTTGAGTCCAACTCCATCATTTTACAAAGGAAGGAGCCAAAGAGGACAGGTGACTTGTTGAAGGTCACACAGTCAGTGTCAGAACTGGGATTCAAATCCAGGTCTTCAGATTCAAAGACGACCATTCCTTCCACCATCCTGGGCTTCCTTGTGTCTATCTCCAGGGAAAATGCCTTCAAACTGTGGGTGATTTGCCTGAAGACAGTCTGTCAGTAAACAGGTGATGAAAAGTGTTCATTTTCAGGTTGATTAGTCTGAAATGATTCTTGAAAAGTCACCTCCTTAGAGGAGAACCCAATAAGCAGGTAGGTAAGTCAAAGACAGGCCAAAAGGGAGAACAGCCAGGATGCCATGAAAAGGTGATAACATTTGAGGAGGCTTCCAATTGATCATGTTGGGCCATGGAGGCTCTGTGTTATCTTTCCGTATCCTAATGTAGTTTAATTATAAAAAGGGATTAACCTTCCCTCGGCTCAGCACCTTGAACAGCTAATGAGCAGGCAGTCATAAACGGCCCTTTAAATCAATACACAGGGAATGCCAAGATCTCTTGGTTGAGCTGGGCCCTATCTCTAATGAAACTATAAAACACTTGATTGATTGGGGACTGTTTTCTAAAGGTTAATTAGTTTTCAGGGGCTTTTGTTTGTTTAAATCATTGGTGTCGATCATACACTTGATGAAAGAATGGCATCGACCATAGACTAGTAGAAGCTGTAGAGATAGGAAAGACCTCAGAGGCTATTTCATTCAACCCTTCTTGACCAAGAATTCCCTCCTGTAGAACCCCTACGATCAACCACTCAGTCTCTCCTTGAATACTCCAGTGATGGAGAACTCACTCTGTGCCAAGACCTCTATGGTTTTCTCTACAACCTCCATCCATTTCTTCTGTTCTGCTAGCTAGTTCAACCCATAATAGGACAAGAATCCTCTTGACAACATTCTAAACAAGTGGTCATTCAGTCTCTGTTTGAAGATCTTCGGTGTGGTGAGACCATTTTCTTTAGGAGATAGCTCATTCAATTTTTAGACAGAATTTGGACTTGAACAGGTAGGAAATTGCTACTCATAGGGCACTGAGCAGAGGAGTTACGAAAGTAGAATTTAAAGATTAGTTGAACATAGAGAATGGAATGAAGGAGCAAAAAGAAGACAGGAAGGCCAGGTGGAAGCTATGCCTGTGACCTGGTTGTGACTTGGGTGACAGCTTTGGGGAAGGATAGGAAGGGGTGGAAGTGAGGAAAACATTCAAGGAAAATTGACAGGACTTAAAGGCAATTGAATATAGGATGTGAAGGAAATGAATAAGCCAGGGGGGAATCTCAGGCTCCAAGCCTCAGTAATTGGGAATGTACAATAAATTTCAGTATAGCAAACATGCCTTTCCTTTGATATGTTCTCTGGTTGCATTTTTCTTTTATGTTATTGACATAAACAGATGTGATCTTGTCTCTCCAAGTTGAAACTGCCCTTGGTAACAAAGAAATATTTCGTCTCAAACCACAGCAACAGGGTCACATCTGACAATGTATGTACTATCCTTCTGGTATAGACCCCCACTTTATTGCCAGGAGGTGGAAGATGGGTTTCATTTTCTATTCCTTGAGATTTCTACTGGTTTTTCAGTTACTCAGAGTTAGGCTTCTTTTTCAAGATCATGTTATTCATATTGTTGAAGTTATTAAATAAATTGGGTTTTTTTTGGTTCATCTTAATTTCCTCAGTATCAGCTTATCCAAATCTTCAAAAAAATTCCCTCAGTTTCTCAGTTTTCAATCATTTCTTCAGCAGCTGCTGTCTGCATAACTCTGGGATAAGTTTGGGAAAAGTCAAGGAGTTTAGCCTTGGGATAAGAAAGTGGCAGGCTAGCAGGAAGCCGAGAGACTCAAGGCATCTTTACTTGAACATTTCAGACTCTAGTTTTGTTGGTGTGGCAGAGTCTCAGCCTCCTGAGTTACCGTTCCTGACGCCTACTCATGTTAGCCATGCATTACAGGGACATTGACCTGTTTCAATTATATCAGCATCAACTGTGCTCTGGATCCGAGGATGTGGATTGAGATGGACCAAGGGAAGTCTTAGGGGGTTCTCATTAAGTGTGTTACTTTTTGAAGAGCCCTGTCACCCCTCCCACTAGCCTGTGAGCTCTGAGGGCAAGGAGTGATACATTAGATGAGAGCAGAGGCTTGCCAGTGGAGTAACAATCCTGCAGGTCATGGGAGTCCATGCCTATGCAGAAGGAATGCTGTGCCTTGTCCTGTGGATAGTCTAAAGGAAGAAGGGCAATGGAAAAGTAGCTGGAGGTCGTGAGTGAGACGCAACACATGACAGAGGAGGCTCTGAGCTGGAAGAATCCTATAAATGGTGGGATCAGGCAGGAGACTGGCTGGTCATGTTGCAAGAGGGGATGGGAACAAGCCTTTATAGGGAATCTGCTACAATTGGGAGGATCAATGGCCAGGGTGGCTGGCACACCAGGGAGCCAAAGTTGGGACTTGAAGCCTGACTTGAAAGTTCCTGTTCACTGGGTTCCCAGCACACCACACTATCTTATACCTACTGTGTTTTCCAAATACTATTTCCTTCTCCTTCTACATCAGTCCCTTTGCTTAGGAGACTTTGATCATGTGACTTCGAAGTGTGTGACATGGTCTTAGTGACATGGGTCTGAATGTGACACATTTCCGGTCATAGCTAGTCTTATGGTGGATTTTTGATCACTATGGAGATATTAAATATTCATTCTCATAATGTTTCTGGCTTTCTCCTGTTCCATTTCAGACCAGCTATAAAGAAAAACTCAAAAACCTTGCCTGGGAAATTATGAAACTGACTGACAGGGACTCCTACATTAATGCCTTAGCCGCCAGAAAAAAAATTGGCTCCCATCTTCCCTACATCTCTTCTTATTCCCATGTAAATTCTTTAGATGAAATCATGGGTGTCCCCTACCAGCTGGAGTTCAGTCTACAATGAACCAGCAAAAATGTTCCATTGTCTCATTCTCTGATAGCTGGGCTTGGACTCTGAAGATAGAGGCAAGAAAATTCCCTCCCGTGTCAAAGCTGTCAAATTAGGCGTCAGAGGGAGGATGCCAGGGTCCCCTCAAATTGCTTTCTCCAATTATCTGTCAACTGTCGGGGAGCAGGCACTCAGCAACCCAGCTTTGAACTCAGGCCACCTGTTAGAGGTTTGAGCAACTGACCTGCCTGGGATAGATGCCAAAGCTGGCTTCCTGGGGCAGGGGGGTGAAAGGGGAAGCAACCACAGTCCTGATACTGTGACATGTGAAAACCTGGGTGTTTTTCTGGTCTCGCTAGGGAAAGAGGCTTTTTCGAGTGACTACTCCCATAACTGTTTGTCTCCACACTATAAATAAGGATGAGGAGGCGAATTCAGCCCAGGCAATTCATTTACTGCAAGGTTAGCTGAGGGGAGAGTTACAGGAAAATGTGTCTCTGACTTTTAGGGACATTTTAAACATTTTCTCATGTTGGTTCAGATTTTGTATAATTTGTGGTTTTTGCTTATAAACATTTGGTGCTGGCAAGAGCTTGATTAAATTTTGTTCAGTTAGAGAAATCTTTATTAAGCACCTACTGCATTCCATGAAAGGTCCAGAGCTCAGGCAGCACCGGGGCAGATGGAGTCAACAAGAAAGGATGTCAGAGGGTGAGCAATCCCACCTGGATCCAAACAGGTGCATCCTTTACCACATTCAGGATATGTGGTCGTTGAAGGCCTAATTGAGGCACCCTAGGCATGACTTACCACTTCCCGGATCAAACCACTCCACTGCAGGGCAGCTCCAACCCTTAGGGGCTATGTATATGAGTCTAAACTGTCTGCCTTTTGGTGTTTTCCTCCTTTTGTTCTATTCTCACCATTTGGAGATTAGCAGAATAAATATGTCCCTTACTCTTCTGGATAACTCTTTTAATACTTGAAGAAACCATGTCATGGTCTCCCTCTCCTTTCCTTAATCATCTTCTGAGTCTTCTCTCCTCCAGACTGAACATACCCAGTTCCTGCCACTTCTATTGTATGATGAAAACAGTGTAGTCTTGAACCAGACCAATTCTGCCTTGTTAATATCCTTCCTAAAATGTGGTGCCCAGGAGAGTGATTCAAATGTTATCCCTGCTGTTATGAAGTTACAGTCACATAGAAGGTGAGATATGAGGGAGACCTAGAAAGCCATCTAATTCCATGTTCTTATTTTATAGCTGAGGAAATTGGGTTCTAGAGAGGTGAAAGGGCCCCCGGCCACGCTAAGAGTTAGCAGCAGACCCAGGAATAGGAGCCAGGTCTCTGGGCTTCTTTCTCATTAGATGTTCCCTTTAGTATATGACTTTCTTATTTGAATATGTAAAACATGTTCACCAATAACTACCATGCAGCAAGAAAAGGAAACGTGCATGAAAATCAAGGGGAGGGAAACCTCATTTTCTTCTGGCAGTATTGAGGAAGCTTTCAGGAATGAAGCAGCATTTGTGCTGAGCTTTAAAGGATGTCCAGGGACAATTTAGGGGCATTTTTTATTTTTTTATCTTTTTTAATTAAATATTTTATTATTTAATATTTTTTAGTCTTCAGCATTGTTTTCCATAAGATTTTGAGTTACAAATTTTCTCCCTATTTCTACCCTCCCTCCAGTTCCAAGATGGCATATATTCTGATCACTCCAATCCCCAGCCAACCTTCCCTTCTATCACCCTACTCTCTCCCCCATCCCCTTTCCCCTTACTTTCTTGTAGGGCAGGATACATTTCTATGTAGGGACATTTTTTTAAAGAGAGAGAAAGAAGCAAGTCATAATTTTAAAGCAACAACACAGTATAGGGCTAGGAATCAGGAAGGCCTGGCTTGGATTCCAATCTCTACTGTTTTCTGTGTGGCTGCTGTGTGATACCATCCAAGTAACCACCTCACCCAGCTTCCATTTCTTCAGCAAAATGGAGAAGAGTTGTACTTGACATACTTCTATGCCAAGAGTGTTGTCAGGAAAACACTTGGTGAGGTATTACTGTTGTCGTTGTTATTATTATAATTACTATAATTTACTATTAAAATACCCTCTTCTAATAACATCTCTTGATTCTCCATTGTGGTATGCAGGGAGGAGCAGGGAAAAGCAATGTCAGCAGAGCAGGAGCTCCCCAAAGTACTTTCCAAATGGAAAGCTTTGCAGAATGACTCCAGTGCCACACAGTGATAGTTCCAAGCCTTGCCTCGCTGGGTTTAGAGTTGATTTTTTTGCCGCTAGAACTCTAGGAGGACTTTGAAGAATTCCTAAGTCCTTTAGGATAAACAACAAGTGTTCTGGGAACTTGATATTGGTGAACTCTATATTCAATTCAATTCAATAAGCATTTACTGAGTACTTAGTATTTTCCAGTCACTGTGGGGGTATGAAGACAAAAAATAAACACAAAAATGAGGGGCAGCTAGGTGGTGCAGTGGATAGAGCAACAGCTTATATCATTAAGGAAGAATTCGTGACTTCAAAGATAACCATGAATATGCCTGAATGGTCCAGAATCACAGGATATAAGGAATTCTCTAAATAGAAGGCAGAGGAGTTAAAGCATTTATTGAAACTCAAAAGTAGCAGACCCACAGACCAGTGTCCATAATTCAACATCCTGGCAAGAACCTTCCAAAACCAGTATGCCCATCTCACAATAGTGATCAGGAGGCCACAGCAAAAACATTATGGCAGCAAGTGAAACCATACTGGTGCTTCCCCCCACAATGCCAGGGCCCTCCAGCAAGAATACCACCCACTGGCCTCAAGCCCCTGCTCAGCACTCTCTGGTCTCCATGAGGGTCAGTCCTGCTCTTTTGTAGTGCCTGCTGCCATTGCTGCTGCTTCTGCCACAATCTCCAAGCCGTGTTTCAGCTAGCTGGCTGCTTCCCCTCTCCTTCAGCTCTTAACTGCTCTCACCAACTGCCTCTTAGCTCTGCTCCAACCGTTCAGCAAGCTCCTCCCACCACAGACTTCATGTCATCACATGGACCAGAACTCAAGCGCCTACCACTGGCTCCAGTCCTAGCCACTCCCCCCAGGACCCTGAGAGCCCTGCCCCCAAAGCCCACTCAAATGGGTGGGGAAGATCTTCCCAGTCACTGATTGCCTTTACACAGTCCTGCAGTCAGGAGGACCTGAGTTCAAATATAACCTCAGACACTTGATATTTACTAGCTGTATGATCCTGGACAAGTCACTTAGCCCCAATTGGCTGGCCAAAAAAAATATATTAAACAGTCTTTGCTCTCAATTAACTTATATTCTGTTAGGGAGAAATGGCAAGTATACTGATCAGTATCCTTTCTCTTTTGGCTACCCCAGCCCCCAAAGCACACTCAAGGCTTGGATCCCTTGGGGCTGACTACCAAAGGTTTAAAGTACTCTGTGGGACCACACCCCAGAGCTATAGCTCCTGAGCCCCAACTAATGTGCTTACCTTGAAATAGTCAGCCAGAATGCATGATTAACTCAGAATAAAGGCATCTACTAAGGTAGAATCGAAAGAAAAGGAGAAACAAAAGATGTCCACAAACCTGAGATACACTGTCATAGATAGTCCCAGAATCAGCAGGGAATGTGAACACACAAGGAGGGGAGCACATAGGTCTCAGGATCATAGAACAAGGAGTACCACATGTTTCAGATGCAAGTGAATGCCGATAAGGATGCCGCTTTCCTACCTGGCTGTCATCATAACCACCTGCTTTTCCCTCAGTTGGAATGCTTAGTGGATTCCTACTCCAAGTAAGACACTTCACAGGAAATCTGTGGGCCATTGTCTTCCTTTTCCAAGGAGTTTAAATGTATTAGTAAATTTTTCTCCTTATAGAAGATCCAGTGTCTATAAATGAGGAGTTCTCAGAAACTCTTGCTGATGTTAACCAAGAAGCAACTATTTAAGCTGGTAATGTCCCAGAAATCTCCTTTCTCTGCCAGAGGGTCAGATCTGGGCATTGATCTGCACCAGGAACTTGGATTTTCCCCTTCTCTGCACAGAAGCTCAGAATTCAGGAATCAATGTCCTTGAATTTTCCTGCCTGGCTGCATGCAAACATCTAGCTCTTAGAGCCCTGTGCTTCTGCACTCCCCGGCCACTACCACCACTACCACCACTGCTTGACTCTACAAATTAGTGAGCATAAGATCTGACTCTCTAGTCTCTGGATCTCTGTCTCTGTCTTTCTCACTCATGCCAGCTGGGGACAAGAGCACAGAAAAGAGCGTGTTGTGAGTGGGAGTGGATACAAGAGAGGAGTCACTCCTGGGATGGGGTATGGGAGGAGGTATCTTGTGGACAGAGTGCATAGAGTAGGTGTGGCCCAGGGTTCAATACTTAACTGTTTAGGTGGCTTTGTTGTTTCTAAATGGATTGGGTTTTTGCCCTACTGTAATGTAATGTAACAATTTTAATACAGAGGTAGCTAGGTGGCCAGGTGGCTCATATTGCCATACTGTAATGCAAAGTCACAATTTTAATATAGTGGAGCTAGGTGGCCAAGTGGGTAGAGCACTCAGGAAGGCCCAAATTCAAATCTAGCCTCATATACTAGATTTGTGATCCTGGGCAAGTCACTTAAGCCTGTCGGCCTTAGTTTCCTCATCTGTAAAGTTGGGATGATAATAGCACCTCCCTCTCAGAATTGTTGTAAGGATCAAATGAGGTGACACTTTGCAAATCTTAAAGGGTTAATTGTGTTGTTTGGATTGCTGTGCTTAATATTGTTGAATTCAGAGAAGGAAAATCCAGAATGGGATTAGGCCCAGATGAAATTCTACGAAGATACGTGGAACATTGCATGGGTTACGTGGAGGATTTTAAAGCTCTTAGTATAGGATGTCAGAGCAGAGAGTGACTTCAGAGATCCACTCATCCACTTTCCTGTTGGAATGGAAACTGAGGCCCACAGAGAGTCAGATGCTAGGCAAAGATCCAAAAGATATTAGTCTTACACTGAACACCGGCAACCCAAACACTTGTTTCTTCATGCTTGAGAGCCCTCAAGAACATTGAGGCACCTGTGATTTCTTCATCTGAGCACCTGTCATGTCCTATCAGTCCCCATTCTCAGGCCCTTGCCAATCTTTGTATTCTTGCAAAGGCTGGCCCACTCTCTCCTCATTCATCATCCTCACTGGTTTCCAATTTTCCTCTCAGTTCCTTGATGCTCAGGGCCGCAGCTCAGGAGTCTTATTCACTGAAGCCACTGGCAGTTGAATTCTATCCAGCTTCTTCCTCAGCATTGTCCTGGTTTTCCTGCCGGCCTCCTGACATGCTATGATAAGTCTAATCTCTATCTCACAGTTGGGTTGGCATAGACGGGGACTACTTAGGGACGGGAACAGGAATGGGGATGGCAGGCATACTATCTGGGAGGCTCAGAAACCAGTAGTGGTGTTGGGGATGCAACCTCTACCCCTTCCACTTTTCCCTACCAATCCTTAGCACTCAGTCTGGTCCCGTCTAACCCTCCAACTTCAAATTAGAAGATAAAGAGAATGAAGGAGAAAATATAGACAGCTATTGAGGCAGCTAAGATTTAGGTGATCAGAATGAAAGAGTGTCCAGGCCTTCCGGGCCTATGAATCCTCAGCACTTCTTTAGGCATTGGGCTATCTCAAGGATTTCTACGGTCTGACTATTCATGACCTTGCAGAGACCTTCCTCTTGGTTCACGGTATGTTCCTACCAAATTGGCTTGGGAGCAACTCACTGACATCAGCTTCCCTACCTCAGCCCCATATCCTTGAATATCCCCTCATATTTTCTCTACCTTTGTGCCTTTCAGAATAAATACTTGTCTTCTCACCCAGCTCAGCTGAGTGATTGTCTCTGCCTGGAAGCCTTTCTTGATAGTCTCAGCTGCGAGAGGCCTCTCCTTACCCAAATATTCTGAGAACACTTTGTCTGCACACCCTCCAGCCCATTACCTCCATCTTCTAGCACACTTAATTGGATGTACATCCCATCTCCCTCAATTGATTGCCTGATTCCTAATGGCTGGAAGTATGGCCCAGAATCCCAGACTCAGACCACCTATAAAGGAGAAAATAGGTGAAGAGTTCAGGATATACGTCATCAGGCTGATTATCAGAAGGACCTCCTGGGGATGGTAGTCCCTCATCATCTAGCCATCTGTTGGCATATTCTCTCTGCTAGAAGCATAGTGGCTAATACATTATTGTCCAGCCTTAATAATAGCTAACAATGGTACAAAGCTAAAGCTGAAGAGATATTGGCCTATTTAGCTAGCTTCAGAATTGGTTGAATGGCCAGATCCAAAGAGTTACATTCTAATCAGGGAGGCAACAGGGAGGCCAGGAGATTCCTGGCTCAAAGTCAGCTTGGAATGAAGTAATGTGTATATCTGTGGCTGGTCAGCATTTTTATCAGTAACTTGGATTAAGTGGCATCAGTGGCATGCTTACCAGATTTGGAGATGACACAAACATGGGCAGGATTCTAACACAGCAGATGACAGTCAGGTTCCGCCTAAATCTCCATGAGCTAAAATGATGTTCTGACATGAATGCAATGAAAATTAACAAGGATAAACATAAAAGCTTAAAAATGGGATTTAAAAAATCAACTTCCCTAATATAAAATGGCAGAGTCCTGGCTAGACAGCTACTTGTATAAATAAAAACTGGGATATTCACTGGATTACAGGTTTGGTATGAATTAAGAGGTTCCCATAATCTGAAACTACCTTGAGGCCTGGTTTACAGGAGTGGGAAGACGAGTGCTGTTGGAGTCCTATTTGGTGAAACCACCTCTTGAATACTGGGTTCAGTTCTTGGCCTCATGGTTTAGGAAGGACATGGATTAGATGAAAAGTATCTGGGGCGGGGGTGCAACAAGGAGGTTAAAAGGTCTAGGATCCAAGTCGTATGAGGATGACAAATGAGAATATATGCTATCTAAACTAGTCTCCTTCAGGATTCCAAGTCACAGGCAGAAAACCTTTCCCTTTAAAACTAGCTAACTAATGTGGTTGCTTATAGCATGTACCTTATTGCAGTGGACCTATGATAAAGGAGCCATGTAGGCCCCCACCCCTCAGTCCTGCCACCTGGGGATGCTCAGTGTTCCCTTAGGTTCCTGTGGGGGGAGGGGATGACTGTAGCAGTTCAGAAAAGAACCAGCTCTGGTCAGGACTCCAGGCTTGGTCCAAAAGACTTGGTGAGGAAGGGATATAGTGTCCTATATGTAAGACCAAGAGGCTCCAGGGTGAGGTAGGGAAATCTCTACACATGTATAAGCATACCACTTGAATGCAAATTAGAAGCTTTACTGGTAGGACCCCTTCCAATTGGTATAATGGTATTGGTATTATGATACCCTATCTTACAAATCCGCAGGTCACAGTGCCCTACCCCCAGGGAGAGGCGAGGGATTGAGGCTGACAAGCTTGAACTTCAAACCTAGGTCAGAACACGAATCCCCCAAATGGCTTCTCCATCTCTACTCTGGTGAACAATGGCCATCTCTCCCGCGATCCTTCAGCTCTCTAGTTGCCTCTTCAAATTACTGAGTTTGTCTCCTGAAACTTCCATTTGTGGATGCCAGGCACGTTTACTTCATCTCCCAAGACTATTTCATTTTCCTTTGATGTGTTGCCTCCCTGATTAGAATGTAACCTCCTTGAGGGTAGGGAATGTCTTTTTATATTCTTGTATTCCCAAGGCTTAGTACAGTGTCTAGTACATAGTAACCTTTTAATAAATATTCTACCAACTTCCTTTCTATCTATGTGTCTATCTATCTATCTCTCATCTCAGTACCCTCTATCAATATTAGTGTTTCATTGGCTGGGGTTTTAACAATGAAAGCAGGAAAGATTGCCCCTGGTCATTTATGTAGTTAACAACATATAGCTTTGTGGCCCCTGACTTCCCTTTGTGTGACCTTGTCCTCAGTCAGCCCCTTCCTCTTCTGTCATGTGGTCACTGTCCCTGCTTCTCATTCACACTTCCTATGACATCTAGCTTCCACCCTCAGGCAGAGCTGAATGATAAACCCTGAGTTTCCTCACTTTAACAGGGATCCCAGGCTTGTACTAGAAGCCTGACTTCTGAGGTTCCCTGTCAAATCTCAAACTGTGATCCCCTGGTGACCCAATGATGACATTAACACTGGGGGAATGGCAGAGGGTAGTGGTAGGGTGCAGTTAGGGTGCTCCTGGATTACATGGAATCTTAGTCTGGGCTATGGTTAAGAACCTCAAGGCTCAGAACACAGCCTTTTTGACATGCTCTGGGAGGTAGTGAGTAGCACATGACTAGGTTTAGAAAGTGGATGGTTTTGATGGCCATCACACAATGGTGCCTTAGATGGGTCTTTGTTCATGGAAATCTCCACTTGGTTGTTAGTGCCAGCTGGGAAAAGACAGGGTCTACTCTGTCTTTGTATCCCCATCATAAAGCATAGTACATTATACATAGTAGACATTTAGTAAATGCTTGATAATTTAAGATGAATTTGCAGTTAAATTGAGCCTGGTATGATAACACATGCCTGAGATTCCTGCTCCTGGGGAGGCTGAGGCTGGTGATGTCCTGAATTAAAGAAATCTGAGACATGGTATTGTTGAAACCTATTGGGTGTCCAAAGTAACTCTGGCACCAATTTAGTGGGCCCTTGGGAGTAGAGGTGGAAGATGACCAAGCTGTCTAAGGAGTTTGTCGAGGTCCTTCTTGATATGCCATGTCTAAGGAGGGCTGAACCAGCATGGGTTGTACACAGAGCTGGTCAGAGTTGTCATGCTGATTGAGGCAGGATTAGGCGGCCTCTGCACTGGGTGAGACAGGGAGACTTGGTCTCAAAAACAATATGATGTGACATGACATGACATATATAACATTGCATAGCATGAACAGAAGCATAAGCATGACAATAATTTGAGTAAGAAAGAACTTGATCTATTAAGGAATGGGCCATCCTAAGAGGCATTAAAGCAAGGTCATTGCCACTCTAGCGTCAAAGCAATGCCCCTTCTAGGAACACCATAGGGAAGATTCCTAGGCTGGCTGGACAGGAAGACTTGAGGCCATAGAAGAGGTTCTGAGCATCATAAAGACAGGCTGTATCTTGTGGTTGTTGTTGAGTTGTGTTGCTATTGTTCAGTCATGTCCAACTTTCATGACCCCATTTGGAGATCTCTTGATAAAGATACTGGAGGGATTTTTATTTCCTCCTCCAGATCATTTTACAGATGAGGAAACTGAGGCAAACAGGGTTAAGTGACTTGCCCAGGGTCACAGAACCAGATTTGAACTCAGGAATATGAGTCTTCTTGACTTCAGGCCCCACACTCTATCCACAACCTTTTATCTCCCGCAGCCCTCAGCACATAGTGTAGGTGCTTATTGAGGGATATTGGAGGTCTTTTCCAATTTTGACATTCTGTGAACTTAGGCTATTCTAGCTGTAGGCGTATTTCAATTGTAAATTAAATGTGAGAGGCAGCATTCAATTGGGGAAGACCTGGGTCTCAGTCATGCATTTCAGATGCACAATTTGATTCTGGGCACATCATTAAGCCTCTGAGGGCCTTAGGTGACTCCCTAAGACTCCAAGCACAGAGGGCACCCACCTGTGCTGCTGGAATATTTCTTTCACTGGGTGTTCTTTTTTTTAATTTTAATTTATTTTTAACATGTTTGGTTTTCAGCATTGATTTTCACAGGCGTTTGAATTACAAATTTTCTCCCCATTTCCCCCCCCCC
>CM053623.1:229182248-229192884 GCA_028646595.1 Phalanger gymnotis
CTGTTTGTGGGTTGTGAGGTCTGTTACATGCCACAGCTCAGTAATTCTGCGAGCTAGGGCACCCTCCACTCCACTCCAGGTCTCGTCGGTCCGCGGTCTGCTGCCCCGCGCCGTGCCGCCTCATGCACTGGGCTCTGCTTGGCTCAGCTCCGCTCCCCTCGGCTGGGGGCTGGGAGTTCTGTTCGGGACAGACCTTACCCTGAGACCATCCAGGCTGACCTGGGCTGGAGTCCTGCTTCCCTCTGCCCCTTTGTGGGTTCTGTAGTTCTAGAATTGGTTCAGAGCCATTTTTTATAGGTTTTTGGAGGGACTTGGTGGGGAGCTCACGCCAGTTACTGCTTTCCAGTCGCCATCTTGGCTCCGCCCCTCCAATCTAATTTTTAAGGTAGTATTTTCTTCAGTGATCTTTTGGACCTCCTTTTCCATTTGGCTAATTCTGTACTTCAAAGCATTCTTCTCCTCATTGGTTTTTTGGAGCTCTTTTGCCATTTGAGTTAGTCTGTTTTTAAGGTGTCATTTTCTTCATTATTTTTTGGGCCACCTGTAGAAAGTCATTGACTTGTTTTTCATGGTTTTCTCGCATCACTCTCATTTCTCTTCCCAATTTTTCTTTGACTTCTCTAACTTGCTTTTCCAAATCCTTTTTGAGCTCTTCCATGGACTGAAACCAATTAATATTTTTCTTGGAGGCTTTTGATGTAGGCTTTTTGACTTTGTTGACTTCTGGCTGTATGTTTTGGTCTTCTCTGTCACCAAAAAAAGATTCCAAAGACTGAGTGGAATATGAGACCGTTTTTGCTTCCTGTTCACGTTCCCAGCCAACCACTTGACCCTTGAGTTTTTGTCGGGGTATGACGCTTGTAGAGTAGAGAGTACTTTGAGGAGCTGCACTGCTATTTTCAGAGCTACTTCTACACAGCAAACTCTGCCACAGCAGCACTCCTTCTCCCCCTAGAACCACCAACCAGTATTGTGGCCCTTATCCAGGCAGGGCAAAGCAGGCTTTGCACTCCTGCTCTGATCCTCCACTTAATTCCTCCCACCAGGTAGGCCTTGGGCCAGAGGCAACTGCAGCTGGAGCTCTGGAAGCAGCCTCAGAGCTGCACTACCTCCAAAGCCCCTAGGGTGGTGACCGACCTTGAACTCCTTTCACTCTATCCCAGCAGCTTTTCCCACTAACCTTTTCTGTTGTCTTTGGCGTTTGTGGGTTGAGAAGTTTGGTAAGTGCCACAACTCATTTATTCAGGGCACTATGCCTGTTCTGCCCGGGTCCCCCTCTGGTTGTTCCTGGTGAGGTCCATGCTGAGCTCTGCTCTACTCTGCTCCCAGCTTCATGCGATAGACCCTCTCCAGCAACCATCCAGGCTGTCTTGGGCTGGATCCCTGATTCCCTTTGCTATTTTGTGGGTTCTGCAGCTCTAGAATTTGTTCAGAGCCATTTTATAGGTGTTTGGAGGGACCTGGGGGTGGAGCTTGAGCAAGTCCCTGCTTTCCACTCCCCATCTTGGCTCTGCCTGGTCACTTATATTCTTAGGATACCAGGAAACTCTCTAGGATCCTAAGTTGCTGATTCTGCACCGATAGAGGAAATTCTCTCCCCCAGGCATTCTCTCCCCCAGTAAAATCACAGGCCCACTAAAAGTGCTTATTTCTCTTGAGCTTTACATTTTTACAAAGCACTGTTCTCAAAACAATCACATATTCAGTGGATAGGCCAAGTATTTCTTTCTCCTGACTTTACAGAAGAAACTGAGTCTCATAGAAGGGCTAGAACTTTCTCTTAGTCAGATACCTAGTAAGGGAGTGTAATAGGCAGAATTTGACCCTTGTCCTCTGGAATCTAAAACCAGAAACCTTTCCCTGCAATACCCTGCCTTGGTTTGCTCTGAATGGTGCAAAGATCAGACAAGATTTAGACAAGACACAGTCCCTACCATCAAGGAGCTCATTGACCTGGTGTGTGTGTGCGCGCGCGCACTCTCGTGAGTGTAACAACAATCTTGCTAGCAGCTACTGTGGCTGTGCAAAACCAACAACAACCAGCACACAGAAGGCCACTAACACAGGTTCTTTGATCTGCTTTTCTAAGGAAAGTAACTTTAAGGGGTTAACAATCTCAGTTTAATTAAACATACCTATATCATTCATTTAGTTGGGGCGGGGCGGGGGGGAAGATTAGCTCCCTGAACGTCAAGGCAAATACAAGCAGAAATTACAAACATCAACAGACAGACCTTGTCTAATTCAAATCACAATTCATAGTTACCAGAGAAACACCAACATCTCTCTGGGTTACAAAGCTGGGAGGTAGTTGTAGCTTGTCCAGAGTCTCAACACTCCTTCCATGAGTGTGCTGCAAAAGTCAAGCACCAAGCTCCCCTCAATTATATCCTATTCAGAGTCCAGAGGCCTCTGACCTCACCTAGGCTGAGTGTAAGAAAGTTCCCCATCCCCAGTATCACATCATATTCAAGTCAATGAGTCCTGATTGCCTCAGTCCTGAGACATAGCTGAGAATTACTCCAAGAAAAGACAGCAAAAGGTTTTCCACCAATTCAAACAAAGGGGAGACTTTGTGATCTTAGCATCCCCAAAGGAAAGAACTGGGAAAAGTCTGATTGCTGTTACAGTGTGTGTCTGTGTGTGTAGGAGCAGGGGAAACCATATTCTCCTCACTGTGATATAGTAATGTATGATGGTGCCATCATAGGGCTAATGACAATGCTCTCTGAGTCGAGAGGAAGGAAATTGATCTTCCTCGTGGGCAAACAGGATGGGCTTCTTGAAGGAGGCAGTGTTGCAGCTGGGCTTTGAAGACTGATGGGGACTTCCAGTGGCAAATAGGAGAGGGTGTTCCTGGCAGAGGAAAGAAGTTTAGCTAAGGTCTGGAGGGGAGAAATTTCAGTTATGAAACCTAAATCTTCTTTCTTGACTGTGAAAAGCAATGACCAAAAAAAAAATGGTTACAGCGTTTAGATCCCAATTGGACTAAAACCAAGAGCCAGAGTTTTCTTGCTAACCAGCAGGACACCAGGACCTTGCATTTCCCCTCGATTTTGGATCCAATGTGATTGTTGCCTGGGTGGGAAATGCATTCACCTTCATTAACAGAGCCCAGGGGGCCCTGAGCTTTGGGTCTTTCCTAGTTTGGCCAAGCTGCTTACTCTGTATCCTGGGCCTTGCTCTCGGCTGACATTTGAAGTTTGCCTAAATCCTGCAGTGAATATTGGAGAAGTCTGATTTATTGTCTCTTGGGAAGGGCAAACATTCCACTTGATTGAAACAATGCTGCCTTCCCCCTGTGAAACCAGTTGGGAAGGGGCTGAGCACTAATTGTGCTCACTGGAGTTGCTGTTGGGTTGGCAGGCGTTTGGCCAATCAAGCCTGCGAGTTTTCCTGAGAAATGACAAATTACAGTCCATTGATTCAGGTGGGTGCCATTTGTAACTGACACGTTGCAAGGGTAGAATTAATCATTTGATTTATTGAGATTTGCTTCAACAAGGGGGTTTGAGCTGAATTCACCATTTTTTTTTTACTTCAGAATATATTGGCTTTATTTCATGGGGTGGATTTCAATCCTTTGATACCTACTACCTTCAAGCCTTTACATCGATCTCTTCTTTACCTTTTCCCTGACTCATACGTCCCATCTGCAGCTGTGGCCTTGCAGAAAGATCTCTCCATTGGCAGAGACCTGGTTTCCAGTTTTGCTCCTGCTACTAAATCTCTGTGTGACTCTGTTACTCATTTCTGCTCTCTTGGCCTCAGTTTCCTGATCCAGAAAATTAGCATGTCCAGAAACATAGCATGGGGAAGTATGAAGGACACTAATTCTAGAACCAGAAGGCCTGGATTCAAGTCTTGCCATTGGTGCTTACTACCCTTGTAGCTTTGGGCAAGTCCCTTAATCTCCAGGGCCTCAGTTTCCTCATCTGTAAAATGAAGAAGACAGATTCTGGGCTTTCTTCGAGGTCTATGGCTTAGATTTAAAAGTGTTTGCCAACTTTAATATTCTATTACTGGCTAGATTGAAGGTCTAAACTGTAAGCTTAACATATTAACTAATGGATCCCAGAGTCTGAAAGCCTGAGAAAGTCTCTTGACCTCCCTGAGGCACAACAGTTTCCTTTGTACAATGAAGATAATAAGGATATATTCTCACCCTTATAAGGTTGTTTCAAGAAAAGTATTTTGTGAAGTTCTGCAGTGGTTTAGGTGTCTTTGAGAACCGACCGCTTTTGGGACATCATTCAGAAAAGAAAAGCAGAATTGGTATGGGAAGGAGCTCCTCTGAGACTGAATGCTGTGATTAGTCAGAGGCTGGCTTCAGGTCAGGGACCAGTCTAGTGGCCTTTCTACTGAACACCATACATATGTACAGGAGAAACGTAATACTATTATCTGGATGCTCATAGATCCTTTTCTCCCTCTTCTAGTTTATCTCCTATTCTGACCCTGCCTATGAAAACATTGTAAAATGTAGCACTTGGGGGGTCCATTAGAATCACAACTACCCATTAACAATATCCACTGATGCTCTTGTGAGCATGGAAGGGATATTGACTATTGAAGGGTCTGCCAGTGGGACACAAGCTTTGGTATATCCTATCAATATGAGAAGGCTCCAAGTAGGTTCATCTTGGCATTGCTATCTGATGACTAGAGAAGAGATTAGTGGCAGAGAAAAGCAGGAAAGGCTCATGGCTAGGTAATGATGGGCCATCAGGTGCTGGATTTTCCTTTGGCAATTCTGCTTACTATGCCATGGGAGACAACTTTTTCAAAGTTGTTGTACATGGAATTTTTGGCCAATTGTGGTTTGGAATCAGGATGAGGAGAAAGATAAATTCCATAGAGAAAGTGCTAAGATTGAGCAAATTAAACCATTGCAAACTTTGTTTAAGCCTTTCTTGATATCTTTTATTCTTATGTCTCCTTGATGTCTGAATGGATCTGTCCTGGTAGCTCTAACCAGTTATCTGTCCCTTACAACAAAGAACAAGAAAGGAGAGGGAAAAGTGATTTAGTCAAATTAACACACCGTGTATGAATAGATACACAATGTTGCACCCCCATCACACTCCACCTCTGTGGAGAAGGCAAGGTGTCAGATTTTGTCATCTCTTTTCCTGAGCCCAGGTTCGGTCATTAAAATTATAGCATTCAGGTTGATTTGCTGCTGCTCCTGGTGCTGCTGCTGCTGCTGCTGCTGCTGCTGAGGCTTGTGCTGCTGCTGGTGCTGCTGCTGGTGCTGGTGTTGGTGTTGGTGTTGGTGCTGCTGCTGCTGCTGTTGTCATCAGTGTTGCTGTTGCTATTGCTGTTTTTTTGTTGATGCTGATGCTGTTGTTTCATTGTGATAAAGTCATTTATTGTGTTTATTGATTTGTGGTTCTGCTTGAGTCTCTTCAGGATTTACTTGAGTTCTCCATGACTCCCATGCTGAAATGGGCATGGAGGAGAGCAAAAAGGAGGCTGGAGAAGAAAGATTTGGCAGAAAGAAAGACAAGAAGCCAAAGCTTTGAAGTGTGACTTCAAACTCATTCCTCCATATCCTGATAATATCAGACAGAATAGGATTGGGAAGGGCTGGGAATTTTTCTGCCACCAAACACTCTCTCTCTCTCTCTCTCTCTCTCTCTCTATATATATATATATATATATATATATATATATATGTATATATAATACATATATGTATCTATCTATAAATATATATGGAGAAATATAGATATATAGAAATATACATATATGAATTTATACATACACACATATATACATGTATATATATATATATGTTTATGTATGTATATTTTAAAGGGAAATTGAATACATTGGAATGGAAATGAAATGACTGGTTATTGATGAGAGACTAATTTCCAAATCAGGCCTCTCTGTTCTGGCAGTTGACCAGGTGGTTAACACAAAGTTAAAATCAATGTTATGTTAGAAGACAGACCAAAAGGGACATATGCTAGTGTCCAACTGAAGCACCTTCCTACCCTTAACATATTTGGAAATGCCATTAATCCTGAAAAATTGGGAAATGGACACATTTAAAAACTAGAGAGTGACAAAATTATCATAGCCTCCTCAGGACATTTAACAACTGTAAATCAGATGTCATCAAAAGGAGATATAAAAGCAAGCACTTGATATTCTTGCCAAGTAGATGATACAACCATGGTGTGTACCACAAACTTGTTTATAAAATCTAATGGAGGATTACAGTGGAAACTTATGAGGAACATAGTGGTGTAACCCAGAAAGAAGCAGTGGGAAAAGCAAAAATGAACAGAAAAACAAACATAAGTAAATCTCAGTGAGCTGCCTGACAAAGGCAAACCTTCACAAGGACATTGGAGGAAACTGGAAGGGGAAGAAGCGAGATGAAAACTCGAGGCCAAGCTGCAAACTCTTTTCTCCATTAATCGCAGTGGGGCCACTGCCTCTGCACTTTAAAATCACAGTGCCAGATGTGCTGAATGATTAAGAAAAATGGCCCCAAGGAAAACAAGGATGGGAAGAGCAGACCGAGAGTGCACATGGAGCTCGGTGCTGGAGACAATATATCTGTGAAGGTGGTATAATATTGTGTGTGTAATAATATGAAGGTATCTGGAAAAAGGAGAGGACACTGAGAGCTTGTAAAATATCACAGAGTCTATTATTACCTCCCCCCACAAAGGTGACCAAGGACATTAATAACTCCTGACCTGTATGCTTACATCCTATCTCCACAAAAAATATCATCAGAATAATTTGTACATGCATCAAGAGCAGCCTTGATAAATAATGAAAAGGGAACAAGCCATCTTTTACAAATGATATTCTAAAGCAGATGATGTTCACGGTTACAGGGCGCTTGGTTGTTCACTACAAAAAACTCCACTTAATTGGTAGAGAAGAGTGTTCTCTTAAGACTTCTTCTCTTCAAAGGTTTCTCCCAGAACTCCTGACATTTCATCTTTGAAGTTTTCTCTGACTCCTTGATTCAGATGGGATCTCTCCCTACTTAACTCTCTAACAACTCTATGCACGTAGCCCTCCTATGGCACTTGCATAATATCATTGCAATATGGCATACAATATTATAATTATTTCTGAGCATGTCTTACTAGACTCTAAGCTCTCAGAGGGCAGAGTGACATCTTCATGAGATGTAAATTTTCAATCAATCCAAGGACTTAAAGCTATCCAAAGATTGAACGGATGGCCTTGAAAGTTATTGGGTTCTACCTTTCTAGACCTCTTCAAGCAGAAGCTGAATGACCAATTGTTGGAGAAGCCATAGAAAGGATTCTTCTAGTTCTGATATTCTGGGACTTAGCAATTCATATTTAGTCATCTTTCTATCCTCGTCACAACAGATACTTACTAAGTGTGATAAGAATGACAAACCTAAGCCCCATTTGCTTTCTCCACAATGATTTATAAAGTGCTTTGTAAACCTTAAAGAGCTGTACAAATGTCAGTCAGTCAATAACTACATATTAAGTGCCTACTTTGTACAAGTCATGGTGCTAAGCATTGAAGGTACAAAAGGGTAAAAGACAGTTAATGCTTTCAAGGAACTCATAGTCAGGAATGAATTCTGGGAAGATGGCTGAGTAGGTTAGAAGTCTCCAGGCTCTCCAGATTTCCACATTTCCAGAATGGGGGAGACAATATGAAAATAACTATGAGGGGAAAAGGGCCTGCAGTAGCAGGATGAGGGCAGCATCAGAAGACTAAAGGGACACTATATGAGATGTTAGGAAGGTAGAAATGACAGGATTTGGCCTTCGATTAGAAATACGGGTTGAGTGTGTGAGCAAGCAAGGATGACCCCTAGGTTGCAAGCTTGGGTGATGCAGATGATGGTGGTACACTCAACAGTAAAAGGGAAATTAGGGAGGAGGGAGGGCTTTGGGGAACAGAAAATGAGCTCAGTTTTGGACATGGTAAGAGGTCGATGAGACTTCAACTTGGAGATGTGATACTGGATATTAGGAGTGAGGTTAAGACTGAAGAAATAAACCTAAGAATTATCTGCAGAGAGATGATAGTTAAACAAATGGGAGCTGATACAACCACTAAATGAAATTGAATAGAGACAAAAGAGAACAGTTAGCCTCGGGTTAATGGGCATAATCTGGGCAAAGGTCCAGCAAAGGACACTGAGAATGAACAGTCAGGGATATAAGAGAAAAACCAGGAGGAAGTAGAGGCAGAAAAAAGCTAGAGAGGAGGGAGTATCAAGGGAATGCTAAAGACTGCTGAAGGGTCAAGAAAGAAGAGAATAGAAAAATGGCATCTAGATTTCGAAATAAAGAGGCAATTGGTACCTTTGGAGAGAGCAGTTTCATTCAAATGATGAGGTTATTGTTGAAGTAGGTTTTTCTTGGTTATAATCCTTTCTCTTTTGATTTCTGGAATATTGTAGTAGACATTTTCCTTTTCATAGTGGTAGTAGCCAGGTGTTATGTGACCACCACTGTCACTCTATGGTACTTGGGCTATGTGAAGTATTTTGTCTTTGACCAGATAGTTCTGGATTGTAGTTATGGGGTCCCTAGAATTTTAAGATTTGGGCTTCTTTCAGGCCATGACTGGTGAATTCTTTCTATTTTCACTTTCTCCTCTGCTTCTAGTAGGTCTTGGCAGATCTTTTCATAATTTCTTGAAATATGTCATCTAGGCTTTTGTATGGTCTAGGTTTGTGGACAGTCCCATGATTCTGAGATTGTCGCTCCTTAGCCTGTTTTCCAGATACGTTCTTTTTCTACAGGAGAGGACTTAGATTTTTCTTTTTAAAAATATTTTAGAAGCACTATTTATCTTTCCCTCCAAATTCTCCATGTAGAATAATTTTTAAAAGCTCACAATGAATACAACAGTCAAGGCCTTGTTCAAAATTACACCTTGTTTTTGATTTTAAGTCCATCAACTCTTTGGAAGAAGGTAAGTGGCATAACTCATCCATCATCAGAGTTCTTAAGTCTTTGAAGTTATTTTTCCCTTTAAATGCATTTCACTTGATGGGTTTCTATTGGTTCCTTTATCATATTTCTTTTTGTTTTACAGTCATTGGTCTTTGTTTGATACAGTTTAATTATTAAGGAGTTTTTTATGCTTGCGATGGGCAAAATCTAGAAGAACAGAGGAAATAAAGATTTGACCTTCTGAACATGTTGATTTCTTAAGCAATGCATGCCAACTGCCTATAAATCAGGACCAGGCTTCCTCAGTGTGGCACTGCACCACAAGTATAGGGGGAAACAGATTTTTATACATTAAAAGAAAACAATGAGCAGATTATAAACCAGGATACAAGATTAGGCAAGCTGATTTTTAACTGGAGGAAAGATGATGGATTTTCCAAGTTTGGAGGAGGGAAGAATAAGTTTCCTTCAAGTTGAGAGACAGCAAGTGGATTTTGAGATCTTTTCTTTCCCGGAATTGGCAGCTGCTGATTACTTGTATCCACCTGCATTTTACAAAACAATAGATGGCTTCTACCATCTTTTTTTCCATGAATTATTTGCAGAAAAACAACAAGATAGAGTATAATATCTGCAGAAGTCAGTGTTCATGAGTTGGCATCTGGTTGCTTCCCTCAATTCTCATATGAAATCAGCTCTCTTTTGTAACTGGCCTTCACTTTATTTCTTCATACTTGATTCCATAAGATTTTGTACTAACTATAGCAAGCTGTATAATAAGCACTGACAATTAACTTCATGGTCCTACCCCCACAGAATTCTGACCCTGATATGGAGCCAGAGCAACATCTACATAGGCACCATTTATCCTAGATCAAATCCTGCTATTCACTTACATTTTGGCTTATTCTCAGTTTATGATCTAGAAGGCTTCCATGTTTTTGGTTTCTGGGCTGGGATTTCCTGGCTGGATTCCTTCCCTAGTATCCACATGTCTTTGGAATTATATGCTGACAGAATATTCTATTGACTCTGCTCCCTCCATACATCCATACAGTTTAGGCATTGGTGATCAAAAAAGCCTCCCTATTTATGTCCCTGCTTCCTATCTGTGTTGTTAAGCAAAATTGTCTCATTAGCATGGCTTTTGTTTCTTTTGAGTGGAAGTACTTTCAGCTGTTAAGTGCTAAGCCCCAGGCCCAGGGCCCTGTCAGGTGTGAAACCTGTGTGGGTGTGGATTGGTGACTTAGGAGGGGCCAGCTCGGGAACCAATGGTCTCTGGTCATTGAGGCGGGGCTTGAGAACGGCGGAAGCTCGCTGCGAGGAGGGGTGAGCCGGGAGACAACTTTGGCGGCGGCGGCGGCGGAAGGTGTGGAAGCCGGAAGCTGCAGAAGCAGAAAGCTGCGGAAGCCAGAAGCTGTGGAAGCAGGAAGCTGCGGAAGCAGGGCTTACCCGAGTGCGAGCAGGAACGTGAGGTCAGTGAAAATGATTTGGCTAAATACTATCTTGTTTTTCTGTGGCCTCCTGGTTGCTCTTGTGAGATGGGCTTTCTGGGCCTAGAGTCTTTTTGTCAAGATGTTGGAATGGGGAGGCTGGTTCAAGTTTTTGTTGCGGTGGGGCCTAAATAAATTTCTTGTTGTTTTCTCCTTAGAGAATCTCTCATACCTTGCGATTTCGGACCATTCAAACATATACATGATTATATTTGAGAT
>CM053623.1:229192984-229222497 GCA_028646595.1 Phalanger gymnotis
GATAAAATTACTAGTTTATTGTATGGAATTCCATCTGATATCAACCTTAACAAATTTCAATTGAATTAAATTTTCTATCAAAATGACAAGAAGAGCAAATCAAAGTGGGAAATTGAGGCTTCTCAATCAATCTTTAATGAGATTTGACCCAGACTTCTGAATACATCATGTGTGCCTATAATGCATGAGCTTTGGGGCTTGTGAAACTGTTTCTGTCTGCCTGAGGGTTCATGTTTATTCAAGCTCTTTAAATACATGAAGCTTTCAATCCTTGGCTTGCCATGGCTGCTTCAGTACCAGAGTCAGCTCCAGGTGACTATAATCCCAGATTCTATGTTAGTAACACTATGTTAGTAGGACTATGGATAAGAAACAATTAGAGCTTTGTGGAAGCTTTAGAACATGGAATATCAGGCCTTTGAAGGACTTTAGAACAGATAACATGAGAATTGCAAGGCGACGGAACAGAGAATTCTGGGGAAGCTTAATGTGAGAGCTAGAGAAGCCTTAGAATGGAGGATATAAGAGCTGAGACTTTAGAACATAGGAAAAAAAGAGTATCAGGGCTGAAAGAGATCTTAGAATGTAAATCTTAGGCCTGTGGAAGATTTTGGAACAGAGGTTATGCTAGAAAGAGCTTTTAAAATCATTTGTTAATGTTCATTTTGCAGGTCAGGAAGCTAAAGCCTGGTAAGTGGGCTTTCTAAGATGACTCCAGGTCTTTAGATTCTCATTTTATTTCAAATGATGAAAATGTCTCCATGTTTTGAATGGGGTCTGATTCAAAAGACAGAAAATCCCCCCCCCCCCCCCCCGCCACATCCCCTGTAGACTGGAGATATGATTCTCTTTATTCCTTGAGCTGTCAATGACCTTTCAATAGAGACTCCAATTTTGCATTCAGGGAAAGGGTTGTTTGCGCATTTTTCATTTTGTGCTCCAAGGCTGAAGACTTACTAAATGCAGCTGCTAGAGTTTCCCCCCCAAATTAACTTCTGTACATACATATTAATTATGATTTAAATGCCTTTAAACATCTGTAATGATGCCATACATTGGGAAGGTTATAAATTTCAAGCAGCAATTTGCTGTAGGAAAGAGAAAAACAAAGTCAATGTTGGTAGAGAATATTTTCAACTCAGCCAGGGCCAGCTCTTTCAGAGAGGCGATAGAAAGAGCTTTGTGCTGGGATTTAGCATGGCTACCTTCAAGCTCTGGCTCTGTCACCTACCAGATCAATAATCCTGGGAAAGTCACTTTGTGTCCCTGAGCCTTGATTTCTCCTTTGTGAAATGAGGGCGATGATCTTGCACTACCTAGCTTTGCACAGGACTGCTGTGAGGGAAGTACTTTCTCAAGTGCTATTAAAATGAGAATCTAATAGCATTGGAAGCACCACAAGGCAGAGCATGTTCTTTTCACCTTCGTAATCTCGTCTCTGCAATCCTGGACAAGTCACTTAACCTTTTACTATTCCAGGGAATTCTTTAAAACTACAAGTTGGAGTCCAAATGTCGACTTTCCTTTTTACCTCCCCATCACATAGCCCTAGATCCACATCATAGCGTTTTGAACATAGGAGTTTACCAAGCATTTGTTACATTAAACTCTTTAGCTACAGTAATTCACATTTTTGTATCATCTTACAAAGAACATTCCTTACAATTGACCTGAGGTAATTATTACAAATCTGATTGTCTTCATTTTATAGGGGAAGAAAACTGAGGCTTAGATGAAGTGACTTGCCCAAGAATACAAAGAGAATAAAAGAGTGCCAGAAGTGGGGTTCAAACTCATAGCCTCTCACTTCAAGGTTGATGACGTCTCTGGGACTCTGGTTGAAAGTGACAGGTATGACATCCTGGGCCATCTCTAGTTGTCCTGGTGAATAGCAGGCCACTGGACTCAGATGGCTCTGAGAGGACAAACTGAGGCTGGTGACCTTGCACAACCCTCCCTCACTCAAATCAAAGTGAAATGAAAGTGGTGTCATCATTTCCCTGATGTCATGATCCTCTTTGAGAATGAAGGAGAAACACAATGAGTGAAAGTGGTTCTCACAATGAACAATTTTTCTTCCTCTGTGTCTACAATATTCAGCACATCTTTGTCTAATTTCCATGTTATGTGCAGAACATTGGCCTCTAGCACATGGGAGTTTGCAGCTCCGAGGGTGTGAGACTGGGCTATGACAATTTTCTCAGGATGAAAGGCTGGAAGTGATGAGCTGCCTTGGGTGCTTTCCCAGGAGATGCTAAACCAGAGCTGGAATTCAGGACTCTTGACTTTCAGCCCAAGGCTCTTTCCTGGGCACTGGGCTGCCTCTCTGTAATGGCCTTAATGAGGAGAATGGAAAGGGGCTGGTGGGAGCACTAAATGGGGAGTACTTTGGGCTTGTCTCTTCCCTCCTGTTGGACAGAGAGGTCTCATTTGAGGAATGAAGTCTTAGCTAAAAGACCTCCAACGACCATTTCTCTTCTATAGTAATGTATCCTTTTATGGAGGACTCATGTTGTTTCCATAGTGTGGCATGAGGGAGGCTATACATTCATACAAGTATAAAGTCCATAGTATGAAAGATGATAGGCTAGTCCTGCTTCTTCTATTCTGTCCAGACCACATCTGGAACACTAACTTTAGTTTGTTTGGCACCTTTTAAGATAGACACCAGATAAACATCTGGAAATGAGTAACCAGGGTGGCAAAAGACCTTGAGATTACACCATAAGGATGAACAAGCATTTGTCAAACTATTGCTAGGTGCCCAGCACTGTCTGAGATCCTAGTGGTGCTAGACTTAATGACACATTCTTGTAATCCCTACAACTGGGGAAACTGAGGCTGATGGATCACTTGAGCTCCAGAGTTCAAAACTACTGTGGGGTAGAAGCTGATTGGTTGTTTGCTCCAAGTCTGGCACTGATCTGATGAGCCCTTGGGAGCAGAGGATAACCAGGCTGCCTAAGGAAAGAAGAGGCGTCCTAGGTTGGAAAAACAGCAGATTAATGCTTCCACTTTGATCAATATTTGGTCAGACCTGTGAGTGGTTGCTTCACTTCCATCCTGTTGAATGAGACCCAGTCTCAAACAAAGGAGGTGGGAATCAAATGTTAAGACTATAAATACCCAAATAAAGACATTTCCTTCCCTCAAGGATTTTCCATTCTAATGTAAAACATGACACACAAAGGGGAAGATGGCCAGGTTTGGATACTTTGGCCTGGAAACATACATAGTTCAGGGCTGCATTCTCTCTATCCCAAAGAAGTCATACTCCCTGATGCAGTTTTTCCTTGGTTTTCCTAGTTTATTGTTTACCAGCTCCTATACACTATTTGTTACTAGATCAGACTTTTCTATCACATGGTGAATTTGGATTCAGCAGGATGGGATGGGGTGGGGTGAGTGTGTGGGGAATTTGACACTTCTTTTGAATTCACTCCTTTCCCCCTCTAGGAATCCTCCAGTTATAGCTGTAAGGGGTCTGCTTCATCAAGGCACTCTTGAAGATTGACTGACCAGATGTTGGAATCCTTCCTCTGATATACAAAGCCCAGAGGTATGTCTAATTATTTCAGCCAGTCCCCATTAATTTTCTGCCTAATGTCATCTTATTTTGTCCAGTGGATGAATGTATTACATTTCTCCCATATTGATTACGGGTTTGTTCTTATCTAGGTTACAAATTTGATCAACTTATCGGTTGAAAGAGTTGGCTAGTCTTTGTTCACACCTGATTACGCCTTTGATTGATCCATTAGTCAATCAATACCTCAAAAGGGTCTTCCCACCTGATAAAAACATTAGAGAAGAGGAATTCTTGTTCAGTTCCATTCATTGGGGTTTCAGGGTATGGGAAACCCCTTTCACACAATGAATTATATTTTGCCAAAATCTCTCAATAACACAGTAGGTTTGGTTCTACAGGTATTATTTTGACCTGTTTTACAGATAAGGATACTGAATACCAAGAAGGAGTGCTAACTTGGCCAGGGTCACACAGCCAGTGTCTGTGGCAGGTCTCTAACTAGGTCATCCTGCCTAAAAGGTCAGCACTCTGTGCTCTCCAAGGTGCCTTCTGACATTGAGGTTCTATTGAGTATCATGGCAGCCTTAGAACCATTGTTTCGGAAAGAGAAACCACCACCAAGTAGCTGACTTCCGCCTCTGAAGAGAGTGGGGCTGGTAGTGAATATCATCACTGTCTCACAGGAGCTGAGCTCAGGGAAACAAGCTGGAATCATATCAGTGAAGAAAATAACCGAATCACAGAAGTGAGACAAGCATCTACCGCCTGCACATCATTCCAGACAGGCTTTCTCTGCAATTGTCCTTCCTAAGATCTAGACAAGGGCTTCACAACCTTTCAGAAGATGCTAACTCATGCTGGAAAGAATCCTGACTGTAGAGGCCCAGGACCCAGCTCTCTTTCTACCACCCCCACCCCAGTCACTTACAAGTTGGGCAGTCTGGTACCCTTTCGCTCTTGTTTCCTTACATATAAAATGAGGTTAGGGACCCTTGTATCACTTACCCCTCCAGAGTGCTTTGGGACTTGAATGAGATAATATATGTAACCTTTTCTGGAAACCTTATCCAAGTGTCAGCTACTGTGATCAAAATTTCTGCTCCATTGTGCCAGATGAAAAGACTGAAAGATTCACTATGTTCTCTTAAAATGCAAGTAACCTCTAAGAAGTTTAAGCATGCTGTCATTCTCAAGTCAGCTTGCTTTCTTTGCTAAGGCTAAAGACACCTTTCCCTCCCTGTAAGGGGAGGGAGATGGGTGATGGGGTCCCTAAGGGCCCTCTTGCTGACAGTCTGGGGTCCAGATCAGACACTTTCTATCAAGGTCTAGGTTAGTTGTGATATTAGTTCGTAGGTTCCTTCCGAGCTCTGATGCTTTCTGTTCTCTCAATCTTACTTTCTTCATTTGTCAAATGAGGATCTTAGCCTAGAGATGCTCTAAGGTTCCCTCTAGACCTGCCATTTGATGATTTCAGAATCATTTGTACGGAAAGAAAAGTAGTTTTAATGACAGAGAGGAAGATATAGAGGTGATAAAGATCTATCTCGAGCTTGGGGCAGCCTTGCGGAAGGTAGATCTGAGTGGGATCCAATGGAGATGGAAATTAGACCATGAAGGGCAGGATGAGAATACAGAGTCAGTGAGGGATGGTGACAAGGGAGAAAGGCTCTAATGGCTTCAGAAAGGGAAACAGAAAAGGAAGTAATAGGGCTGGCTGAGTAACATTGATTAGGCTTGCAGTTTTGCCAAATGGTCTATTGAAAACCTCCTGACCAGATGTCTTTGAAATAGGTATCTAGATGTTAGTTCTAGAGCAGGAGTTCTTTAACTTGTAATGGACTCCCCACTTTGGCAGTCTGGCAAAGCCCATGAACCCCTTCTTAAAATCATGTTTGTAAATGAAGAAAATAAAAATACATAAGATAACAAAGAGAACCAATATTGAATATATAATATATATACATGTATATATCTTTATTATGTAGATATATACAAATATGTACATATGTACATTCATATGTATATCTGTGTATGTATGTTCCATGTACCCTTCCAGATGCAGGCAGTGTCAGTGATCATCCAGTTATCTGTAAAATCTAATTTCATAGAGGAAGAAACTGAAGGCCAAAGGTAAGGAGATTTTCTCAAGGTTGGTAGGTGAGGACAGGAATAAGTCTCTGTGCCCCCCCCCCCATCACAGAAACAAGTTTTGGAGCCTAAATGAGATACTGTGTGAAGGCAGAACTTCCTAGATTCCTGAGAGTTCTAATATTTTGATTACTTGATTTTTGGACATTCTATCGCATGTCCTTTCCCCTCCCAATCCCCCAAATCACCTACCCCCATGACACATTTACAATATTTGATGTAAAGTACTTTTGTCTAAATGCCTCTAGAACCCTTTGGAGATGACACAGAGTCATGGAAATGTTGGGTTTGAGTCAGAGGGCCTGAGTTTGAGCCTTATTCCTGTCCTCACCTACCAGTGAGACCTTGAGAAAAAAGATTCTTGTTCTATGAAATTAGATTTCACAGATGATTAGATGATCATTAACATTGCCCCCTTGCTACTTATGTAGCCTAGGCAAGACCTCTTTCTTTTTTTTCCTTTTCTCTTTGCGTGTGAGACAATTGGGGTTAAGCGACTTGCCCAGGGTAACATAGCTAATAAGTATCAAATTTTTGAGGTCTAATTTGAACTCAGGTCCTCCTGACTCCAGGGCTGGTGCTCTACCCACTGTGTCACCTAGATGCACCTCCTTTCTTTTTTGGGCCCTAATTTCTTCCTTTGTAAAAGAAGAGTATTAGGCCAGATGGCTTCTCAATTTCCTTCCATCTCTGAGATTTGATGCCTTTACCACCACCACCCCCCCCACCCAGGGTGTGCTTTTTCTCAATTAAATTCAGGAATCATTTATCTGGCCTGCCTTGTTCATCCATACATTTTGTGCTGGGGCTGCATCTTCAGAAAGGATGCCACCTTTTACAGAAAATGTGAATTTAAAGACCAGCAGTAAGAAGTCAGAAGAAGGCAACCTCTGAATTTAAAAGTAGAATGTTGTGTGTTTTATGTGAACACAATTTCCCTGCTTTGCCTCTCCTCTGAATTCAGCGTGAGATGGAATTTCATACAAATTGGATGACAGAACCATTTTTTTTCCGAGATTAGAAGCTGAAATATTCCATACCAATTCACAGATTTCTCCTGTTCAAGATGAATATATATTAGAGTCATGGAATCAAAATCTGAGAGGTGGCAGTGGCTTCAGAGGCAAAGCTGAGAACTGGAAAATTGTGCACAGAGACCAAGTGGAAGGTGGCGCAGCCCCAGGGGTGGGGCTGATTTATCACTGGGGCAGTGCTGGCCAGAGAAAGAAGCCTGCACCAGGATGATGCTGGAAGCATCCTTTAAACTTTTTGCCCTAGAGCAAATGACCCTACTCTAGTGGTCATCTTGCCCAACTCCTCCATAAACCACATTTTTTGTCATATCTGACCAAAGGTCACCTAACCTCCACTAATGAGGAACTCACTCCCCAAGGTGACTCATGGCTTTATTGGACAGAGCTCATTGGTAGAAAGTTTTATAACACAGAGTCACAAGACCAGAGATTTAGAAATAGCAGGAACCCCAAATATCATGTAGGCCAACCCCCTCATTTTCCAACAAAGAAAAACCTATCTCCTTGTAATGTTGATCCTCTGTAAACATATGACACTGATACTAAAATCAGAGGATTTTTTCCCATTTTGTTTTCTCTTTTTCTATTCTAAAAACTCCAAATAGAATTAGCTTGTCCATATACACTATGGAAAGAGAGGGTTGTATATAAAGCTAGGAATTTCTTTTATGTGGAACTTGCTTAAGAGAATAGGCTTTAAGCTGACAGGGACCCTGCAGATGTGGGAGGCCAAGTCCTTCATTTCTCAGTCAAGGCCACTAAGATTTGGAGAGATTTAGTGATTTGCCCATCTAGGAATGAGATCTGGGACTCAAATTCAGGTCTTCCCTCTGACTCTAATGCTTTTCCACCCATAACATGTCTCTTGGATCCACAAAATAATGTTATTAATGGAAAGATGTAATCATGCTCTCCACACATATAAGTGACTGTTAGGCAAGAATGGTGACTAGCATGTAAGAAGGGATGGGGATGAGGAGGGAATATGCCATGGGGCATCAGAGGTCACGTGCTTCTGCCCTTTGATTTAACAGAGTAGGAAATGGAGGCCCATAGAGATTAAGTGGCTTAGAATCCCAGATTGATCTTTGTGAGGGATCTCATTAGTCATCTGGACCCTCATTTTACAGAGAGGAAACTTAGGCTCAGAGTTAAGAGACTGACTTAAGATCCTATAGCAAGTAAATAGTGGAGACTGATTTTGAACCCTAATCCTCTGAATCCAAATTCAGTGCTCTCTCCCCAACACCAGACTAACTCTGAGTTCAGGTCTTGTCTTTGTTCATTTCTACCCTTGTGACCTTGGGCAAGTCATCTTCCCTATCCATAAAATTGGTCAACAGTGTTTGCCTCACAGATAAGATGTGAGGGTCAAATGAGCTCATGGCTGTGAAGCATTTTTCCCAGTTGCAAACCATCAGAATAGGGGCAGTGCTCAGGGATGGCCTGTTGGCTATGAATGTTCTACGATCCTGCTGAGCTCATGATTTTGATGCAAGAAGCATCACTTTGTAGCAGAAAAGCCGTCAGCCAGAGGAAGTTCAAAGACATAAAACAAATGCAAAGTTTCTATTTTCTAATCTTTGTTTTCTTGTCTGAGTCCTTAAAAATGGTGAGTTTCCTTACGAATACTCCAGATAATCAGGAGGATGATGGAAATGATCACAGCTGCAAAGCTCTCTAGCCAGCCAATCTTATTTCTAAGTAATATCCTTATAATAGAGAGCAGGGTTCTCTGAAATGGAAGTGACTGATGGGGGAAGAAGACAAGATGGATGCTTACAAGCCTTTTGTTACTTGTTCTATTGAGTTTCTGTATAGCTTGACTCTTGAATAAAGTGACACAAGAGAACAAGGACTATTTTATCTGCCATCTTTATTGAGATGAGGATGTTTCTCCAATTAAATTCTTAATGTAACTGGTGTAAATTCATTTTTAAGAGTAGATAATATTGATAGGAGTTCTACGGTCAGGGGCTACTCTGCACTTGCTGCGAGTTTGAATAGTGATCCTATGGTAACCAATTGGGTGGCAATAAGCAAATCCCTTCCCCTATTTGTGCGTCAGTTGCTTCCTCTGTAAAATGAGGAGGATGAACTAGAGTAGATAAATCAACATCCCTTCTAAATCTGACATTACATGCCTTATAAAAGCATTGGCTATCTTATAAAAATTAAATTTGATTGCATTGTAGCATATAGTTTAAAATTTACCTCATTGCAGGATCATGCAATATGCCACATGAGCCCCCACCTAACACATAGAATTTTCCAGGCTTTTAAATAATCACTTAATCCCTTGAATTTTACTTCAGAAGACTAGTCTGAGCAAGCCTGTGCCAGTGTAAGTGGGAGACAATTCAGTTACCAACTGAAGTAATTAAATACAGTTCTTTAAAGTGCTAACATTGCAGAGGTATGTTTTAATGGGATTACTGTCAGACCTCACTTGGTTCCATTCATAGATGACCTGATTTTAGAGAATTAGAGAATCTCTGAATGGGAAGGAACCTATGGAAGCATCTAGACCAATGTGGACCTGAACAAGAATGCCCTTTACAATGTTCTGCAAACATCATCATTCTGTTTCATCTCGAAGCCATCCAAGCATGGGGAAGCCATTGCCTCCTGGGCTTGTTCATTTCTCTTTAAAACATCTCCAGTTAGGAAATTTTACCTTATCATGACCATATCTTTCTGTCTTCTTCCAATGACTCCAAGTTCTGAGCTCTGGGTGCAAGCAGAACATGCCTAATTCTTCTCACCCTGTGACCCATATGATAGCCCTTTAAATACATATAGACAATTTTAAAGTTTTTTGTTAAGTCTTCTCTTCTCTAGACCAAACGTCATTAAACAGACTATTATTTTAAAATATTTTATTTTCCCCAATTACACATTAAAGTGTTTTTTAACATTTAAAAAAAAGTTTTGAATTTTAAATTCTATCCCTCCTTCCCTCCCTCCCCTATCCCCTCTCTGAGATGGTAAGCAACTTGATATAGTTTATCCATGTGCAATAATATAAAACATTTCAATATTAGTCATTTTGTACAAGAAGACTCAGTAAGAAAGAAAGGAAGGAAGGAAGGAAGGAAGGAAGGAAGGAAGGAAGGAAGAGAGAGAGAGAGAGAAAGAGAGAGAAAGAAAGAAAGAAAGAAAGGAAGGAAGGAAGGAAGGAAGGAAGGAAGGAAGGAAGGAAGAAAGAAAGAAAGAAAGAAAGAAAGAAAGAAAGAAAGAAAGAAAGAAAGAAAGGAAGGAAGGAAGGAAGGAAGGAAGGAAGGAAGGAAGGAAGGAAGGAAGGAAGGGAAGGAAGGAAGGAAGGAAAGAAAGAAAGATAAAGAAAGAAAGAAAGAAAGAAAGAAAGAAAGAAAGAAAGAAAGAAAGAAAGAAAGAAAGAAAGAAAAGAAAGGAAGGAAGGAAGGAAGGAAGGAAGGAAGGAAGGAAGGAAGGAAGGAAGGAAGAAAAACAAATAAAGGAAGGAGGGAAGAAAGGAAGAAAGAAAAAGAAAGGAAGAGAAAAATAGCATGCTTCACTCCATATTCAAACAGTATCAGTTCTTTCTCTAGAGGCAGACATCATGCTTCATCTTGAGTCCTTTGAGATTGTCTTGGATCATTGTATTACTGAGAATACCTAAGTCATTCACAATTCTTTATCCTACAGTTTTGCTGTTACTGTGTACAATGTCCTCCTGGTTCTGTTCACTTCACTATGCATCAGTTCATGTAAGTCTTTCTAGGTTTTTCTGAAATCATCCTGCTTGTCATCTCTTATAGCACAATAATATTCCATCATAATCATATACCACAGCTTGTTTAACCATCCCCCAATTGATGGGCATCCTCTCAATTTCCAATTTTAGACACCACAAAAAGAGCTGCTATAAATGCTTTTGTGCAAATAGGTCCTTTTCTTTTTTCATGTGTTTAGGATATAGACCTAGCAGTGGTATTGCTGGATCTAAAAGTATGCACCATTTTATTGCATAGTTCCAAATTGCTCTCCAGAATAGTTGAATCTGTTCACAACTCCACCAACAATACATTAACATCCCAATTTTCCCACATCTTCTCCAACATTTATTATTTTCCTTTTGTTTTTATATTAGCCAATCTGATAGGTGTGAGTTGTTTTAATTTTCATTTCTCTAATCAATGGTGATTTGGAGCATTTTTTCATATGACTAGAGATAGCTTGGATTTCTTTGTCTAACAGGTTATCATTAAATCATTAAACCTCATTCCTTCAACATATCCTCAAGTGGCAAAAGAGTTCCTTAACTGTCTTGGTTGCTCCTCTCGCTATTAATGTGAGGTATTGTTTACTACATGTTGTCCTTCTTCTCAGTGTCCTTATTAACATGTTCTGAAAACAAAGCAGAATAGGATTCTCCCTTACTTGGTCCTGGTCACTATTCTTCTCTTCATTTGGCAGAAATGCATCTTAGCCTTCTTGGCTGCACTATCATACTCTGATCTTGAAGTCTCCTGACAGTCCCAGATAGTTTTCAGGTGACCTGCTATCTTGCTATACCTCCCTCATCTTAGATTAGCAAAGGTCATTTTAGAACCTGTGTTCGACTTCAAATTTACCGCTGTTAAATCTCCTATTATTGAATGTAGCTCAATGTTCTAGAAAGCTAAATTAATCTCACTGGCACATATTTTGCAGACTCCGTCTCTCTCTTTCTTTGAAAATTGAGCTAGAATTTGCCTCTATTGGGTCCTGTGCTGTTTCTCCCGCACAATCAACAATCATATCTGCCAACTCCTTTGATATCTAATGAAGTTGATGAATTTGGATCAGATACCTGGAATTCCTCCAGAGCAATGAGGCGCTCTCTGACTATCTTCTTATACATCTAGGCATATAAGGCCTCTGTTAGATATTTTTGTTATGTCTTTCCAAGTCCCAAACTTATTTTCCTGGATACAAAACAGGATCGAAATAAACATTGAACAACTTCTTCTCCATTTCTGTTAGAATTTTCTCGCCCACTCTGATGCAAGGGTCATGGGGCAGAAGAGGAGGAAACAGATCAGGAGATATCCAGCAGGCAGATGTTAAGTTGAGACTGGAATTTAGGGTTGGATTTTTGGGTTGGATATAGTCTGTACATAGATGAAAAGTGAAAATATTGGAATGGCTGTGCTTACTGGAGGAGAGTAGATAGAGAAACATGACAGAGCTTTGAGGGATACTCAGGCTAAGTGGCTGGACTATGGATATGAATCCAGCAAAAGAGAGAGAGTGCTCTCCTAGGCAGGAAGATAACCAGAAGAGATCAATGTCAAGGACGACAAGGCAGGAAAGAGTATATAAAATGGGAGGGCTGGTAGACTTCCTATGGGTCAAAATGGGCAAGAACTAAGAATAGGTCATTGGATTTAACAATTATAGGATCATGGTAATCTTAGAGAAAGCAGTATCATTTGAATGGCAGAGTAAGAAGCCAGATTATTAGAGGTTAAGTCAATGGGAAATGAGAAAATGAAGCAACATTTGTAGACAGCTTTTTCTGAGAGTTTTGCTGCAAAAGGGAGGAAAGATATAGGATATCAGATAATGATTGGATATCAACGTCTCAATTTTTTTAAAGATAAGATAGGGCTGGGTACATTTCTAGGAAGCAAGGAAGGAATTGGTAGATAGGTAGAGATTAAAGAATGGCTGAGGGAAGTGGCAATCTCTGGGAAGAGGCAGGAAGGAGGGAGTTCAAGAGCATAGAGGGCTGACATTGTCTAGGAGAAAGACATTTTTTTCCTCAGAGATGAAAGTATAATATCATAAAATGGGGAATGAAGTTGGGGGATTTTGAGGCATCAGGTAGGAGAGAAGAGCTCATAGTGGGAGGCCTCAATTTTCTCACTAAAGTATATGAGGTCATATTTAGGAAGGAAGACAAATTGGGAAAGGAACAAAAGAAGAGTTTTGAAATAGGCATGACTAGTATTATAATCACTAGTCAATCAGAGAGGAATGTCACTTTCATGAATCAGTGAGGGGCCAGCCGAGATTACATAACATTAACCTGTAGCAAAACCACTCAGTTCAGTTGCAACACGTTTGCCAGAATGTGAGTAGGACAAGAGATAGCAGACTGAGGGTAACCTAGGATGGAGGTTTGATGAGTTATGAGTGACAGAGGGGTGAGGCAGAAGGGAATCAAATAGAAGATATGCACAAATGGATTGGTCAATGGAGACCATGAAAAGTAAAATGATGCCAGGGCAAGGGTGAGTGATCAGGAGAGCAGGGAGCGTGGTGGGACAGTTGGTCTTGGAATGAATAAAGAAGACTGTGAAGAGTGAAGTTGAGGGAGAGAAGCAAAGATGACAGACAGAAGCAAAGAGGGAGTGAATTTCAGATTTCAGGGTCATGGTAGCAGTATAGTTTTGGTAATGGCTGAGAGCTCGCAGGTCACTATCCCTGTGAGTGGCTCAGTAGGAGTGAACGTGAAGGTCATAGGAGTTGGGGACATTGATAAATTGGGAAGGCAGGGGGTTTGAAGAGACCTTGAAACAAGTACTAAAGCTTATGTAATAGTAGGCACACAAATTGATTCTCCACAAGATTTGCTGGTTTGATTTGAAATATGTCTTAATTGTTGGCCTTCAGTAAGCATTTGTGGAATGAATTATGATTTTTTGAGTAACAAAATGCTTTTCGACAATCAGAAGCAGGCCAGTGTGGAATGCTTGTCCTTCAAAGTGAGTTCCATATCACTGGAGGTCTTCAGGTGCTGGCTAGATGCTCACTTATGCGCAATCATCTCCCATTTATGCTATGCTCTGGTATTTGCCATGTATGTTACATTCATGTTCTCATTTGCATCTCCCACCAACTCTGAGGGAGTTATTATCGTTGGTATTATCCACATCAGTATCAGCTTAAGAAGAAGTCTCCAGAGGAGATGCCCAGGATTCAGTGCTTGGTTTTATCCTCTTTTACATTCATGCCAATGATGTGGTCAAAAGCATGGAGAGCATCTTCAAAGTTTCAGAAGCCCAGGAGGAGCTAACATTATCCAAATCATCTTGATGGACTGGAGAATTGGACTGAATCAAATAAGGTGGATTTAATAGGACCCCTGTAGGGCAGTTAGGTGGCACAGTAGACAGAGTGCTGGGCCTGAAGTCAGGAAGACTCACTTTTCTGAGTTTAAATCTGGCCTCTAACACTTACTAGCTGTGTGACCCTGGGCAAGTCACTTAACCCTGTTTTCCTCAATTCCTCATAGGTAAAATGAGCTGGAGAAGAAAATGGCAAACCACTCCAGTATCTTTGCCAAGAAAACCCCAAATAGATCATGAAGAGTCAGACATAATCTAAATAATTGAAAACCAAAATCTAGGACCCCTGTTATTGTGGTTAGTTATTGTGTCCGTCAGAGTTCTTAAGCCTTTCAAAGTTGTTTGCTTTTGTAATGGTATAGTTATTACACAATTTTTTCTCCTGGTTCTTCTCACTTCACTGTACATCAGTTCATACAAATCTTCCCAACTCACTTTGAAACTCTATCTTTTGTCAGCAACAATAACTACAAAGACGTGTTCAAAACTCAACTCCATAATTACAAGGTAGAAGAGGTAAAGAGACAAAAGTAGCTTGTCAGGAATAGGAAAAAATAGATGTGAAGATTTAGTGGACTTAAATTTTGTAAACAGTGTATTGTGCCTGGAATCAGGAAGACCTGAGTTCAAATCTTGCCTCAGATACATTCCAGATGTGTGATCTTGGGCAGTCACTTTGCCTTTCTCACTCTCTGTTTCCAACTCCTGTAAGAGAGGATCAATAATAACATTTACCTCACCAAGTTGTTCTGAGAATCAAAGGAGAGAGCAGATGTGAAATGCTTTGCAAACCTGAGAGTGCTTCATAAATGCTAGTAGCCATCCATGAGAACAGCTAATTGACTTTTCAGTAGCACTTGAATGGGAAGAGGGAGGTGCTGTTATTATTACCATTTTACAGATGAGGAAACTGAGTCTGAGGGAGGTTAATGACTTGCCCAGGGTCACACAGCTACTGATTATCTCAGGCAGACTGGAAATGTCAAAGTTGGGATTCAGACTTAGGTTCTCTGACTCTCTGTTGGGTACCCTGGCTTTTGTACCATGCTGTTGACCCAATGGTAACCTGGATTCCCAAATCAATCATCCACTACCACAAGACTTCTAAATTATAAGCTGGTTACCATGAGAAGCCCATGGAAATGGAGTCTGGCTGGCCAATTATTGGTCTTTTCTCAGATGTAGGGCTTTTTGAGGGCTAAGCCTGGCATGGAAGTAATTTGACAGGTTTGTTGAAGGTAGCTCAGGTATGATGGATTTCTGAGTGAATAGGCTCTGACTCCCCAGGCATCCAGTGGAAGGCCCAGCTCTGTTAATGATTTGGGATATTGGCGTGGATATGCTTCATCATTCTCCTACCCATGGCCTGAGCTTGGGGACAAGAGCCTCTTCTCCTGAAGCATCTGAAAGGTTCTCTGGGCAATTAATGGCTTCTAAATGTCTCCATTACAGGTCAACATCAAGAGAAGGGAGGCAGGCAATTAAAAACAAGAAAAAGCTTAGTGCTGGAGGGTCCCCTCCTAATGCATCTCACAGCTATGAACATCCAGATGACCTGTGGATCTAATCAAGGGCCCACCTGTATCCACCAATTACACTAAAAGGCTAAAATAATAATAGCTCATGATTCTAAAGCCCTTACTCCTTCTTCCCACCTCCAATAACCCTATGAATTTGTTGTGTCAAATAATAGTATGTAAACCCCATTGAACAGAAGGGAGAACTGAGATTCAGAGAGACTATGGCTTGGCCATGATCATGCAAGTCATTTGGACATGGTATTCTAACTCAGTTTTCTGGACTCTGAATGCATTGCCCTCTGCTTTCTATGACCTCACTTTCTAAGGGCCAATTATTTGATGTTTGTAAAGAAAGGGATTTCTGATGGGAGTTTGGGAGATACCTTTAATTGGATTTAAATATTCTTATTTTTGAGGCGATGGTGAGCAGGTTTTATCCTTATTCTTTTGATGCTCTCTCTAGTATGGCTGAGTAAGGAGGAATTCAGTTATGTAATAATTTAATAATTTGCATGGAATGAGACCATTATAACCCACCAAGTGAGCAGCTCCTTAGGACTCTGGCTAATTGTCTTTGCTGTAACCTTTAGCACCGGGATTTAATGAAGGGCTGTATGATCTCAACATCAGCAAGTGGCAGTAAACATATCTCACAAAAAGAAGTGAGTGAATCTGCCAAATAGGAGGTGCCCAGGTCCACCAGACCATAATGTTCTGCTGTTCCATTGGCCAACTTTCCATCACTAGGAAGTGTTCTGATTGGCTAAGATGAGCAGAAACAGCCCTCTGTGTGTGTTCAAGGGCATTCACTTCTAGTTGGGACTCTGCTCCTTGCTTTCTTTGAGACTTTGAGCAAATTCTTGTGTAAAGCAAGGGACTTCGACTAGATGATCATTCAAGTACCTTCCTCTCATCTGTAAATCCTATAGTTCTGTGATTTGAAGCAGCACCTCTGGATTAGAGGATCTATCAATGAAGTATACTGCTAAGTACTGCAGTGGGCAAATCCCCAAATTGGCTGGATGTTGACCAGGAAAGATGCAATTTTTGTCCATGGCCATCAGGGAGCAGATCATGATGGCGCTCAGCTCTCAGCCTAGAGAGGATCTCAGGTTGTTATAGGCTAGTTACTTTTCAATTCAGTACTAGGTTATACAAAATCAGCTTCCATTCAGGGGAAAAAAATTCTTTTTCATTCACGTGCCATTCCCTAGCTGATAGGCATCAACTTTGTTTGCAATTCTTAACTGTCATAAAAATGCTTCTATAAATATTTTGAAGTATATGGACTTTTTTCATTTCTAGCTTCTTTGGGGCACAAACACAAAACGGTGTCTATAGTTCAAAGCATAGGGACATTTTAATTACTTTGTGTAATTCCAAATTCCTTTCTATTGTGGTTGTAAAATCTCACAGTTCCACTAACGATGTGTTAATGTGCCTATCTTTCCACAAACGTACCAACAATGATTTTGCTGTGTTTTGGTCACTTTTGTCAATTTGTATGGTATGACATAAAACCTCAGGGTTGTTTTTATTTTCTTTTCTCTTGTTATTAATGATTTGGAGCATTTTCTCATGTAGTTGTGAATACTTTGCAGTTCTTTTGAGAACTTGGTTATTAGAGAATGGCTTAAATCTCATTCACATGTACGTAGATGCTATCTATCTCTCTATCATTTATCTATGCATCTTGAATGCCAATCCCTTAAAAGAGAAATTTGATAGAAATTTTCCCTCATTTGCCCACTTTTCTTCTTATTTTTTCTTTTTTTATTAAGATTTTTTATTTTTAGTTTACAACACTCAGTTCTGCATGAACCTGAGTTCTAGATTTTCTTCCTCTTCCTCCTCCCTCCCCAAGATGGCATGGAATCTGATGTATCTTCTACAAATAACTTCACATTGAACTTATTTACACAACAGTCAAGTTGTAAAGAAGAATTATTACCAATGGAATGAATCATGAGAAAGAAGAAACAAAACCAAAAAAAAAAAAAAAACCAAAATCAAAACCAAAAACAAAAGAGAGAAAAAAAAAAGAAAAAAAGGAGAACAGTTTGCCTCAATCTGCATTCAATCCCCATGGTTCTTTCTCTGGATGTAGATATCTCTCTCCCTCATGAGTTCTTTGGAGTTCTCTTTGAACCTTATATTGCTGAGAAGAGCTAAGTCTATCAAGGTTAGTTATCACAGAATCCATATATCTGTGGTTGTGTATAATGTTCTCTTAGTTCTTCTCTGCTGACTCAGCATTATGTCATGTAGGTTTTCCCAGGTTATTATGAAATCCATATCTTCCTCATTTCTTACAGCACAATAGTATTCCATTACATTCATATACTGCAACTTGTTCAGCCATTCCTCAATTGACGGGCATCCCCTTGATTTCTGGTTCTTTGCTACTACAAAAAGAGCTGCTATAAATATTTTTGTACATATGGATCCTTTTCCCACTTGTGTGATCTCTTTGGGATACAACCCTAGAAGTGATATTGCTGGGTCAAAGGGTATGAATATTTTTATAGCCCTTTGGGCATAGTTCCAAATTGCTCTCCAGAATGGCTGGATCATTTCACAACTCCGCCAGCAGTGTAACAGTGTTCCAATTTTTCCACATCCTCTCCAACATTTATCATTTTCCCGTTTTGTCATTTTAGCCAATCTGACAGGAGAGATGTGGTACCTAAGAGTTATTTTGATTTGTATTTCTCTAATCAGTAGTGATTCAGAGCATTTTTTCATATGCCTATAGATATCTTTAATTTCTACCTCTGAAAACTGCCTGTTCATATCCTTTAACCATTTCTCAATTGGGGAATGACTTGTATTGCTATAAATTTGGTGCAGTTCCCTGCAGATCAGATTAGAGATGAGGCCTTTATCGAAGACACTAGTTGTAAAGATTTTCTCCCAGTTTTCTGCTTCCTGCCTAATCTTTGTTGCATTGGCTTTTTTATACAGAAACTTTTCAATTTAACATAATCAAAATTATCCATTTTGTATTTATTAATGCTCTCTATCTCTTGTGTCATGAATTCTTTGCTTTTCCATAAATCTGATAGGTAAGCTATTCCTAGCTCTCCCAAATTGCTTATAGTATCAGCCTTTATTCCTAAATCAAGGACCCCTTTTGACTTTATTTTGGTATGTGGTGTAAGATATTGGTCTATGCTCAGTTTCTGCCCTACCACTTTCCAATTTTCCCGGCAGTTTTTTGTGAAATAGTGAATTCTTAGCCCAGAAGCTGGATTCTTTGGCTTTATCAAAGAGTAGATTGGTATAGTCATTGACTACTGCATCTTGCGTACCTATCCTATTCCACTGATATACAGCTCTGTTTCTTAGCCAGTACTAGGTAGTTTTGATGACTGCTGCTCTGTAGTACAGTTTAATATCTGGTATGGCTAGGCCACCTTCCCTAGCATTTCTTTTCATTAATTCCCAAGATATTCTAGAGCTCTTGTTCTTCCAGATGAATTTTGTTATTATTTTATCCAGCTCTGTAAAATATATTTTTGGTAGTTCAATGCATATGGCACTGAATAAATAAATTAATTTAGGTAAAATTGTCATTTTTATTATATTAGCTTGGCCTAACCATGAGCAACTGATATTTTTCCATTTATTTAGATCTGACTTTATTTGCTTAAAAAGTGTTTTGTAATTATGTTGATATAGGCCCTGGGTTTGTCTTAGCACATAGACTCCCACAAATTTTATAGTGTCTACAGTAACTTTAAATGGAGTTTCTCTTTCTATCTCTTGCTGTTGGGCTTTGTTACTAATGTATAAGAATGCTGAGGATTTCTTTTTTGAGGGGAGGAGGCAGGAAAATTGGATTTAAGTGACTTGCCCACGGTCACACAGCTAGTAAGTGTGTCAAGTGTCTGAGGCTGGATTTGAACTCAGGTCCTTCTGACTCCAGGGCCAGTGCTTTACTCACTGCACCACACAGCTGCCCCAATGCCAAGGATTTATGTGGGTTTATTTTATATCCTGCAACTTTGCTAAAGTTAGTTGTTTATTATTTCAAGCAATTTTTTACTTGATTCTCTAGGATTCTTTTGGCAAAATGATAATTTAGTTTCTTCTTTGGCTATTCTAATTCCTTCAATTACTTTTTCTTCTCTTTTTGCTACGGCTAACATTTCTAGTACCAAATTGAATAATAGGGGTGATAATGGACATCCTTGTTTAACCCCTGATCTTATTGGGAATGCATCTAGCTCATCCCCATTACAAATAATACTTGTTGATGGTTTTAGGTAGATGCTATTTATAATTTTAAGGAAGGCTCCATTTATTCCTATGCTTTCTAGTGTTTTTAATAGGAATGAGTGTTGTATTTTGTCAAAGGCTTCTTCTGCATCTATTGAGTATTATTCTCATAAGTTGGTGCAATCTTTTTGCTAATATTTTATTTAAAATTTTTGCATCAATATTCATTAGGTAAATTGGTCTATAATTTTCTTCCTCTGTTTTGAGTCTTCCTGGTTTAGGTATTAGTACCCACATTTGTGTCATAAAAAGAATTTGGTAGGACTCCTTCTTCACCTATATTCCCAAATAGTCTATAAAGTACAGGAATTGCTCTTTAAATGTTTGATAAAATTCACATGTGAAACCATCTGGCCCTGGAGATTTTTTCCTTGGGAGTTCATTGATGGCTTGCTAAATTTCTTTTTCTGAGATGAGATTATAAAGATATTTTACTTCCTCTTCTGTTAACCTGGGCAATTTATATTTTTGTAGATATTCATCTATATTCCTGAGGTTGTCAAATTTATGGGCATACAATTGGGCAAAATAATTCCTAATTATTTTTTAAATTTCCTCTTCATTGGAGGTGAATTTATCCTTTTCATTTTTGATACTGGTAATTTGATTTTCTTCTTTCTTTTTATAATCAAATTGACTAAAGTTTTATCAATTTTATTGTTTTTTTCATAAAACCAGTTCTTTTTTTAATTAATGTAATAATTTTCTTGATTTCAATTTTATTAATCTCTCCTTTGATTTTCAGTATTTCTAATTTGGTATTTAATTGGGGATTTTCAATTCATTCTTTTTCTAGCTTTTTCAGTTTCATGCCCAATTCGTTGATCTCCTTTTTTTCTATTTTATTCATGTAAGCATTTAGAGATATAAAACGTCCACTAAGAACTACTTTTGCTATATCCCATAAGTTTTGCTATGTTGTCTCCTTATTGTTGTTCTCTTGAATGAAGTTATTAATTGTTTCTATGATTTGTTCTTTGGGCCACTTATTCTTTAGAATTACATTATTTAGTTTCTAATTATTTTTTATCCTATTTTTCCATGGTTCTTTGTTGCAAATAGTTTTTATTGCACCATGATCTGAAAAGGATGCTTTGACTACTTCTGCCTTTCTCCACTGTATTGTGAGGTTTTTATGCCCTAGTACATGGTCGATTTTTGAGTATGTGCCATGTACCGCTGAGAAAAAAGTATATTCCTTTTGTCTCCATTCAGTTTTCTCCAGAGGTCTATCATATCTGCCTTTTCTAAAATTCTGTTTACCTCCTTAACTTCTTTATTGTTTATTTTGAAGTTAGATTTATCAAGTTCAGCAAGGGGAAGTTTGAGGTCCCCTACTAGTAGGGTTTTGTGGTCTATTTCTTCCTGTAACTCCCTTAACTTCTCCTCTAAGAATTTGCCTGCTATACCACTTGGTGCATATATGTTAAATAATGATATTGCTTCATTGCTTATGGTGCCTTTTAGCAGGATGTAGTGTCCTTCCTTATCTCTTTTAATTAGATCTATTTTTCCTTTTGCTTTGTCTGAGATTAGGATTGCTACTCCTGCTTTTTTGACTTTAGCCGAAGCACAATATATTCCACTCCAGCCTTTTACCTTTACCCTGTGTGTATCCCCCCATTTCAAATGTGCTTCTTGTAAGCAGCATATTATAGGATTATGGTTTTTAATCCCTTACGCTATCCACTTCCGTCTTATGGGAAAGTTCATCCCATTCACATTCACGGTTATGATTACTATCTGTGTCTTTTTCTCCATCCTATTTTCCCCCTGTTTATGCTTTTGTTTCTCCCTTTTCCCTTCCACTCCTCAACAGAGTTTTGCTTTTGACTACCATCTTCCTTAGTTTACCCTCCCTTTTGATTCCCCTCCTTTATGTTACCGTTTCCCCCTTGCTACTTCTTCCCTCCCTTCTGACCACCCCTTCCCTTTTTCCCCTTTCCCCACCTACTGCCTGTAGGACAAGTTAGATTTCTATACTTATCAGGGTATGTAATTCCCTTCTTGAACCAAATCCGATGAGAGTAAAGCTCAAATACTGCTCTTCTCCCTCCCTTCTTTCCTTCTACCAAAATATGTTTTTGTGCCTCTTCATGTGATGTAATTTACCCTTTTCTACTACCTCCTTACCTCTTCTCCCAGAACTGTCCCTTTATATCTCTTAATTATATTTTTGATCATTATGTCAGTTATTTTATACTGATACCCACAGTCTATGAATATCCCTTTCGATTGTCATAATAAGTATAGAATTCTCAAGACTGACATATATAAAAACCTATATAAAACAAAATAATCCCATATCAGGATGTAACTAATTAGCCTTTTTGATTAACTATGGTTTTTCCTCCCGTTTACCTTTTTGTGTCTCTCTTGAGTTTTGTATTGGGAGATCAAATTTTCCATTGAGCTCTGGTCTTTTCATCATGAAGGTCAGGAATTCCCTTATTTCATTGAATGTCCATTTGCTTGCCTGGAAAATTATGCTCAGTTTTGCTGGGTAGTTGATCCTTGCTTGTAGTCCAAGCTCCTTTGCCTTTTGGAATATCATATTTAAATGTCTCCTGTTGTTTAAGGTAGAAGCTGAAAGATCCTGCGTGATCCTAACTATAGTTCCATGATATTTGAATTGTTTCTTCCTAGCTGCTTGCAGTGTTTTCTCCTTGACCTGGTAGTTCTGGAATTTGGCTGTAATATTTCTTGGAGTTTTCAATTTGGGATCTTTTTCAGGGGATGATTGATGGATTCTTTTGACGATAATTTTACCTCTGGTTCTAGGACCTCTGGTCAATTTTCCTTGAGGATTTCATGGAAGATGCCGTCCAGGCTCTTTTTTTCATCATAGCTTTCAGGTAGACCAATAATTCTTAGACTGTCTCTCCTGGATCTATTTTCCAGGTCAGTTATTATTCCAATCAGATATTTCACATTTTCTTCTATTTTTTTCATTCTTTAGATTTTGTTTGACTGATTCTTGGTGTCTCATAGACTCATTAGCTTCTACTACCTCAATTCTAATTTTTAATGTTTTGTTTTGTTTTTCCTTTATCTTCTCTATCTCCTTTTCCATTTGGATGATTTTATTTTTCAATGAGACACTTTCTCCATTTATATTCTGATTTTCCTTAACCAATTCCCTGATTTTACCTTTTAAAGATTTGTTTTCCTCATTGAAATTTTTCCCATTTTTTCCATTTTCTCTTTTACCTCCCTAATTTGGTTTTTAAAGTCCTACTTGAGTTCTTCCAGGAATGCTTTTCAGTCTGGAGACATGTTCACTTTCCCTTTTGAGGTTTCAGATGTGGGTGAAGTGTCCATGCTGTCCTCTTCTGAATTGGTATTTTGGTCTTCCCTGTCTCCATAATACAAATTGATCATCTTTGGCTTCTTATTTTGTTTTTTTCATGGTGTTTTTTTTTCATCCTGGCTTCTAAAGTGGATCTCTCTGTCTGAGGCTCAGGGGGCTCTGTCCCAAGTTTCTCATGTTGGAATCTATGGGTTTGCACACTGGCTTTGTTTTCTATGGCCTCTAGTTTAATGAGGTGTGGGAGAAGGGTGATCTGGCTGCTGGGGGGTCTTCTCTTCCCCAGGACTGTTCTACAGAATGGGTGGTCTCAGCTCTTGTCTGTGCTGGTGTCTGGCACTTCCCCTGGATGTGCAAAGCCCAGTCTGGGTTCCTGGAATTGATGTTTGTTAGCTCCACCCCCTGGGGCTCAGTTACTCTTGTTGTTCTGCTGAGGTGAGGGCTGCTGGGACACCTCTCTTCCTGCACTAGTCTCCTTCCTCCACCACAGGAAGGGCCCTCTCCCCCACTTCTCTTGCTACTGAAGCCTCCTTCTGGCTCCTCTGTTTCTCCTGAGGTATTATTCTCTTGGTTTATTCAAGAGGCTGTTTTCCTGCACATCATGGCTCTTGGAAGTTCAAGAAGGCAAGTTTCAAACCTTTAGACTGTGTGTTTGAGGCCTCCAGGCTAGCTGCTCTCATGGCCTCAAGCTCTGCCCTCTGACAGATTCTGGTCCTGGGCTGAGAGGCCTGGGGCTCAGTTGTGGCCATAACCAGTGCTTCTGCCCTGGGCCTGTTCCTTTTCCGGGGTTTTGCTTGCCCAGCACTCTCCCAGACCCACGTGCTGGCTGGATTTCTCTGCTGTTCCCAGTTGGTTTGATCTGATGCCATTCCGCATGTCTGGTACTCCTACCCCTCTCAGTCTACTAGTGGCTTCTAACTCTCTCAAATCTGCTCAGATTCACTTTTTAGACACATCTGACAGAATTTGCTAGAGAGCTCTGGTAGTTCCTTCTTTTCACAGAGCCATCTTGGCTCTGTTGAGGGAGAAATGAACCCCACGGATGTAGGAATCTCAAACCAAAGTTCCCAGGTGGCCAGGAATGAATTCTTGGACCCAAGCATTCTTTAAGTCAAGGAGGCAAAGATTTATCATGCTTTTAAATGGGCAAGTGTTCTTAGGGAAGCTGCAACCATAAAGAGGGGTAGGGGGAATTTTATAGAGTCTTTTAGGGGATTAAAGTGGGGAATATGTCAGTTAGAAGTTTGGGGGTGGGATTAGGGAGTGGTTAAGACATAGTTAGTTCTTAAAGGAACATGTGCACTTAGTATCTACTGCACAGGTGTATTACCAAGAGTTCTCTAGGAAATAGCCCACGGGGGGTTACTAGGGTGTGGTTTTTACTGTGAAACTTCACTGAATTCACTATCTGCAGGGGCTAAAGGGGAATAGTTTCTCATCTAGTGTCTTGTTAGACAAAATACTATGTCTATGATACATGTTAGAAAGGTCAGTGAATAGTAAATATGATTATGACTAAGTGTACAGTCAATTATCAACATCCGGAAATCAATCTATAATTGGGCATAGCTGCTTACCAAGGAAGAAGCAGAGATAAGTTAGTCGGGGCATGCTGTCCTTTAGCTAGAGAGAGGCTGCCTGAGAGAGAAAATGTTTTGAGAACTAGATGTGTTTTGGAATTGAGATTCTGGCACAGGCACCCAAGCAGTGGCTGTTAGAATTAGGGTTGAAGCACAAGCACCCCATCAGCTACACCCCCCACCACCACACACTTCTTATCTTAGATGCATTAATGTTGTATTTGTGGAAGCTCTTCAGAAGTTTCAAGTTATCAAGTTATTTTATATTTTGTAATTTCCTTGATTTCTTGTTTGGTTAAATATATATATCTTATCTATAACTATTAGAAATATATTGTCTTTTTCCTTCTAATTTTTATAGTGTGATATTTAATATTAAGGTCAGGAATCCTTTTAAAATGTATTGTGGCATGTGGTATAAAGTGTTGGTCAAAGTCCATTTTCTGCCAGACTGCTTTCCAGTTTGCACAGCAGTTTTTCCCTAGGTAACTTGTGATTTCCACTTTATTAGAAACTGGATTATTGAGTTCTGTTATTTCTTAATCTCACTTATATAGTCTGTTCCATTTATTTATCTCTCTATTCTTTAACTAGTAGCAGATGGTTCTGATGACTGTTACTTTATAATACAGTTTGAAGTCCGGAAGTGCTACTTCCCCTTTCTCCTTACTTCTTTTCCTAATTTTCCTTGATATTCTAGATATTTTGTCTTCCAAATGAATATTGTTATTATTCTATCAAACTCTGCAAAGTATTCCCTTGGTAATTGGATATGTATAGCATTAAAATGTAAATTTTGGTAGCATGGTCATTTTTTATTATATAGGCATGGCCTAGCCATGAATGCTGAACATTTCTCTTGCTATTTAATTGTTTTTTTTTTCTGTTTGTTTCTTTAAAGAATGATTTGTAATTGAAGATATACTAGCCTTTTGTGTATTTTGGAAGGTTGATTCCCAGATATTTTATGTATTTAGTTGTCATTTGGCATGGAATTTCCCTTTCTATTATTGCTTCTTGTGTTTTGTTATGATTGTGTAGAAATGCTATGTTTGTGTGATAGGAACTCTTACTTTTTTGGATTCAGTTGATGCATACTAAGTTTCCCTCCTTTTCTTCAGTTTTATTTTGTGAAGGTCCTTTTTAAAAAAAAAAAGTGTTTCTTATAAGCAACAAGTTGTAAGATTTTTTTTTTAATTCTAACCTGTCCCTTTTTTGTTTTTTTGGAGTGTTTAATCCATTCACATTTAAAGTCATAAGAGTTACATTTATATTTCCACTGGTCTCTCAAATAGGTTTTTTTGATTATGACTTTTTCCTTTTCTGTATTACTTCAACTACTTTATCCTTTTCTTAAGGTTGCCCTGTTTTTACCGGCTTTCTTTCTTTCTCCCTTTATCACTTCTTCTCATTTGTTACCCATTTCCCTTTAGGGTTGTGCTTATTTGTTCCTCTTTCCTGCCTTTATGTGATTACACATTTCTTCTGTATTTTTTCCTCTAAGGAGATTTTCCTCTTCTTCTCCTCTCCTTCAGCTAGTCCTATTCAATAGTTTTTAATTTAGTTTTTGAGCCCTTTTCTAAAAAAAGATTTCTTTCACTTTCTTCATTATCTATCTTCTCTTTCTCTTTACTGTAGATTCTCATTCTTTAATCCATGACCCCTATAAGCATCTGGTCTCTCTCTCTTTTCTCAATATTCTTCATACCATCAAAGCTTCCAAGGCGTTCATTCTGACCTCTGTCCTCTAGGTGCTTTCTGCCACTTCCTTGCAAGATTTACCCCACATATTCCCCTTTGCCACTGTGTCTCACTCTCAGAACAATGCCAATTATTGTAGGTGTCAGAAAGGAGAATGCTTCCTTCCTCTCCCTCTTTTATACTCCCTGATTTATACTCTTTCTTGCTGACTTTGTTTTCTACGTTTGCCTGGAAATCTCTTTCCTATGCCAATGCTTTCCTACTCCTTCAGGTGCTAGGAAAAAATGCCTCCCCCCCTCCCCATAGAACACGTAGACTTTTTAAGCCCCTAAGTTTAATCTTGTGTAAGGTCCTCATCTCCTTTTACCCATAGGAACCTTTATCAATGGAACTCCTTCCACTTCCTAAGCAAGGCCTCATTCCTTTCTCCTCTTTTTAATCTTTACCCTCTCCTTTTCACCCACTCCCCTGTAGGCTTTTCTCTTTCCGAAACCACAGACATAATTATCCCTTGCTTGTTAACTTTAGATTAGACTTAGCACATCATTCATTCCTCTCTATCCCCCTGCTCCAATCCCCATCTTTCATATAACCTCTCATGTTGTAATGTAGTCCCAGAAAAAAAGCATTGACCTGTGTGGGGTGGGGAGCATGTTATCCACAAGGTTTCCTGTCTAAATCTTCACTGCTAACTCTACCAGATTTCCATCTTCACCTCTGCCTGTCTCCTTGAGTACCTTTAGAATGGAATCTTACTGGTTTTTTTTTTGTGGTCACTTTGTTGCTGTCACTGTCTGTACTTATCTACCCCTTTCTGAAATTCTGTTGTTAGGGGTGTTCAAGAAGCAGGCCATCTCTTCAGTTTTTTTTTCCTATACGGCTAAGATCTTATTTCCAGGATAAGATGCTCTCAACTGCCCTGAGTTCTGATACTTGTTGGAATATTGTTCAATTTCTTCCTCATTTTTTCTGGTTGGTGCAGAATAGTCTTGTGTTATTCAAATGTCCTTTCCTTTGCATTTGAATATTTTTCTTCTGGTGGCTTGCAGAACTTATTGTTTCTGAATTGAATTGCTTAATTGAAGCACTGTGTGTCTTGGAGTTTGTGATGTTGTGCCCCCTCCTCAGGTGATCTGTGAATTCTTTCAATTGTAATTTCATTTTTTTATGTTTGGAAGTTTTTGACAGTTATCTTATTTCCTTCATTATATTGTTAATTTTTATTCTGTCATGTTCTTCTGGAAGACATATGGTCCTCAAATTGTCTCTATGTACCCTGTCTTCAGGATCTATGTTTTCCGTGCATAGTGATCGTGTTTCCTCTTAATGTTGTTGTTTTCTGATTCTTTTCTTCTAGGTTGTCCTTCACTTCTATATTTTGCATTTACATTCCCAATTTATTGTTCTTTCTTTTGTTTCTTCGATGAGGTTTGCCATTGCAGATTCTTTTTTTTTAATTCCACTCCTTATTCTTTTGCTTTTCAGGACATACATTCTGCTCTCACAATTCTCATTTCTCTTTTATACTATTCAGAAACAATGCATTGTTGTTTCTTGTTCTCACATTCCATAGCATCCTCTGTTTCATCATTCCTTTGTTTTGCAGTATTTATTCATGGGTGCCTGAACTAAGTTATTGCATCTGGAGGTCATATTTCCTTATGTTGTTAATGTTTTCCTTATTGACTTGTCTGTTTATGTTTAAGGTTGAAATTTCTTCTTCTTGAAATCTTTGATATTTTCAGTCTTTTCTGCCTCTTCTTATTTTCCTCATCATTCACTTCTTGATTCCCTCTCCCCTAATTGTGGTTTGTTTGGGGGCTAGATCTCAAAGTGTCTCAGCCTCCTCCCACACTGGGCAATCCATGATTCACTAACTTAGGTGTCTGCTCCAACTGACTTGAGCCATCAGAACTCACCCCAGCTGTATGCTGTGCTCTTCCCCCAGGCTTAGCACAGTGCCTGCCTGGTGACCTGTTACACACCATCTACTCCTTAGTTATCAGGCCTGGCCCTGGCAGTTGACAGTCTGCTTTCCTTGGCACCAGTAGTTTAGAGCTTTATAGGAATGGTGCTTAATTCTATAAGCATATATAAACACATAGAGTTATGTGACCCTGGGAAAGTCACCTGTGCTCTTAGTGTCTGGGAAACTCTCTAATATAACAAGAGGCATAACATGTGTCAATCTACATTGGTGGAGAGGTTTTCATTATCAAGAGTTCCCAAATAGATGACATCACAGCACTGAATCTCCTCCCCTTCCCCTTTCCCTTTCCCTTCCCCCACCCCCTAAAAAAGAGATTGGGAGGCACTGAGACAGGCACTGGTCCTTTCCAGCTCCAAATTTTACAATTCCCGTTAAGCTATAAACTGCTTGAACTCCAGAACCAGCTGTTAACCCTGCTTTACATTTCTTTTGCTACCTAACATAATATCCTGCACATGGTAGCTGAGTGGATAGAGAGCTGGGCTTGGACCAGGAAGATCTGAATTCAAAGCCAGCCTCAGACACTTACTAGTGATGAGACCATGGGCAAGCCACTCAGACTTAGTTTTCTTATCTATAAAATGGGAATGCAATAACAGTAGTGACTTCATAGGGGTGTTGTGAGAATGAAATGAGAGAACATCTTAAAGCATCTTGCAAATGTTAAAGTTGTACATCTGGGGGGTGGAGCCAAGATGGCGGCTGGAAAGCAGAGACTAGCGTGAGCTCCCCACCAGGTCCCTCCAAAAACCTATAAAAATGGCTTTGAACCAATTCTAGAACTGCAGAACCCACAAAATAGCATAGGGAAGCAGGGCTCTAGCCTAGGGTAGCCTGGATGGTCTCCGGGTAAGGTCTATCCCACATGGATCTGGGAGCAGAGGGGAGCAGAGCTGAGCGGAGTGGAGCTCAGTGTGAGTGGCGCGGACCGACCAGACCGGGAGCCGGGCAGAGGGTGCGCTAGCGTCCTGAATCAGTGAGCTGAGTTAGTTACCAGACTTCTCAACCCATAAACACCAAGGACAACAGAGTAGGTTAGTGGGAGAAGCTGCTGGGGACTGGGACAGAGTTTATGGTTTGGCCACCACAGGTGGGGGGGGCACCAGAGGTGGGGCAGCTTTAGAACTACAGCTGCAGTTGCTTCTGGCCACAGGTCCACCTGGTGGGAGGAATTAAGTGGCAGATCAGAGCAGGAGTGAAGAGCCTGCTGAATATCTAAGTCCAGTCCAGGTTGGGGGTTCTTGGGGAAGGAGGAGTGCTGGTGTGGCAGAGCTGGTGCATTCCCCCCAGGCTTGGAACATAGAACTCTTTAGTCTACAAGCAGTCATACCCTGTTGAAAAACTCAA
>CM053623.1:229222997-229249327 GCA_028646595.1 Phalanger gymnotis
CCGTGTGGGATAGACCTTACCCCAAGACCATCCAGGCTGTCCTGAGCTGGAGCCCTGCTTCTCTTTGCCACTCTGTGGGTTCTGCAGTTCTAGAATTTGTTCAGAGCCATTTTTTATAGGTTTTTGGAGGGACTTGGTGGGGGGCTCACGCCAGTTACTACCCTTCATTTTCAAAGAGAACCAATGATATCAAGGGAGATGTCTTGACTTGCATGTGAATTGAATTTAAGCGAGGCAAAGTTGTATAAAATCATCAGCCTTACTCTCTGTTCCACAGTCTCTGAAGTCCAGATGGCTCAGGAAGGAGGTTAAAATTAAAAAAAAAATCTTTGTAAAGATTATTACAGTACCTGGCACATAGTGGGTACAATGTAACAGCTAAGTATTATTATAATAATTTGGATAAGTGTTTATTGAGTATCTACTCTTATAGGCATGAGGTAGTGTGGTATAGTGGATAGAGAGATGGCTTTAAGAGTTAGGATGTCCTGAGTGTAGTAGGAAGGCCGAATTTATAATCTCAAATGTAATCATGTATATGTTTGAATGGTTCGAAATCACAAGGTATGAGTGATTCTCTAAGTAGAAAGCATCAGAACATTTATTTAGGCCCCAGAGCAACAAATTAGCGAACCAGCCTCCCCATTCCGACATCTTGACCAAAAAACCCCAAGCCCAATAGGCCCGCCTCACAAGAGTAACCAGGAGGCCACAGAGAAACAAGATAGTATTTAGCCAAGTCATATTTACTGGTCTCAAGTCCTTGCTCGCACTGCTGGGTTCACACAGGTCTCCTGCTTCGGCTTTTTTCAGCTTCAGCTGTAGTTGGTTTCTTAGCTCACCTCTCCTCACAGCCAAGCCTCTGGCATTCTCAAGCCCTGCCTCAATGACCAGAGACCAGAGACCATTGGTTCCCGATTTGGCCCCTCTTAAGTCATTAATCTATGCCCACACAGGTTTCACACCTGATAGGGCTTTGGGCCTGGGGCTGAGCACTTAACAGCTGAAAGTACTTTCACTCAAAGTAAACAAAGTAAACAAAAGCCAAACTCCTCAAGTGCTAAGGAGCCCACTCTGTCTTATCGACACACTGAGTCGAAGTCCTACTAACACACTGGTTGTGTGACCCTTAACCTCATAATGTGCTGGCCTAGACAATGCTCTAAGACTCTAAGTTGCAGAGAAGTTACTGGCTGCATTGGTATATGGAGTTCATCTCTGGGAGATCCCTATATTGATGAAATCAAAATTATGATTTAGGCAAAATGCTCTAGCGACTGGGGAGATGCAAAGTTCAGGTAAGTTCTTGTTATAAGAATACAGTACTAGATGCAGGACAGTAATGATGCTGTTTTTCATTTGCATGCCCTCAGCACTTAGAACAGTGTCTTGATGTTTCATCCACTGTTCATAGATCTCTCCTCTGGGTCTGTGCACATCAAATCTCATTCCTCTTACCCAATGATCCTTCAGATATGTGAAGACAGCTAACACATCCTTTTTGAGTTTTCTAATCTTCCACTTTTTCCAGCTGGAATTGGTTTGGCATGGTCTCCATGCACTTGTTTTTATTATAGAGTAAGAATATTTTTATCAGGGATAGGATGGGGTGCTTAACTGGTGTCTATGATGGTTGGAATGTGGATGCAGTCATGCCAAGAGTCCTTGCTGCCATGGGGGTTAGGGTAGAAGTTGAACCAGGGAGAGAGAATCCTCAAAAATGGGATCCTTAAGGTGCTAACTATAATGGATGAAGTGGCAAGGTGAGAAGGGGACTTGGTTTTTGTCAGAAAGAAATGTACCCTCACTGTGTCAGCCCTATAGGGAAAGCTCCATTTGCCCCAGACTATTGAAAAATCTGATTGTTCTTCCAGGCCTTCTAGCTTTTTTAGTATCTTTGTAACAATATGGCATCTACAATTGAATACAATGTTCCAGTCATACTTTTGCCAGGACAGATATCAGTGACATCAAATGATCTCCCTCATTTTTCAAAAATGTATTCATGCAGCTGTATCAGCAAGTCAATGATCACAATATAGATGCTAATTGTCAAAATGCCTATGTGGTTCTGTATTGCAAAATATATGATACTGCCCACATAGAAGGTAGAACAAGTAAACCATTTATTCAGACACCCAATAACCAGATCCCGTAACCAGTAAGTCCATAACAACAAAATATCAATCTTATTCCCACATCAGTAAGTCCACTTTCTCACAATAGTAAGGAGCTTAAGACACAACATTGTAGCAGAGAACCACTCCATCCCACAACCTTCTGACCCCTACTGGGGCCTTGCCACCAACAAGCAAACTTACAGCACAGCTATTACATGTCTGCCCTTTTTCCCTCAGCTCTAACTGTTATAACTGCTCTCTCAGAATTTCCTGTGACATAATTTCCTTTTCCTTTCAGCAAACTCCTCCTACCACATGTGATTTAGGCTTCCTGTGATATAAGCAGGTCACATGGTTTATTAATGGCTGGTAAAGGTCTTCAAATCTAAATTGCTATCACATTTGGCCCCAAGATCTTTCTTATCCATTACATAGGCCAATGAGAGTTTTGGCACAACTGGTGTCAACAGAACTTTACACAACAAAATAACAGGGATAACACAAAATAAGCATGTAAAACAATATCATCATTATCTCAAGGTGGTGTTGGTCTTTTAAGCCTCTGTTTCATGGTTTTGACTTATATTGAGCTTGCATTTTGTTAAGATGACAAATTCTTTTTTTATGAGATGATGCTTCAAAAGGTGGAAGAACCAATGGGTAGAAATCCTTTTCCATAACTAATTTTCACCAACAAGGAGGAGGTGATTGTTCATTATAATGATACTGAGCACATATGTCTCATATTAAAGTTTGCAAAATGCTTTATCTTATATTGTATCTCTTGATCCTCACAATTTACGAAGCGAGATAGGTGCTACTACCCATATTTTACACATAAAGAAACTGAGGCTGAGAGTGGGTAGGTGCCTTCTGCAGTGTCACACATCTCATAAATGTCTATAAAAGGATTGGAACTTACTTAGCTCTTCCTCCAAATCCATCAGTCTACCCATTATACCACCTTGCTACCTGCAGTTGCTGGATTGGAGATAGTGGGAACCTTAAGGGAAAATCACCATCCTTTACTAGAATTTGTGATAAAGGGAAGGAAATCTAGTCATAGTCTGACATGTACCTTAGATTTCAGAAAATCAGATTTCAAAAGATTAAGAGGAAAGATATGTAGGATCTCAGGGACTAAAATGCTTCTAGGAAAGTTACCCTAGGAAGGATGTGATTCTGAGGACACAAAGGGAAGTAATTCAAAAGAAGAAAGGAAATAGAATTGCTCTGAAGGGACTGATGGGGATGCACAGGGAACTCTTCAGCCAATTTCAGTTGAAAAGAGAAATGTGCAGAATATGAACATACAATCGTGAATATAATACGGCACATGAATGTAAAAGCCTGGCACAGTTCTATCGAAGAAGGCAGGAAATGCTAAAGTTTAGAATGAGTGAAGCTAGTGAGAGATGCAAAATACAAAACAAAATTTGATTCTTTGAGCTGTATTGGGTGAAAAAAAAGAGAAGCAAAAGAGAAACAACTGTGCTTGAATTGGACAAGGTGATGATAAATGACACCAACAAATAGGTGGAACTGCTTGAATCTTATCTGCTTTTCTTTATTTCCTTTGGGAAAAAATGACCTTTAATTTGGAAATGATAGAATAAAAATGATAAATAGCAAGTTGATGCCCAAGAGAAATAAAAAGATAATATGAGAGTACCTTACTTCCCCTGATAAATTCAATTCACTTGGCTCAATTTTTTTGTTCCTTAAAAAACTACAACAATCTGGCATATGTAATTGTTTAGCCATTGTTGGTAATATTTGAAAGATCATGGAAAATGGAAAAAGTACTATAAGATTAGAGAAGGGAAAATGTTGTTCCAGTTTTCAAAAATGGGAAGAATACAGAGTCTGAAATCTGTAGACCAGGGAGCTTAATTGACTTCAATTCCTGGGAAGACTCTTGGAGGGATCATGAAAGAAATGGTGGTCAAACAACTACATAAGGAAGTAGGGATCATGAAAAGCCAGTTTGGCTCCATCAAGCATGTATCCTGCTAGACTAACCTCATTTACTCTTTTGACAAGATTACTAAAGTAGTGCATGAAGAAAATATTGTACATGAAATTTACCTAGATTTTTTTTAGCAAAGCTTTTGATAAAATATTTCCTATTTCTCTTGTGAACATGGAAAGAGATGGATTATATGATGTTTAAATTAGATGGTTTCAGAACTGGTTGAATGGTTGGATTCAAAAACTCACTGCAAATGGTTAAGTTCCAACATGGCAGGACATCACTAGTGCAATACCCCAGGGTTATGTGCTTTGTCCTGGTTAGTTAAACATTTCTATGAATGACTCAGATAAGGGCAGAGATGTTATCCTCAGCAAATTTGCAAATGACAGAAAATTTGAAGGGAAAGCTCACAATCCTATGATATTCAGGATCCAAAAGAAACTTGACATGGTAGAACATTGGGCTGAATTTAGAAAAATTGAATAGAGATAAATGTAAAGTCTTGAATTTAAGTACAAAAAGCCAACTTTGAGAATATAAAATGGGGAAGACAACGAATAGAAACAGTTCTAGGAGGAATCTCAGGGTTTTTAGTGGAATGCAAATCCAGTGTGAGTCAGCAGTATGGCTTGGCAGCCAAAAAAAGCCAATGTAATCTTGAGCTGAAGCAAGATGGGTGTTGTTTCCAAGAATTCTGTGTCTTGCTGTACTCTGCCCTTGTCAAACCTCCTCTGGAGGAGTGTGTTCCTTCCGGACAGCACAGTTTAAGAAGGACATTGATTATATAATGTCCATATATGAGTTCCTAGGGAATGTCAACCGGGATGGTGAGAGGGTCTTGATTCTAAGACATATTAGGATAAATTAAAGGGAACTGGAAAAAAAAAGAAGACTTGGGGAAAGGAAGATATGATAACTGTTTTCCAGTATTTGAAAGATTATAATGTGGAAGAGGGAAGTATTGGTTGGTCCAGAGGGCAGCAACAGGCATAATGGGTGAGTTTTGTTGAAAGGATTCTTAATGTATTTGGCCCTTTCCAGTTTAGTAGCAGAAACCAGATCTTACTCTGATGGCATAACCTTGGAGAGCTCATGTTCCTCTCTATAACCACCTGAAGTCTAGAGATGATGGTGGTGTTGGGAAGTGTAGATTAAGATTACGCCTCATCTAGACAATGATACATTGTTGGATGGACTACCTATGGCAATGGTCCATCAGGACATATATCTTGGAAAGATACTTCAAAGGGAGGATGGGATAGGACCAGAGTGTGATAATTTCCTGTGGGAAATAGTGCTACACTTTTAATAACTCCAAGCTTCCTACTGAGGGAAAGGCCCATCTTTTCAGCAGCCACGTTCTTCTAGTGGCCCTATTAAGGCTGAAAGTTATGGAGTGTCAGTTTCCAAAGAATTAAAGTTAAGTGTAACTCAAAAAGTAATGGAGAGAAAAAATGGCAGGCATGAGTAGGCTTCCACATATTCCCAGTGAAGAACTGTGTAGGGAACTTGGGGTAAAGGATAGAATTAGCAAAATATGACTGAGTTAAAACAAACAAGTAAACAAGCATAAGTCATTTAGCAAGAATTGATGGATAACTCCCATGATCCACTAGTGTCTATAGAATTTCAAGAGCTGTGGAAAGGGGCTTCAAGACATCCCTTTGAAAGATTTTAGAAGGTATAGCCAAATGTCGTACAAGATGAACAGGCATAGGTAGGTCAGAATCTTCATCAATAGAGGGAGGATCCACATTGTTAAAATTGGTTGGGTGGTTTTTCATTCTTGAGGAGGACCAAAGTGACATCACTGTATTAGAGCAAAGTTATAGTGTGTCCGACTGTGGCTGATCGGACCAATATGAGCTCAGAAGGCTCTACTACAGGTTGGGCACAAACAGTCCATGTGAACATTTGAGGTGGATTCTCTAAATTTGTGCAGCACATTGTTGAAGTTATGGAAATAATACACATAGCCTATAGATATCTTTTGGGAGCCTTTTTCTAAAATTAAAAATGTAATCTAGGTAGCACTCCAAGTTTCTTGTCTTCTGAAGGTTTGAGAAGCACATCATCCATGCCTTAATCTTTCCTTGAAAATAAAAAGGTTTCTCAGAAGGGCACCAAGCTCAGAGTCTGGTCTCTATGAACATTTTGCCTCTAAGATCACACCAGCTGACTAAGGAGAAATCAATAGAGTGCTTTGCAAACCTTCAGGTGCACATAAATGCTATTACTACTGCTGCTGCTGCTATTTTTGTTATCATTAATGACTATTCTTTGGGTTCATCCATTCAAAGAATGCTAAGTCCAACTCTTCTCACCTAGTCTCCATCTAGGTATGTGCTGGAGCCAGTTCATGATAGGCTCAGAATAGCCAATTGTGAAATTTTCAGTATGAGCATTTCATCTTGGAAATGAGCCAGCATTACAAGACAGGGCTTGGTTTATTATTTTGTTGAGGTTGTCTAGACTTAGGAAAGTGATAGAGAAATCTTAATAATGTAGTTTAAACTTACAAGTGTGGCATGAGGACATTTTTCAGAGACCTACTTGTTAAACATCTGCCAGCACATGACTGTCCACATCTCTCCATTTCCCTCCACACAGATAGTATAAATACAATGGTTAATATTTCATGGAAATCTGGGTATCCTAGGTCTTCGGTGTTCCCTTGCTCTACCAGCCTAATTTATCAGAATCAGAGCTAAGGTTAGTCTGACATGGTCTCCTCTTTTGAAGACATGCTGACTCTGTGATCAAAGCTTCCCTTTTTACACAGTTATGAAACATGAAATATCGACTGCAAGTAGGAGGAGAATCAGAGGTGGGGGGCTGTCTTGTGACCTCCACTCTTTTGTACTCATGAAAGTTTTTAGCAAGAGGATAGAGGATCGGGGAAGCAGGAACCAAGAGCTCTTGAGATGAACTTAAGCCAGCAGACTTTATTTAAGGATACTCCTCAATGCAGTTTCACTTCACAGATTAGGTGTGGGGATGGCAGCCTGGGTGAGGATGCCATTAGGGAGACATTCCTCTCTGCCGGAGATCCCAACTTGGAGTTGTTGTGGTATTATGCCCACTAGCAGATTGCAAGGCAGAAAACTCCTGTGGGCATTTTCACAAGGCAGAGCCTAGCATCCCTTGTCATTTCCACTCCCCAGCCTCCTAGCCCCCCAGCCCCCCAGTACCAGTTTGCCTTTGGGTATACACACCTGTTTACACAGGGTAACTTCATTTCACTCAATTTGAAGTATAGGCTGAGGTTCCCAATGGCCTTGGGGCTAAGGGAAGGCTGTATAGGGCAGCTATCAACAACCCTACTAGGCCTCTTAAAATAAGTTCTAGAATTTTGTCAGGAATCAAAGTCAATCTTGCTAACCAATAGTTTCAAGATGAAGTCATCTTCCTTCTTCTTCCCCCTGACAATTGTGAGGTTTGCCATTCTCCCATAGGGTGGCATAGTCTCCTATAGTCTCCAAAATGGTTTGAAGAGAATGATTTTTGAATCAGGAATTCAGGCTGCCAGTTGATTCAGTCCCATTGAATGACATGTTTTTGCTTCAGGCAAGTTGAAGTCATTGAGGTTGACTGGGTGTTCTGTTAACAGATTCCTCCCTCTCTTAGAGTCAGCAGAAAGGCAGCTCCTTGAGTCTAAGAATGGGCTTCTTTCTCTCTTTGTATTCCCAGTCACTAGGATGGTGTTGGATACATAGTGGATACCTACTAAGTGTTTGTTAAATTGAATTAAAATTAAAATTGTATGTCAACTCATTCAACAAGTTCTACTCTAGAATATATAACACAGAATGTCAGAACTGGGAGGGATGTTAGACTATGAGACAGAGTATGCCAAAGATGGAAGGGCCCTCAGAACATGGAAGTTGGGGCTGGAAGGAATGTTAAAACGTAGAAGACAATTTCAAAGCTAGAAGTACTTGCGATATAGAATGCCAGAGAGCGAAGCACAGGGGATTTGTTCTGTGAAGTCTGGATTTAGCCAAAGGGCCACACTTGAGGACCCAGAGGGCCACATGTGGCCTCAAAGTCATAGGTTCCCCACCCCTGGCATAGACTGTTAGAGCTGATAGGTAGGAATCTTTGCGATTGTGTAGCCCAACCTACTTTTTTATAAACTGAGGCCCAGAGAGGTGCAATGCCTATTGCCAGGATGATGATCTGGGTCCCTGGTTCTTCCCATAGCCCTCATTGGACCCCTCCCATGTCACTCAGCCATCCTTCCTGGAGAGGCTAGCAAACGGAGAACATGAAACCACATTTTGTGCATTCTAATGTGCTGCAGCAGCTTTCATGCCAGGGACCAGCGTCCAGAGAGAAGCTGGCTGTGCCCCAACCAGGAGGCAGAGGCCACCAGTGATGCCCTATCCCCTATCTTCTTTACAGAGATGGCATTTTGCTTTTTTGCTTCAATTGTCACTTGGGGAAAACAAGTAGAATGGCTGTTTGTCCATTTCATCCCCTGGTGGTCCCAAGTGGCTTGGGAGATGCCAGGAAGCTTGCAAGAAGTCTCCTGGAGACAGGGAGGCCAAGCATCAGCAATGTGGATCCTTCTCAGTCCTGACTGAGGCAGAGTTAGCTCAGGCTCTGGCCATGTGGCAGAAACTTAACATAAGGATCTCTATTCAGTGGAAGATCCTCTGGAGCCTTGGGACAGAATCTGGGCTGGCATGAATAGTAGAGGGGTGAGGGGGAAGACTCCTTGGCTTGCTATTCAGATGTACAAATTCTAGCCCTCCTTTCCCCGGGGTGGGCATTTAGCATGTCACCCCCTTCTGTAGGTGGCAACTTTCCTCCTCTGTGAAATCAGCTTAGTCTAGATCAGAGATCTAGGCTGGGATCTAGGACTGAACTTGCATGGGAAAAATAAATAGAAAAATTAAATGAATAATAATGACAATAAACATTTATTATAACTAGGATTCTTACAGCACTCCAATTTGTGCAAAGCATTTTCTGTTTATTTCATTTGATCATCTTTATTTCTAAAAACATTTTAATAAAATTTATCTTCTTCAGTTATGAAGTTGTAAAAAAGGCACATGTCTGAGCAGGGGTCTGTAGGTTTTACCAGATGACCCGTCAGTTGGGTCTAGAATTCACTCAAAAACTAAGGGCCCCTGGCCTGGATGGCACCTAAGGTTCCTTCAGGCACTGAGATCTTGTTATTTTCCAGCTAGAACATTTGTTTTCCTTCAAATAACCCTAACAACTTTGAGGAGCCATGGATAGCACATTCAAGGCATTTGTAGGATGGATAGACTCCTGGTTTTGAAGTCAGAAAACTTGTCTTTGCATCCTTTCCCTGCTCAGCTTCCCTCCATCTTGCAAACTACAGGATTGGAATCTATGACACAGACCATCTGGTCCAACCCCTGCCTGACTAAAAATCACATCCATTCCACGCATGACTAGTAGGCGTCCTGCCTTTGCCCAAGGAGCTCCAGCAAATGGGAATCCACCACTTCTAAGCGTCTGCTCCACGTTTTGCCAGCTCTAACTGGCAGGAAGTTTTTCCTAATACAGAGAAGATATCAGCCTCAATGCCACTCCTCTTCATTGCTCTCAGGTCCACCTACGGTGGCTAAGCCTTCTCTTGTGATGTCTTCCCTTAAAATCTCAGTTTCTTCAATTGTGAAATGTGAAGAAGTCCTATTGGCATCATCTATAAAAGCAGTATGGTGAGGGGGAAATGAGTTCTGGACAGGAGTGAGAGGACGGGGGTCAATCTGGGCCTAATACTTCTGTGGCCTCTCCTTGGACCTCAAGTCTCTTCATCTTCTGAGTTAGACAATTGGGTTAGAAGACTCTAAAGTGCTCTGTGGTTCTGATCGGTGACTCATCAATGACTCACCTTTCAGAGCTGGACTAGATTTAGAGTTAGGGCAACTCAGTGCAGACCCTGACTAGCTGTGCAACCTTGGAAAAGTCACTACCCTCTCTGAGCTTTACATTCTTCAGCTGCAAATGGACATAACAATGGTGACACTACCTGCCTCTCAGGATCATTGTGAGGGAAGCATTGTCGAGACTGTGACCTTCAATAGAAAGTTAAGCTGTTATTGTTCTAACTGAGGCCGGGGAGGGAATAACCTCCCCAAGGTCACACAGCTAGTAAATGGTCAAGGTAGGACTAGAACTTATTAAAATAAAAACTTGTGCCCAAGTGTATTTCCATAAAATGTAAATATCATCAAATCAAAATTTAACAAGTTTAAAGCTCAAATCGATTAAAGCTAAAATACAGTAATATAAGATAGATTCATATATTTGCCCATAAAAATGCAAAACAGGTTGTAAAATGGACTGGCCTTCTCTAGTCCCCACTGCTTGCTCTCTCAACTTCTCTTCTTCCTTTCTCTCTGTCTCTCTCTCTCTCCATCGCTCCCTCCCTTCTTCTCCCCCTCTTTCTGTCTCTGTCTCCATCTCTTCTTCCCTCTTTTCCCTCTCCTCTCTCCCTCCCTCCCTATGTCTATCTCTCTCTCCCTCCTTCCCCCCTTCTCTTTGTCTCTGCCTCTGTCTCCATATCTTCCTCCCTCCTTCCCCCCTTCTCTCTCTCTCTGTCTCCATCTCTGTCTCCTTTCTTCTCTCCCCTCCTCTCTTCCCCCTCTCCACCTCAGAGGAAGTTAGACACTCAACTCACAGGATACTGGATTTAGACATGGGAAGGACCTCGTGGTCCTTTTGCTCAAATGCTCTCATTTTGTAACTGGGTAAACTGAGACTCAGATACAAGAAGAGACCAGCTTCAAGTTGCAAATGCAAAGTGGCAAAGCAGACTTGTTTCCTCATCTTTTAAGTTTCTGCTTGTTAAATTTACATTTAGATTGAAGTGGAATGGAAATGTGCTTGGATATAAACTGGGCTTTGTTTTCAGGGCTTCTATTCCTAGCTCTGCCATTTCCTAGCTAAGTGACCTTGGCAAAGTCTTTTTTCCTCCCTCTGGGCCTTCCATATAACATTACCTAAGGATATCAGGGGCTGGGGATCAGATAACCTGCTTTTCAGTCTTAGCTTGGACCATTAACTAGAATGAAGCCCAGGCAAGATATCTCCCTCCTGGGGCCTCAGTATGCTCTTCAAGTCATCAATGGTATAAACATGTTCCATGTGCCAAGCACTAACCTTACATGGCACATACAAATAAAAGCAGGAGGAAAATGTATATAATACGAATAATACTTGATTTGTACTAATAGAATGACTTAGAATCTAATGAGGCTGTTTGCAAATTGGAAAGACCACGGATGATACTACTACTACTACTACTACTACTACTACTACTACTACTACTACTACTACTACTACTGCTACTACTACTACTGCTACTACTACTACTACTACTGCTACTACTACTACCTATCTACCTCCCTACCTCCCTACCTAGCCTTTGCACAGCATTTTGAAGTTTTCAAATGGCATAGCAAATATCTCACTTGATCCCCACAAGAAGCCTGTGAGGTAGATGCTGCAATTCTCAACATTTTACAGATGAGGAAACTGAGTCAGATAGCAGTTGAGTGACTTGCCTAGGATCACACCGCTTGCCAATGTTTGAGGCCAGATTTGAACACAATGCTTCCTGATCCCTAGTACAGGACTCTACCCCCTGCACTGCCTAGATGCTAGTCTTCAGTCAGGGGATTTGTGTTCCATATCTGGCCTTTGCGCCTTCCACTTAGGATCCTAAGATCATGAGATCATAGAGCTAGAGCTAGAGGGGAACCTTGGAATCCACTGAGCCCAGGCATCTTCAGTTGTTAATAGGGAAACTGAGGCATAAGAAGGGTAAGTGACTTGCTTGAAGTTCCATGGTAATTATGAGATTAAACTCAGATTCAAACCCAAGACCTCTGCCTGCCCCAGAAAAGCAGGAAGGATCCCCATCCTCATTGTACAGATGGGTTTCAGAGACATTAACCTGCTAGTTCAAGGTCGACAGCTGACATGTGGAAGCTATTGGAACCTAGATCTTAGGACTACACATCCAAGGTATTTGGGGTTTTTGGCCCCTCTAGGACCTGATAGAACTTGTCAGTAGAATTTGTGCTGTAGGTCACCTCCTTGCCACCAGCACTATCACAAGAAAAAGAAGATTGTTATGAAAGGTGTTCTAAGTAGGTGACCATCTAACAAAGTTGAAGGGGGGTTCATGAGGTGCAGGTTAGAGAGCATGAAGGCAGCAAGAAGAGAGCAGATCCTAGTGAGAATATGCTGCTACCAGTAAGCTCTGCGACCTGGCCATGGGATTCAGCAGGAAGGCAATGGATTGGAAAGTAGAGAACTTGACTTCTTACCCCAGTCCTTGTCTATGACCTTGGCTGATTGGCTTCCCCTTTCTGGTCCTCAGATGCCATATCTGTAAATTGAGAATCAATTGGCAGGTATTTATGAAGCACCCACTATGGGCAAACCGTTGGGGTGGCCTAGGATGCAAAGAGATAAGTGCCATGGTAGGTAGGACTAAGTGGTCTCTGGTTTGGAACAGCTCTGGGGTTTTATGATTCCATGAAAGAACTAAGCTTGCAGAGAGAATGCTAATAGAAGACAGCAATGGCGATTTATTTTGTTTTCTTAATGAACTTTATTCAACCAACAGAGCTGAGCGCTCTGTTACCCAGAAGGATAATCTGGCATGAGGGCCCCCAGAGAGAATCTGTGTTCCCAGACTGAAGAACAGGCAATGCTTGAACGAGTTCTGCATAATTCTGAGTATTAAACTTGCATAGGTTTTTAAAAATGCAGGAAGGAAACCCATCTCCATGGATTTGATGGCCTTCAGTTTTCTCTGAGGTCACCATTGGTGACAAATATGAGCACTAGATTAACATTATTGGCCAGGAAGGCATCTGGGCACAGCTTTTCTAGTACAGGTGTATAAAAATGGATGATCCATGAATACAGTAAGGCTGATATAGAAACTGAGGCTTCGAAATGATGGACTGCGCTCCCAAGCACAGCTAGTTTGTTCAGACTCAGTCTTCCTGACTTCAGATTCAACACTCTAAGCACTGTAGCGTGATACCTTAGAGATAAGTATGGAAAAAAAATAGATTGGTGCCAACCTTCCCTAGCAGAGGAGTTTGGAATTTAGTTAGGAGGCAATAGGGAACCATGGAAGATTTTTGAGCTGAAGACTGACTAAATTTATGCATGGGAAAGTTTGGTCATGGCAGTGTGTGAGGTCTAAACTAACTAGTGGAGAGAATGGGGGGGGGCAGGAAGATCTCTTAGGAAGCTTTGTAGTGGCAGAAATCAGTGCAGATGAGTCTTGCTTTAATGTGACAGATGGAAATAAAGTAGAAGAGATGGATATGAGAAAAAACTACAGAAATAAAGAAATAGATTGATTTGAGAAGTCCTACCTAACATAGAGATAACCTCAACATTAGAGTCAAAGAGACCAGCTCTGGGCAGGAAGAATAAGCTGGGGGAGAGGAGGGGTTGGAAGACAATTCTGGCTTTGGACATGGTGAGTTTAAAGTGTCAGGATAACATTCGATTGGAGAACTCCTCTAAGCAGTCATAAATGTGGCTCTTTAGAAAAGCGGTCAGGGGAGATGATGTAGACCCAGGAGCCATTGGCAGGAGATGGTACCTGAATCCAGAGGAGTGAATGAGATTTGCAAGAGAGGGAGGCTGGAGCAGAGAAGGCTGAGGACCAAACTCTGGGCGTGTCCTGTTGATGTAGAATATGGCCTGGACCCCATTACCTCCTTTGGAGAATGGAGACAAGGTGACACGAGGTAGTAGATAGAGAGGTCATTTCAAAGCCTGGAAGACTTCAGTTCAAATCCTGCCTCTAACATATACTGGCTATATGACTCTAAGAAAGTGACAGAACCTCTCGGGACTCTAGGCAACTCTGAGACCCCCACTTTGCACAGAAGGTGCATGGGTAGAGGGAGTTTTCTCATTGAGGAGTTCCTTAAAGTGATGAAACCATAGATCTAGTTTTCATTCCTAAAATGGAGATAGTGTTGTCTAATGGTTAGTGAGCAGGGATTCAAGTTAGGAAGACCTAGGTTGAGGCTCTGCAAAATCCTGGCTGTGTGACCCTGGGTAATTCATGCAACCTCTCATCCCATGGACTCTCTTATTCGGGCACCCAGCTGTCCCCAACGATAAGTTGCATAAGAGGTGCCAACCTGCCTTGGTAGGGGGCATTTCCTCTCTAGGAGTTTCTTATATCAAGAAATTCACAAGAAAATAAATTTGAGAAAGGAGCATACTTATGCTGGGCAGGCCTGTCAGGAGGGTCTGATGAAATAATAGAGAGGAAAATGACGGGCAGCTCTAAAGTACTGTTTAAATGTCATGAATGAGCCAATATTTGCAGTATCATGGCATGTGAGATCTTGAACTGGAAAAGATCCTCGAGGTCATCGAGTCTGACCCTGAACTTGTACTGAGGAGCAAGGCGGGAGGGTGGCTGGTGAGTGAGCCAGAATCACTTTCCCATCCTGCTTTGTTCCGTGTTCTTGTTTCATGACCCAACCAAGCCCAACCTGGCCCAGGCTTTATCTTCTATTGTGCCATCTGGAGTTAGCTGCCTTTGTCACTCAAGGCCTCTTCCCTTTGTGTCCCTTCTATCCTTGGGGACTCTCTACAACCTGGATTTCTCCTGAAGACACTTTATTCCTCGTTGTACTTGCCAGTAGGAAGTGCTGCCACTCTCATGCCATCAGCACCAAGGATCAGGACAAAGCATGGACTTCCCCTCCCAGATTCTTCCTCTGCTCCCATTACTCTGCCACCTCCTCTCTATCTCAGTCATTGCCATTTGTCTACTGAACCACCCTGCTCATATGCAATCCTATTCACCCTGCATTAATTAGGCACCTGCCATGTGCCAGGAGCAAGCATTGTGTTACCACTCACACTATCCCAGTGATAGGTGCTGGGGATGCAAGGACATCCAAGAGACAGCTCTGCCCTTGACAATCTCACATTCTACTGGGGTGCAGCAGCAGGTACATAGATAAGCAAATGCAAGATCATTTGAGGAGGGGGAATGCTAACAGCTGGGAGGAAGGGTGGTGAGGAGGGTAGCCCATGAGATAATCATTAAAGGAAGATAAGAATTGTGAGAGGCAGAGATGACAAGCTTACATTTCAGGAATGGGTGAGATCTTGTACAAAATAACATGGATGAGAGATGGAATAGAGTCTGGGCTATTTTGGCGTGAAGCTATAGCTGGGAGAGCCAATAGTTTGAAATAAAGTTGAAAAGGCTGGATGGAGTCTGGTCTTGAAAGCCTTAAATACCAGGTGGAGGCAATGCTGTTGTTGTTGACCCTTTGTGTTTGAAGAGGACTGATGACATCATGGGGTGGTGTCTAGACTTGCATGTGAATTGGATTGAAGTGAGACAGAGTTGCATAAAGTCATCAGCCTTACTCTTTTTTCCAGAGCCATTGAAGTCCAGGGGCAAGACAAAATCAAGATGACTGGTGATGGCCCCAGGATGCAGTGGATGACTGTAGCATCATTGATGTCTGACCAGGCTCAAAGTGCCCCATAGCACCTGTTTCAGCTGACTTCATGGCTATTGGGACAAATGGTTGTCATCCGCTCATTCCTTTGGTGGAAGCCTTCATGTGCTTGGGATAAACATTCCACTAAGTCACTGATGGTGAAGTAATAGAGAGCCACTATGGGATGAGGGAAGAGGAAGGGAGCACCATGGTCAATTTCTACTTTAGAAGATGATTTTGGCATCTGGGTGGAGGATTCAAGAGAAGAAAATGGGAGAGAAACAACAACAGCAAAGAAGCTAGTAAAATAGTCCAGAAGAGAGAGACTGAGGATCTAAATAAAGTGATGGTTACATGAGTAAAGAAAAGGGAATGGTTGCAAGAAGTGTCATGAAAGTAGTTTCAATAAGGCTTAGCAATTAATGACATGGGAAGGAGGATAAAGGTGGGTGGAGAGCTAAGAATTTCCCATCTGCTTGATAGATGAGAGGAAAATGACAATCTCCTTGTCAGGAACAGGAGAAGCTACAGATTTGGGGGAATTGGATGATAATAATCTGAGGAACATAAAATCCTTCAAGAATTTGAAGGTCTATCATATGAAATAGTGATGCTTTGTTTGTTCTCAGAGGGCAGAACCATGAACAAGATGTGGAACCTGCAGAATGGAGGGTGTCAATACAGAGTGTCACTAAAGTCATAACATAGTTTGAAATCATCAAAGCTTTGAACAACTTTGGTAGTATACCTTGTATATAGGGGGATAAAAGACTTTTTAAAGCTCTTCCAGGAATTCTTGTTGGGCTTGTTTCCAAATCACTTTTTTTTTCCTTTTGAGGCTTTGCTTGTAGCTATATTGACATCATTGTCTTCTTCTGAGTTTGTGATTTATCTTCCCTGTCACCATACTGGCTTTTTCTCGTTTGATCATTTTTCTAGCCTATTTCTTGACTTTGAACTTCATGTTGAAGTTGGGCTCTGTTCCTAACATGATCAGGGAGAGAGGGCACTGTCTCAAGCTTCAGGCTTTTTTGCATTTTTTTTCAGAACTACTTCTGGGGGTTTGGACATTTCTGTTGCTTCCAAGGTGGTGTGTTCCTGGCGGAGATGTGGTCAGTTTTTCTGGTCTATGCTCTGGTCCTTCCCGAGGAAGGGCTCCTGTTCACTTGGGATTGGAATTGATACTGCTCCTCAGGGGCCCTGTCGCCTTGTGATGGGAAGCACTCCTTTCTGCCCTTAAAATGTGACTTGGAACGGGTATCGGCAATGTAGTTGCCAAAAAGTGTCCAGTCCTGCATTTAGTGCTAGCACAGGGCTTCCCTGTGGTGTCTTTCTGACCAGTGGCCCCATCTCCTTATAGTCTCTGGCTTGAGAGCTCCCAGAGCTGCTGCTGCTTCTGTTGCCACCACCAAGTCCCAGAACTGGTGTTTCATTCATATGGGCTTTGGACCAGCCTCCACACCCATGTCAGAGATCTCTCTTTCTGACCTCCTAGGTATTCTTGAGCTTAAAGAATGTCTTACCCTGACCTTATGTTGGCTCTGCCACTCCAGAATTTGCTTTGAAGTGTTACTTTAAAGTTGTTTGGAGGGGACTGTTGAAACACTTTGGCTGAGTGTTTCTTTTACTCTGCCATCTTGGCTCTGTTCTAAGAAACCCATTGAAAAACGCTTTCTAACAATAAAAAGCTGGCCCAAAGGGGAAGAGGATTCCTCTGGAGGTCATAAGGTCTAGATGACCACTTGTTGGGCATAATGAATATCTCTACCCCTCTACCCAAGACCTAGAGCTCATCTTCTCCTAGCTCCCCACAAGGCTTAGCTCAAGTGTTCCCTCTTACAGGGGACCTTTTCAAATTGTTTAGGTCTGGTACCCCTGTCTCCCCTTTGATATTGTAAGATCATACCCTTAGAGCTGGGACAGGCCACCAAGGTCATCGAACTCACGAGTTCTTAGCCTTTTTTGTGACCTGGGCGCCTTGCGCAGTCAGTCCAGAAGCCCATGAACACTTACTCAGAATGTTTTTAAGTAATTGAAGGAAATGATAATTTTTATTTTTATTTCAGTGATGCAGCTTTTCTCCTATCTGATTTCCCAGGCCACCCCCTTGAATTCCAACCATAAATCCTACTGGGCCTCAGGTTAAGAACCCCTGTCTAGTCTGATCCCCTCATTTTACAGAGAAGGAAACTGAGACCAGAGGGGTTAAGTGATTGTGCCCAAAGCTCCTGTGGGTAGTAAATGGCAAAGTCATGATTGGAACCCAGCCTACCTACCTTCCTTCCAGCTTCAGCCTACTTATTTTCATATATCATGCTAAGCTGGCATTATTTTGCCAATATTTAGTATTGACTTATCTGTGTATATGTTACTCTTCCCCTCCCTCCAAAAAAAAGGACAAAGACGTTTTGTGTCCACAGTCCAACATTTGGCACATGGCAAATGCTGATTAAATGCTTGATAAGTCAATGGATGGATACTACAATGGGATCCATGCCTCCAGTATGTTGATCTAAACATCCTCTGAGGTCCCATCCCTCTCTGAAATTGCTTCATTCCTTTGCAATGACTCTTATATCTCCACCTTCTTCCAGGCCTTCATTCCCTGTCTCACACAGACTATGTAAGAATTCTAGCAAGGAATCTTCTTCTTCCATGTGTTGCTAAAGAGGATATACTTCCAGATGTCCCTGGTTAATCCCCAGGGGGAAGGAAAGCACCTTGTCTATGCCCAAACTCCCAGCTTATGGTTCATACCAGGGCTTTCAGGGTAATATTCAGCAGGCCATTGCACTCATTCCTATTCCTTTGGTCCCTAGACCCTGGGAGCTCTTCTGAAGCTCACTGGCCTCCCCTAAGTGAAACAGGAAGTCATCCAGAGTTTCAGAAGCACCTGGTGATAATTGAAACCTCTTCCCAGACTTCCTAGCTCCTGTCTGACTGCTGCCAAGGCCTATTGGAAGCCTGCTTGCCCCCTGTGACCAGAGCCAAGAGAAGGGCTTCTGCCAAGGCTCTCTCATGGTTACTGTTGCTTCGGAAACCACTACTTGTCTCCATAAGTTTTTATGATGCAGGTCTGGCTCTGGCTAATGAGTGAAGAGGCAGCGTCTTAAAAAATTGTTCATAATAATCAAAGTTCCCATTGCTAAGAAACCTGCAGTTTTAAAGATGGCCCTGTGATTGTAGCGTGAGGTGGGAAGGGATGATTCTAATATCTTGGGTTCCATTATACAGAGGGGCAAACTGAGGTTGAGAAAAAGTCAAGGTAGAAGACATGGGAGTAGCTCAATCTGAGGAAAGAATATTTTTGGTCCCTGTTAATATAAATCCATGAGGCAGGACTGGTCATAGCAAATGTCTGCTTAGTAAGCAATCAACCATCCCACATTTAATGTCCATCATTTAAGCGCTCAGTACTGTGCTGGATACCATGAAGGATTCTAAATAAGTAGGAAGAGATTTGACTTTGGAGTCGGGTACATCCCAAAGTACAAGTATAACCAGAAAGGGAGGCGGCTCAGGGCTCCCACCAGATGGTATCCAAGAAGTATTGAAATGCCTGGGAAGGCCAATGGCTCTTGAACTTGTTCAAGGGAAGGCCTCCTTGCCCTACTCTGCAGATCAGAGTTGGCAGAGATCTTCAAAATGATTTCATTGAAGCCTTTTGTTTTACAGGAGAGGCAACTGAGGCCCAGAGGCATTAATTTTGATGCCAAAGTACAGTAGGCAGCAGGAGGCAGAGCCAGGTCTAAAGCCTACTCCTTTAGGACTCTCCTTTTGGAGATCTTTCCACTCCACCATATAGGTCTCCCAACATGGGACTCATTTTTCTCATTTGTAACATGAGATGACCAGACTAGATAATTTCTTGGATATTTTCTAAGCTAAAAATCCTAGAGTCCCACAAGCAGAGCCCTATGGAAAATGTGTAATCATGGTACAGAAAAGTTAAAAATAAAAACCTGAATAGGTCCAGATCCAATAAGTGGGTCTATGTAGTCACCAACCAAGAGTCTCAGAATTGGCAACTATCTCAGTGACCTTCCTGTGTGAATTGTACCTGAAGAGGAATCTCCTATGTGACATTCCTGACATGGCCGCTTCTGCTGAAAGGCTTCCAAAGCTGGAGAACCCATTTCCTATCAAGGCGAGCATTTTCCTTTTTGATGACCCTAATGGATAAAAAGTTTCTTTTTCCTCTTACATCCAACTGGATACTCGCCCCTCTCCCTAGTCAATTTCTCCTTCCGTTAGTCTTCCTCCTACCCTGTCTCCCCAGCTCACCACCTATAGTTAGAGTAGAGGCCAGTCTGTGCTTACTCAGCTGGCTAACTGTGCGGCCTGGATCTCAGACTGCCCTGGACCACTCCCCTGGAAGCTCTCTGGCTACTTAGCAAAGACACTGAGTATTATTTTATACTGGCCTCTTGACTCGCCATTCACTTGCCTGTTTAAAGTAAAAGAGGTGAGCAACCAAGAACATGTTGAGTTCAGCTCCCAGGATGCGAGGTATTCAGTCCATCAAACAAAATGGAAAGCTTTGGCTGGCTTGTGAACTTGGGTTTACCAGATGGCCCCTTTTTATCCTCAGCAACTCCCAAGAGGGGAGCCAACCTGGGGGCCTTCCCTCAGTCTCCATGCTTTGGATTAATGATCATTGGGAAGATGATTAGAATAAAGAAAAAGCCTGGCTGGCTGAGCAGCCAGCTCTGAAACAGTGGAGCAGGCTGAGCAGAGCGAGAAATCTGAAGCACTGAGCCAAGGCTGGTACCCAGAGCAGGTGGTCCATCTCCTGGAGGCCATGATTCTCCTGGCTGCTCATGCTCCAGTGGATGGATGAGGACTAGGAGATGGAATGCAGGGTACTGGGCTTGGCCTGGTGTGTGTGTAGGGTGTGTGTGTGTGTTTATGTGTGTGTATGTGTGTGTAGGATATATGTGTTTGTGTACAGGGTGTGTGTATGTGAGTAGGGTGTGTGTGTGTGTGTGTAGGGTATGTATATGTGTGTGTGTGTAGGGTGTGTGTGTATGTGTGTGTAGGGTATATGTGTGTGTATGTGTGTTTATGTGTGTGTATGTGTGTGTGTAGAGCATATGTGTATGTGTGTGTAGGATATGTGTGTTTGTGTACAGGGTATGTGTGTGTAGGGTGTGTGTATGTGTATATGTATGTGTAGGGTGTGTTTGTGTGTGTGTAAGGTGTGTGTGTGTTTATGTGTATGTATGTGTATGTGTGTGTAGAGCATATGTGTATTTGTGTGTGGGATATACGTGTTTGTGTACAGGTTGTGTGTATGTGTATACGGGGTGTGTATGTATGTGTAGGATATATGTGTTTGTTACAGGATATATGTACGTGTGTAGGGTGTGTGTGTGTGTAGAGTATTTTTGTGCATGTGCATAGGGTGTGTGTGTGTGTATATGTGCGTGTGTGTGTGTCTAAATAAAAACAAACCAACCTTAATATCTTCTTCCATGCAGACATTGTACAATCCCCAGGAATGCCAGAGCAATGCTTTCTCCATTCCTCTTCTGCCCAGGGCTGGCTACTTCCATGCTCATTTAAAAGCCCCACGACGTTGAATTGAGTGAAAGTGATTGAGCTTGAGATGCCATCTGGGGTGCCCTAGAAGAATGGAGGGTTTGGGAGTGCCAGGGCCTGGGTTTGAAGTATGCTTCTACCATGTGCTTATTACCTACCTGGATCTGGAGTCTAACTTTTCTGGGCCTCAGTTTCTTCCTCCATAAAATGAGAGGGTTACAGGTGCTTCTGACATCTTTTCTAGTTCTGAGTCTAGGATGGCAGGCTTGTGATATGCTCAGGGAACTTCTCTGCCTTGGGATGAGACATGACCGCCTCCGGCTGGTGCATAGACAGGATGTGGTAACCCCGGCCAATCTGGTTTTCTAACATTCTCACTCACTATGAGGGATGCTTTGAATTTGCATTCTTGAAAACTTGGGTGTTTTTGCTTAGCCTCCCCATTGGTAGTGGAAGCTTTGGGCATGCACTTTGGAGTCAATGTATCTGAGTTCAAATCTTGGCTCTTTCACTCCGTACTCACGATGGTGGGTGAATTATTTCAGTTTTCTGAGCCTCAGTTTCCTCAATTGTAAATAATGGCATTGGGCTAAATGGCCTCCAACTTTTGTTTCATCTTGAAATCTAAGTTCCTATGGCCCTATTTTCATGATACATTTGTGTTCAAATCCATCCTTCTTCTTGAGAAGGGTGTTCTTTAATTACATCCATTGTGATATACTGGCCCAGAAAAGTCCATTTCCACCACTGCTTTGTTTGCTGCTAATGGTTGCCACTGTTGCAGCTTTGTTTGTTTTGTTTTACAGTGTGCTCTTCTCACAAAAGAGAGGGCACATGTTTGCAGAAGTGGGAGCAGCCAGGGAAGGAGCCAGCATGGCCGTGCAAGCTGAATTTTAACCTCCCAAACTTCCTAGTGACCATGATTTCTATATGACTTCTCGGATGCATTCTGGCCTCTCAGCATAATGATTTCTGTAACTGAGATCTCAAAGAATGGCTCAGAGCTTCTGATTTATGCTGGCTCAAAAGGAGCCTGTGTGTGTTCCCTTCTCCCATTTTGGGAGGGAAAGCTTAGAGCTAGCACATAGTAGGTGCTTTGAAATACTTGATTAATTTGTTGCTCTGCAAACTGGACAGAGCTTTTCCTAATGAATTGTAGGCTTATTCTTTTCCTTGAGGACAGAAAGTAGAAAATGACTTGACTCTGAAAAGGAGAAAGAAATATGTCCAAAGGAAGGTGTTGAATCTTCTGCTCCCAAAGGAAAGAGAACTCAGGAGTTTGGAGACCTTAGTCCTTGGCCCAGCTCTGCCATGAGTCAGTGATGGGACAGGAGCCAGTTGTCTTTGCAGACCTGTGTCCTCACATAGACAAGGAAGCAGTTGGTGTAAAGTTTCTCTCAGCTCTGACATTCCATTTTCTAAGGTTCTTCCAATCTCTGACATTCCTTGTTCAAAGGCCCTTTTATCCCTTCACTCTGGACATTCTCACTGGCTGTATGTACCCCACGACTGGAATTATCACCCTCCTTCTCTCCACCTGCTGGTATCTGTAGCTTCCATCAATTCCTGGCTAAAATCTCACCTTCTATAGGAAGCCTTTCCTACTTCCTCTTAATTCTAGTGCCTTACTTCTCTTGATCATCTCCAATTATATACATACATACACACATATATGTAATATATACATGTATATGTACGTGTGTACACATATACACATATATGCATATGTATAACTTGTTTGTTGAATGTCTCTCCCATTAGACCACATGCTCCTTGAGAGCAGGGATTGTCTTTTGCCTCTCTTTGTATCTTTAGCACTTAGCACACTACCTGTAACATAGTAGGCACTTAAATGCTATTTGAGTGACCAACATTAACTTTTTATGTCAAGGGTTCATTTGTTAGTAGTTGACTGACATTTCTTCAGGCGTCTATAAAATCTCACAGGAGCCTCACAGCCACTTAGGGAAGCTGTGTTGTCAGAATCCTCCTCACTCAGTGGAGATGAGGCGATCAGAAAGGTGGGGCCACTTGCACACAGCTCTACAGAATGGGAATTCATTCTCTTCTGACTTCCCCCAAAGTCCAACTCTCGTCCTACTCTAGTGCATTGCGTTGCCTCCCATAGAGTAATTAAGCAAATGCTGAGTGCAGGGCTTTGTCTTCAGCACTGCTGGGTAGATACAGAGAAGAAGAACCAATTCTCAACCTCCTGTAGTTCAGAGTCTAAGTGTTGGAAGATTCATAGGATCATAAGATTTCGATCTGGGAGGGACTTTTGAGATCTTTTCATTCAACCTTTTATTTTGTAGAGGAAAAAGCCCAGGCCTGGAGAGGCAGAGCTCCTAAGCAACAGAACAGGGATTTGAACCCAGGACTTCCAGCTCCAAATCCACAATATCTTTTCCACATAGGATAGGTGTTTGCCACAGTCCCAGCTGATGCCTTCTGCCAACGAACCCAGAGAAAGTTCACAAGAACCCACTATATAACACGACAATCTCTCTAGTTGTGCTGTGTTCAGAGACAACAGAAAGATTCTGGCTTGCTTCCCCCAAAGGGAATTAAATGTGCTTCTCCATTTAAAAACCCATTTGACTGTAGGCATATTAATTAGCTTGCTTGTCACATGGAGGGATTGGTTCCAGTTGACAGGGCATAATTAGCAAGGGGAACACACTGAAGTTTCTAAATAGAAGACAAGTGTCTTAGCAGCATCTGATGAATGGCATTATCTGGTGTGTGGGGGTGCAGGGCATCTGGTGGCGGCAAGGCTGGGGGTGCACTGGGACCCGCCTCCCTGCTAATCTTGGCTTCTGGGGGAGCACCCTGGATCAATGTCTCCTAACTCCAAGAGCAGCTGCAGCTCCTCCAGTGGCTGCTAGCTCACCGTGGACAAACATAGTCTGTTCCCTCGTGTCTGACCACTCCCTCAGGTCCCCAGCATTGAAATGTTAGCCCTGCATGAGAGAAGGCTTCACCTCCTCCAATGTCTGTCATTCCAAAGTGATGAATTCTGAGGGAGGGGACAGCCCAGTGGGCTTCTAGAGAGAGGGGGTTCTGGAGCTCTGTTTCCAGCCTATGCTAGTCTATTGGCTAGCTGTCCAAGCAGCCAATCCAATCCAAATTCAGCTAACATTTATTAAATACCTACTTACATGCCCAACATGAGGGATATGATGACAGAAATTTAAAAAAAAATCCCATCTATGAGAAACTCACATTGTTACAGCAAGATGTATGACAGACAGGTCCCATGTCCATAGCACTTTCTTTGCAAGCCCTGGGGGAGGGTGAATTGACAGTATTATTATCCCCATGCTATGGAGGTGGAAACTGAGTCTGAGAGAGGAAGGCAGAGGTTGGATGACTACCTCTCAAGGAGAGTCAGGAATTACGGACAGGGCTGGATTAGCGGATTTTCAAATCTCCTCCCCTTCTGGTGTTTTTGGGATAAAGAATTGGAAGCATATTAGCTTTGATCTGCCAGGCCTCAGAGGGCAGAACCAAGCAGTGGTGACAAGCTAAGAAATGTTAGGAAGTTAGGCTTCCTAAGAGAAGCTCACTCATGACAAGATCTGTCCAACCATGGAATGCCTAGGCTGCCTCATGTGGTGGGCACCCATCACTGGAATTCTCCAGTCAAAGGCTGGATGGACCACCTGGCTGCTGTGTTGCAGAGGGGAATCATATCAAGTTCTAGATTGGACTAGAGGGCCACTGAATTCTAAAATCCTGTGATTCTAGCTATGCCATGACATGTGACCCTGGATAAGTCCCTTTACCACACTGTTCTTTACTTACCTTTTCTATAAAACAAGAAATGGCCTAAGAGTATAGACTTGGGACTGACTGGGCTCTTCCAGATCATCCAGTCCTATGGCTTCATTTCACATATGGTGAAACTGAAGCTCAGTGAGGGGGAGGCAATTACCCAAGGTCACACAGTGAGAAGGGGCAAAGCCAGGATTCAAGCCAAGCTGGCCTAACCCAAATTCCAGTATGTTTTTCATTAAAGATAGTCTCTCAATTCCTTTCTAAATCCTGTAATGATAAAATCCAAGCCTCCACAGTCCTCTGGTATCTATGATTGCAGTTATCCCTGATGTGGAATGAAGGCAGTGATAAAAGTGATGGGGATTACAACGATGATCATTTTGATGATGGTGATGATGTACCCATGTCCATAGATCTGGTGTCCTTAATATCTATTGTATCATGGATGCCTTTCACTGGAAGAGAAACCCAATGAATCCCTTCTCAGAAGGATTTTTAAAAAATTCCTAATTGGAGGAAATGCTAAATTTCAGTTAGAAGTTACTGAGAATAAAAATACATTTTCCCCATCCAAGTTCACAGGCCTCCTGAAATCTATGGTCCATGGACCTTGCTATAGAGCCCTAATATTTATAATGCCCATTCTGAATCATAATCTAGGTAGAAAGTGCCAGGGTTTAGCAGATGGACAGAACGAGACTCACAAAGGTTAGGTGGACATCCCATTCTTAGACACTTGGTCTTCGGTTCAGTTTTTAAACTCCATATGCAGAACTCTTTCTCTTTAGAATAGGGACCATCTCTTGACCATATGGAATGACCTTTGGACAGGGATCAAAGCCTTCAGCTAAAGAGAGGGAGCTTTGATGGTAGAATTCCAGACATTGGTGTTTATGAGGGCATGGCTTCAGGGATGAAAATGAATCCTGCTCAGACCTGCCTCAGCCACACCCTAGTTCAGACCTGCCACCTACATTCAGGCCTGAGAGGGGCTGTAGGGTGGGTTTCCTCTTTCAGGACAATCTGGAAAGCTTTGCTCCACCCTTTACTTCTCCAGCTCTCTAAAGAGGGTTGCTTGATCTTATTAACAGGGAGGACACATTAGCACTTTCATAAGCTGGCATTAGGCAAATGTTAAATACATTATGGAGTTTAAAATGTTATTATGGTAATCGGAACTCTTCAATTTCATTGCAGTTCACCTGAAAAGGTTTCGATGCTGAAAAATGTTTCCATTTCAAGGTTAATTAAGAGACAAGCACACAGATCCACCTTCTTCCACTCTCTGCCACACACTCAGGGGTACTCTGGGGTGTAATTTGCATTTTCCCCAAAGCTCTTGCCAAGGTTCCTTCCTACATTGAAGATGTTTGACTTCCCATGGGTGGTCCCAAACTTGCAATGTTGATAAAATATTGTGGC
>CM053623.1:229249827-229270266 GCA_028646595.1 Phalanger gymnotis
TCGGTCTGCGCCGCGCAGGCTGGGCTCTGCTTAGCTCAGCTCCCCTCAGCTGGGAGCTGGGAGTTCCGTGAGGGACAAACCTTACCCAGAGACCATCCAGGCTGTCCTGGGCTGGAGTCCTGCTTCCCTCTGCCACTTTGTGGATTCTGCAGCTCTAGAATTTGTTCAGAGCCATTTCTTTATAAGTTTTTGGAGGGATTCAGTGGGGAGCTCACACTCATCCCTGCTTTCCAGCCGCCATCTTGTGCAAGGGCTATTTTTAAAGTTTTATTAACTTAAATAAAAATTACATTAATTTGATCCTTCTGGAGTACATTGCATAGGACCTGGCATTTAATGAATGTTCGTTGAATAGAATTGAATTCACTTGCCCTGTCTTGGTCATGGTTTTCTCATCTGTAAAATGGAGACACCAATACCGGCTCTATTCATGTCACAGGGTAATTTTAAATGTCATTTGGGACACACCATGATAAGACAGATAAAAGCTCCCATGAGCTCAATGAACATTAAGAGCATCATAGAGGTGAGAAATAAGAAGGGGACAGACCTACTGTCATCTTCCCTGCCTAGATCCCTTCTAGAGGTTGTGTTCAGCTATGATTTCTCCATTGGAAAAGAGACTTTGACAATCCCAAGAGCATCCAGGATCACCAATCACTCAACCAATCCTCGACTGAGAGGTGGGAGTAACCTGAAAAGTCAGCCTTGTCATTTGAGAAATGAACAAAGTGAAGCCTGGAGAGATGAAAGGCTTTGTCCCAGGTCACCTGCAGAGGGTGAGCCAAGATCTGTGCTCATGGCTCCTGACTTTATGTCCACTTCCTTTGCCTATAGATTAGTTCAGTTCTCTTAAGATCCTACTGCATAGAGAGCAGGGTGCTGTTTCAGAATGAGGAGAGGTAGTAAGTGAGGCTTGAAGAGAAAATGGGAGGAGATGATGAAAGGGCTTTCAGATGGTGTCAAGAGAGGAAGGAAGATACTTATCACAGTAGTGGATGAACAAAGGTTTAGACTCACCATTCCATTTGACAAACAATGGTCCACATTTTCCCCTGATCAAAAATTGTATTTGACTTTTTATTGACTCTGAAATAAGACAGGGACTCTGCAGCCTGATATTTCAGCCTCCTACCAACCCACTCAGTCTGGTTCCAAACTACCTTCCCATCCATATTTCTTCTTCTTCTTCTTCTCCTTCTCCTTCTCCTCCTCCTCTTCCTCCTCTTTCTCCTTTTTCTTCTCCTTCTTTCTTCTTCTTTCTTCCTTCTTCCTCCTTCTTCCTTCCTTCTTCCTCCTTCTTCCTCTTCCTCCTCTCTGTCTTCTTTCTTTTCCCCTGTCTTAATCTGTTTTCAGGGTTAGGAATGCCCTCCTTCCAGGTCATAATCATTCATTCACATCTTTCTTGTCCTCAGAGTCCAGATCACATGTTTCTTGCTCCATGAAATCTTTCCATCTCAGAGGTATCACCTCTCCACCCCAGTTCTCCTAAAGGACCTTGTCTGAATTTCTCCATTGTCCTTATCATAGTTTACCTCATTTTTCTTATTGACAGACATACCATCCCTTCTAGAAGGCTGTAAACTCTTCAAGGGTACAGACTAGGCTATTCTTCAACTTTGTATTCCCAGGGCTGAACACAGCATCCTGCTCACAGGAAGATGTTTAATATCCATTTAAAAACATCAAATGAGGGTAACTCTCACAGCTTGGGTCTGCTCCAAAACAAAAGATAGATGAGTCTCCACAGAAGTAGAAAGAAAGGAAGAAGCCAGGGTAAAGGAAGCAAAGAAGGGAAATGGCCCCTGGGAGAAAAGTCCAGGAGAAGATGTTCTCAAGACCTAGAAAGGAAGAGGACCAAGAAGCAGGGAAGTGATGAATTTGAGGCAGGTGGAAGGGGCAGAAAGAAGAGGTTCTAAGTAGAAAAGGAAATGAAGGGTTAAGGAAGCTAGAGAGAGTTAATTGATGCTGTCCACCAGAAGGCAACACCAACTGCCAACCACTTGCTACCAAAGAGTCAGGCAAGCCAGGCTGGCTAGAACAGCAAGGTCTCATGGAAGGACAAAAGCTGGCATTTGAACACAGCCCAAGACTCTGAACCCAAGAGCCCCAGGAAGAACAGCACCCTCCCTCCCCCACTGACCCTGCCTCCAGCCAAGCCCTTCCATCCCTCACCCATAGAATCTCAACTATAAGCTCATTGAGGGGAAACACTGCTTTTAGCTTTTAATTCTCTTTTTGTATCCCCAGTACCTTGCCAAAAGTAAGCATTTCATGGGTACTTTTTGGATTTGGCTGTTTAGAATGTCAGAACTGAGAAGGACCATTGGACAAAGAATGTCCCAAGACTCTAAGGGGGTAGTATGGTGTAGTAGACTTGAAACTAAGAAGAATGGGTTTCAAATTCTGTTTAAACACTTCTTAGGTGCATACCCCTGCTTATGCCACTTGACCTTTCTGTGTCTCAGTTTCCTTATTTGTAAACTAAGAGTGTTGGGGCTGATGATCTCTAAGCTCCCTCCTAGGTATCCCCAGTATAGGAGGCTATGGACCTGTGATGACAATATTAGAGCTGGAAGGGACCTTAGAACATTATGAGTCGAGCCTTGATCTTAGAAAGTAAAGATTTCTACTTCCTTATTTACCTCTTTAAATGTCTGTGAGCCAGCATCACTGCCCTTGTTGCTATTCTTTCCAACTCTGAACCTTGGGACATTGGCTCTTCTTCCATGCCCAGAATGCTCTCATCCCTCCTCTATTCTCCCCTTTCTGACTTCTCTGGCTTCCTTCCCATCCCAGCTCAAGCCCTGGTTTCAGCAAGAAGCTTCTCTGATCCTCCTCAGTGCTAGGGCCTTTCCTCTGACATTACTTACTTTCAATTTACTCTGTACATATGGATCTAATTGAATATATGCATATGTATAGTCACATGCACACATCTATAACCAGTGGCACACACATGTACACACAAATACACCATATATATCCACACGTGTGTGTGTGTGATATTTGGACCTCATTTTTTTTGCATGTTGGCTCCACCATTAGACTGAGTGCTCCTTTGGAGGAGGGCTTATTTTTGGGTTTCTTCTTACTTCTACTGTTTAACACGGTGCCTTACAAAGAGTACTCACTTAAGCGATGCCTTGTGACTGACTGATTTGTCTAAGGTCACCTAGTGAGGCAGTGGGAGATTCTGGACTTGAACCTACCTCCTTTGATCCCCAAACCAGCTATGGTTGAATGCAGAACTAGCCTCCCAGGCTCAGTGGGAAGAAGAGCTGCAGACAAATGGAAAGCAGAGGAAGGGATATGAAAGTCTGACCTTATGAGTAACTGGGAAGTGCTAGTGATTGTGGAAACCCTGTGCTTGCTGTGAGAAGGGGAGAGAGCAACCTTGGACATGCTCCTACACAGTAATAAAAGCATGTGAGGATAAAATAAGGTCATGGATGGTGGGGCTGGGGGCGTTTGGAGAGGGAATGAGTGTGAATGAATGGAGTTACTGTGAAACTGATCATTGGGTCTGTCCCCTGGAATAAGAGGTGTGTCAGACAACCTCACCCACTCCCTATCTGCCCATATTTCCACCTACCTGCATGTCCAAAGATGCTCTCCCCCCCACACACACATACTCATTCCCATATCCCCAAGACATATCCCCTTTGCACTTTGGCACAATCACACATGCATGCTTTTGCCCATACACATTTTCATTGATCATCCTCCCCACAAACAGATATATTTGATTCTACCATCCTTTGGATTAATTTCCAAAGAGCTGAATCTGACTCCTGTCTTGGGGAACCAGGCCAATGGTACCTCTGGGGGCACTAGAGTCCATTGGCATCAGGACTGAAGTCCCTCTTCTATAGGAGAGGCTGATGTCTTCAATAAACTGTGTACCAATACCCCAGTATGGCAGCCAGTAAGTAGGGCATAATTGCTTTAAGGGCAGACATTTGGACAACTTCGCCTCGGTGGTTTAGATATATGATAAGATTATTTCACAGAGCCATGAAAGACAGAATGGAATTCCTTGTAGACATGTTTCCTAATTGAGTTACCCCCTTACCCCCTCCAATCATTTTTTTGTCATACGTCTGCCACACTTTTCTATGCATACGATCAAGGTTTTGGAACATATGGCAATGCCTACCAAATAATAGTAAAACCGCTTAGCATGACATTCGAGGCCCCCTGTAACTTGGGGGCCTACCTTACAATTCAACTGAATTCACTGAAAATTTATTATGTATATGTTCAAGGCACTGTGCTAAATGCTGGCGATATTCAGAAGCAAAAAGAAAGGGAAGAAAAACTAGCCCCTGGCTCTCAATGAGCTTATAATCTTATGATGGGAGATGCACCATATAAACTCATACATAAATACAAAATCATGTTAGGACACAGAAAACACCTTTAAGTCTGAGAATTAGGAAAGGCTTCATAGAATAAATAGTTCCTGAGATGAGCCTTGAAGAAAACCAGGTATTTGAAGAGCCTCAGGAAAAAAGAGAATGCCTTCCAAGAATGGAGGACAGCCTGTACAAAAACTTGTAGGTGGGAGATAGAATTTTACAATTAGGGACCATCTAATGGTCTGGTTTAGCAGAACTGTCACATCAATGAAAGAATTTTTTTTAAATTAAACCTAGAAAGGGAACCAGGAGCCAGATATTGCAAGACCTGAAAAGCCAGGCTGAGGGGTTTCTGTTTCGTCCTGGAGGTGATAGGGTGCTCCTGAAGATTGGTGAGTGGGAAAATGAAGGACACGATCAGATTGTGTTTTAGGGCGATTCATTCAGCAGCTATATGAAAGATAGATTGGGGGAGAGAAGGCACTGGAAGGAGGGAGATCAATGTTCCTAAAGCTGTTCTAATAATCCAAGCAAGAAGTTATGAGAAATGGAAATAGGGTGGCCAAGTCAGTAGAGAGGAGACCAGTGTGAAAAATATTGGGAATGGAAAGTTGAGAAAATGTGACTGTGGAGAATGAAGAAGATGGGAAGAGTCAAAGATACAGCAGAACAGAGTGAACAGAGTGCCAGATTTGGAGCCAGGACAACCTGAGTTCAAATCCTACTGTTGGCATTTACTAGCTATGTGACCATGCACATATGGTGCAAACTCTCTGGGCCTTAGTTTCCTTTTCTGTAAAATGAAGGTGTGGCACTAGGTGTTCCCAAAGGTCTTTTCCAGCTTGAGGTCTCTTGTCTCTTGATCCTATGATCTGATGATGTCGTGACATTAGGTGACCATAAGGGCAGCAAGGCCATAACCAGAAATGGGGAAATTCAGAGGATGGATCATTTAGGGGGAAATAGAGTGAATTTCCCTTTGGGATTCTCACTGCCCTTAAGATGACATTTCTACCATGGATTTTTATCTTCCTTTGGTCTGGTTGAGCTGCTTTTCCTATTTTTAAGCACCATGTCTAGGGAATCATGCAGTGCATGAGGGACCGCCAAGTTCAAATACAAATGGGAGATTCCCCATCGTTGATAAGAAAGTCATTTGTTGGAGCAATCTTTACAGATCTTTTCCACTTTCCATCTGCTTGGAGTGTTCCTTCTTGTTCTCATTTGTCACTTTTAGTTCTTTATATTTCTTTTAAAAACAAATTTCTTGAACTAATATTATTTATTTCTTTTGGTATCATATCACATTCATTTTTGATTTCATAGCTGATATTCTCTCTAGAGAGACATTCTTCATCCCGAAGAACGGAAAAGAAAGATTTTTCCTAAAAGCAATTTCTCCAAAAGGAACCAACTGAGCCCTTCCTCTGTATCTGAAATGCTCTATTCCCATCTTCCCTCACCTCTGCTAAGAGGAGAGAGAGGCTCATCTTCTCTTCTCCAATATGGGAACATATTTGATCATATAATTCCCAATGTTCAGTTTTAGTTGTTCTTCTCATTGACATTACCAGGTAAGTTATATACAAGATTTGCCTGGTTTCCTGGTTCTGCTGATTTTCTGTCTCATCAGTTAATTTGGCTTTCCATGCTTTTCTCAGTTCCTTGTGTCAATTTCTTCTTCCCTTGCAGTAACATTCCGCTCATGGATCATTATTTGTTTAGCTATTCCCTAATCAATGATCATCTACTTTAAGGTATTTTGCTAAAGCAACGAGGTGGTGCAGTGAATAGAGCACTGGCCCTGGAGTTAGGAGGACCTGAGTTCAAATTTGGCCTCAGACACTTGACGGTTACAAGCTATGTGACCTTGAGCAAGTCACTTAACCCTGATTGCCTCACCACCCCCCTCAAAAAAAGGCATTCTGCTACCACTAAAGGGTGTTTATGGAACCTTTCTTCCAGACTTTTATCTCGTTACGGAATAGAAGCAACAATGTGATCCCCAGATCAAAGGGCAGGGACATTTGGGAAGATTCTTCACATTTCATCTTTAGAAACTATTGAGATGACCTGGCTTGTTTGTATACATCCAAATATCTCCCAGGGTAGGGGAAAAAACAAGCCCATTCAGAATATAAATGTCTCTCTTTGTACCATGCATGTCTTCGGCTCATGCTTATTTCTTCTCATGATTCAGATTTGATTTTTATCTTTGTTCTAACATTTTGGTGGTCTGAGTGGACACAAATAGGTGATTTGGAAATGACTCCCACACTGGCAATGGAACTTTCTGCCTTTTAAGATACAATCAAATAGTCAAAACAACAACAATTCAATACCATATATGTTATATACATACATACAGATACACACATACATGCATACATATAATATACATGCATGTATATGCTAAATACACATTATATACTATTGGTTGGTTGGTTGTTGTCCTTTGTTCTCAAAGAGGACCAAAATGACATCACTATGCTAGAGTCAAGTTTCAACGTGTCCAACTGTGGCTGATCAGAACAATATGAGCTCAGAATCCTCTACCACAGGTCAGACACAAATAGTCTTGTGAACATTTGAGTGGATTCTCTAAATTTATGCATCTTGTGTTTTCTTTGAGCTATTTTAATTCTGCTTTGCTCATAGAGCATAGCACCTTCTCTGATTCGGGAATGTCATGCTATGTGGTCCTGTGCCCATATCTCCCATGTTGCACGATCAATTCCAAAGTTCTTGAGAGAGACCTTGAGAGTGTCTTTGTATCACTTCTTCTGGCTGCCATGTGAATGCTTGTGCTGTGTGAATTCTCCATAAAATAGTCTTCTTTGCAAGCATATTTTTTGCATTCAAACAATATGGCCAGCCCATTGGACTTGTGCTCTCTAGGGCAGAGTTTGAACGCTTGGCAGTTTAGTTCCAGAAAGCACCTCAGTGTCTGGTAAATTATCCTGCCAGGTGATCTTCAGAATCTTCCTAAGACAACCCAAATGGAAGCGATTCAGTTTCCTGGCGTGGCACTAGTAGACTGTCCAGGTTTCACAGGCAATACAACAATGAGGTCAGCACAATGGCTCTGTAGACTGTTTAGTAATCAGTCTAATACCTCTTCTCTCCCATACTTTCCTTCACAGTCTCCGAAACCCTGAGCCAGCTCTGGAAATGCATGCATCAACTTCGTTATCAATGTGTACATCCCTGGAAAGTACTCTACCAAGATAAGTAAACTTATCCAGTGCATTTAGAACTCCTCCATTTGCCATAACTGGTAGTTCCATGTATGGAAGGTGTGGTGCTGGCTGATGGAGCACGTTTTCTTGGTGTTAATTGTTAGGCCAAAATTAGCACAAACAGCAGAGAATTGATCCATATTTCATTGCATCTCAGCTTCAGAGGCTGCAGAAAATCACATACCAACTCTCCCTCCACTTTGGTCTTGGCTTATAGCCTTTTCAAGTTGAAGAATTTACCATGGTCATCTTCATTGAAAGCATTTGACAACATGGATGAAAACATTATGCCAAAAAGCATGGGAGCAAGAACACAGCCTTGTTTCACTCCATTGGTGACTGGGAAAGCACAAGAGCATTGTCCATTATCCAGAACCCAGGCAAGAATGCCATCATGAAATTGATGTACAATGCTGATAAACTCTGGGCAACCAAATATTTACATAAGTTCCCAGAAGCCCTCACTACTGACAGTATCAAAGGCATATACACATGCACACACATATACATATAAACACATTGGCACACACATACATGTATATATGCATGTATGTATATACATGGGCAGCTGGGTGGTGCAGTGGATAGAGTACCAGGCCTGGAGTCAGGAAGACCTGAATTCAAATTCAGCCTTGGACATTAGCTGTGTGATCCTGGGCAAGTCACTTAACTCTGTTTACCTCAGTTTCTTTATCTGTAAAATGAACTAGAGAAGGAAATGGCAAACCATTCTAGTATCTTTGCAAAGAAAACTCCAAATAGGATCACAGAAAGTTGGATATGACTGAAATGACTGAACAAAATGGTCATTTATGCAAACTAGATATACACTATATATATATGTGTGTGTGCGTAATACATACCTACATACTTATATGTACATATGTGTTCACCTTTGTGTACATATGTACAAGTGAAATGTAGGGCATATGTATACACATGATTTGCCATGTCCTTTTCCAGCACATTTTACAGATAAGGAAACTGAGGCAAACAGTCAAGTGGCTTGCCCAGGGTCACATAGTTAGTTAGTAAGTGTCTGAGGCCAGATTTGAACTAAAAAAGATGAGTCTTCCTGACTCTAGGCCAGGCAGTCTAACTACTGCACTACCTAGCTGCCCCTATAAATACACACACACACACACACACTTGTGTGTACGTATGTATGCATATATATGTATATGGAGAGAGAGGATACATGTGTGTGAGAGAGAGAGCCCATTAGTATAATGAAATACTAATGTAAAGAAAGAAATGCCCAATATGAAGAATTAAAGAAAGCAATAGGAGACATCAAGTCATACCACATGAAATCAGCAGAACCAGAAAAAAAAACCTACCCAATACATGTAGAGATGTAAATGATAAGAACAAGCCAGCACTGGAATGATAAAGATCAGACTTGGTCCCTCCCTTCTTGGCAGAGGTGGGGGACTATGGGGATAGGACTTAGCATGTAACCAGTCATTTCTGTTCATTAGTCTTTGCCACACTGCCCCTGTGTGTTCCATGTAGCAATAGAGATGCTTGCCACAACCAGTGCCTCCTGACAATTTCATCTAAGAAGCATCTCTGATAAAGAAGTCTGAGGTTTCTGGGGAGTTCGCAAGCCTTTGACCTCTTTCATTTTTTCATACTAAGCCATACGTTCTGACATATCCTTTGCCCTCCTCCCCAGTGCCACTTTTTACTGGCAATCATGAGATATTAATGTTTCTCTTGGTTAATTTAGAAGGTTGGATTAAGGGCCTCCTATAGTTTATCTGCCTCTTCATTCTCTGTACCACATGTTGGCACGTATAATAATTCTGCTTTTGGGAGTCACATCCTAATCCACCATTAAAGTTAAAGTATTTATACAAGGCTTCTTAGGTTAACTGCTACAAGGGTGGTGCAGAGAGGAAGCAACATGGGGATCCAAAAGATGGCAAAATGCCCAGAGTCTTGGATGGTTGGGGAAGAGTGGGAGGAGGTTTGCTATGCCATTGACCATGAAGGATGAGTACGCTTGGAATGGGCAGTGGGGAGAAAGGAGGTCATTCAAATCTGGGGGGACAGTTATGAAGAAAGATGTGGAGGGGCGAAGTGTGCAAGGTGTGTTTGAGGTCAGAACAAGCTGGACTTTATTTATAAAGACAAGGAAATAAGCTAGAGCTGTGAAGGGGCCAGTTCCCTGTAGAGTCAGATAAGATACGTATCTTAGGACAACAATCAGTGACAGCATTTAGTCAGGAGGTAGGGTGGTATCATAGAGAAAATAGAGAACCTGGAGTCAGGAAGGGGTGAGTTTGAGTCTGATGTGGGACACAAGCTACATGGCCATAGGCATGTCAAGTCTGAGCTTCAGTTTCTTCATCTGTAGAATAAAGCTAATAATTATGGTAACCATACCCACTAGGTTATTGTGAGGCTCACATAAGGTAATATGCATTTATTGCTTGTAAATCTTGAAGCCCTACCTAAAGAGCCAGCTACTATCAATAGTAGCTCACATTTTCCTAATTTGGCAAATGAAGAAACTGAGGCCCAGAGAAGTTAGCTGCTGAAGCCCACCTCATCCACAAGCCTTTGAGCTAGTATTCAAACTTTGCCTCCAAGTTTTCCAGCTCCAAATCCAGGATTTTTTTTTCCTTATAGATGGTACTCTCTTTTTCTCTCTCACTGGGGATCTTGACGAAGGAAGCCCCATCTCTACGTGCAGGAGAAGGAATGCTTTTCAGATGTGGCTTGTGTCCCATGCCCTTTCTTTTCTATTCCACTCTAATTCTGTGATTCGGTGCCCTGTCCAAAGTCTCAAACTACCTTAATGGTAGAGTTGCATCTCAAACTAAGACCTCTCACGTTTCTTGCCCTTACTGCTTTCAAATTTGAGCCAAGTGATATGTCCTGCCCAAAATGCAGACCTGATAGAGGAGGACCTTTTCACATTCCCTGGTTGAAAATGTGCTTCTCCAAAGAGAGAGGCTGCTTCAAATGTGCAATGCTTAGGGAATACATATTTATATCAATAGGTCGTGAATTGTGTTTGGTACACCTATTTGTAGAGGCATGGAAGGAGGAAGGATAATTGAGCCAAAGTTTTTTCCAGAAGAGCCATAGCCTCAGACATAGAACAAAGAGACAGAGAGAAATGGCCTGCATGAGATCTACAATCTGACTGATTTCACATATTCTAATTAGAAACTAGAAAATATCCATAGTCTAATTACATAAATGTTCCTTTACTTCTGTAGATTTGGGGTATTCTTGATGCCATTATAGACCAGGCTTCTTAAACTTTTTCCACTCACTACCCCTTTAGTGCTTCTTAAATTCTGGGTTGAACCGTTAGACTACAGTCCCTCCATAGCTTCCTTTCCATTGTGATTCTCCTCCTTTGTGATTCTCTCTATAAATTCTCCATGGAGGGCCAACCCAACACACTAAGGTACTTCTTTTACTATTTTGGTGCTACTTGAGGATTATTGGGAACTATGCCTCTATTGCTTCTCCCGGCATCATATTCCTGAGTTCCTTCGCCTGATTCCCACATGGCATGGGTATGAGTCCCTTCCTCGTTGTGGTTGCCCATCTCTGCATGCTCACTAATTTACTATGCCTTTTCTAAATGGTGCTACATAGAATTGAAAACAGTAGGTGGTCCAAACTCAAACATGAGACTTCTGCCTCTGAATTGAGTCCATTTTGTTTTCTGCCCTGCCCTGCCCCGCACTGCTTCCTCTATGCAGGGCTAAGCCATCCCAGGCACATTGGTTTATAAACTCTTTGAGAGCAAACTGCCACATATTTCTTTATGTATCCCCAGTGGGGCTTCAATTCTTATATATAATAGGATTTGGACTAACTGTGGGTTGAACTGATGTGAACCATTTAGTATGGAAGCCAAGATTGGAAGTCAGGTCCGCTGACTCCAGCTAAAAGTCTCCCCACTTCACTGTTATGCCTAGAACTGTATGAGATGAAAATAAGTATTTCCTTTACAATGACTTCCCAGGGGGACAGGTGGAATTATCCTTTCAGGTCTGGTTCTTTGTTTCAATGAAGAACTCTTCCTGGAATGTCAAATTGGATTTCATTTTGAATCACACCAAGCGCTCTGCAAAGAGATCCCACTCACCTCCCTCTCCTCAGAGCTGCCTTCTTTGTGGGTCACTGGTTGATGGGAATCTGAAGCAGAGGCTTATCGAAATATCATCTGCCAAACTGTGTTCCCACATGTCACTGGAGGATTGCCGGGTTCCAGAAATCCTGTGTCAGTGACTGCTGCATTGTATACTCCCCGCTTTCATTCATGCCAGGAAAAAAACACAGTGCTTTGATTACTCAATTACCGCAATTTAACTCGTGTTTTTGCAGAGTGAAGGAGGAAAGTGCTCTTGCTTTCAAGCTGATTTTCACTTGGAGGTGAAATTCCCATTGGAAATGCTGACTGGCGACAATCAGAGAAGACTTTTAGGAGGCAGTGACATGATGGGCTACATTTGGAAGAGGGCTACAGTCTGAAGAGGGCTATATGGAGAGATGTGAGGACAGGTGCTTCTCTCATCTGGCCCTGACCAATCCCATTTTTTCTGAGTCCTCTCCCCACATTGTTTATGCTCCTTGGCTTATATCTCATCAGAGAAGGAACATTCACTATTGACTATGATGTGAGAGGTGCCTTTGTGCTGGGATAGTGGAGAATGAAATCAATCTAATCCAATCTGAGTGAAGCTGATACAGCTGTTAGTGTTCAGTCATTTCAGTCATATCAACTCTTTGTCACCCCATTTGGGATTTTCTTGGCAGGGATACTGGAGTGGTTTGCCATTTCCTTCTCCAGCTCATTTTGCAAATAAGGAAACTGAGGCAAACAGGCTGAAGTGACTGGCTTAGGGTCACAAGTTAGTAAGTGTCTGAAGCTAGATTTGAACTCATGAAGATGAGTCTTCTGGACTCCAGGCCTGACACTCAATTCAAAGCCAAGACATTTTGATTCAATTCAATTAAACAAATTTTCATTAGTTATTATTTATAAGGTACTCAGCTAGGTACTAGGGATATACACTTTTTAAAAAATTAAGTCTTCCCCTCAGGAAGATGATAGCCTATTTCCATAGTGCTTTCCATACAATGTCAGCCAACAACAACTCTGTGATGCAGATTTTGGGGAGAGAGGAAGGGAATAAGCATTTATGTGGTACGGTACGTATGTACTATGTGACAGGCACTGTGCTAAGATTTTTTTTAACACATAGCATTTCATTTGTTTCTTATTTTATTCTTGCTAACCCTGCAAGGTAGGTGCTCTTATTATTCTGATTTTGCATTTGAGGAAACTGAGGCAAACAGAGGTTATGTAACTTGTCCAACTTCACAAAAATAGTCAGAAGTGTTATAGGTCATATTTGAACTCAAGTCTTATTCATCCCCAGGCCCAGCCCTCTAAGCAGTCTGTCACCAGCTGCCTCTGGGATTATTACAGCTCTATTATACACATGAAGAAACTGAGGCCCCTCATTGTGAGCCTTCAGGAAGAGGCTGGATCAAACCTTGATTCACACAAGGGATTCCTGTTGAGGTCCAGGTTGGACTAGATAATCTCTAAGTCTGTGATTTTATTATTATTACCTATTCTTCTAGAAAAGACTCCACTGCAAATGAGAAAATCAGTAAAGCAAGATTTCAGTAGCAACACCTACCTGAGCTGCGTCGTATGGGTATCTGAGTTCAGTGAAGTTCAGCCTACAGGACCCCAAGTTCACATGACCACACGAGAGGAAGATGAAAGATGGTAGTACATACATTTGAATTGAGATAACTCACAAAGTCAGAGCTGGATGGACTCTCATAAGTCAACTAGTCTACCCCACACCAAACAAGAAACTCTTCTCCAGTATACCTAAGAGGTGGTCATCCAGGGGCAGCTAGGTGGCACAGTAAATAGAGCATTGGCCCTGAAGTCAGGGGGAACTGAGTTTTCATCCAGCCTTAGACACTTGACACTTACTAGTTGTATGACCTCAGGCAAGTCACTTAACCCTGATTGCCTCACCTCCCCCTTCCAAAAAAAAGTGGTCCTTTAGCCTCCACTTAAGTTTTTAAGAATTATTTTTTTTTCTGTCAACAAATATCTATTATCTCCATCTCTTTCCTATCCCTTCTCCATTAAGCATGAAAGAAAAGAAAACCATTGATTCAAACATAGAATCAAGCAAAGCAAATCTCTGTTATTTGCTATATCTAAAAGAAACGCACATACATATACATACACTACATACACACATGTATATACACATATACATTACATACACACATATCCATATACAAACACATGTGTATAGATACACATATATCTGAAAGAGAGGTAAGAGACTCGGGAATTAAAATAATCAATCTTCTCTATGTAGCCATCTATCTACCTGTCTACCTTTCAGTTTTTCACTCTGTCTTTTACCTTACTGTGTTTCAAATTACACTGATGACAGTTCCTAAGTTTTTCAAAGTTTTTATTTTTGTAACTGTATATGTCGTTCTCTTGGTTCTGTTTACTTCAATCTGCATCAGTTCATATGAGTCTTTTCACATTTCTCTGAAACCATCTCCATCATTTCTTCCAAAACAACAGCACTCCTTTATACCTGTATACCCAAAGCCTTTCAGTCATTTTGCAAAGATGGGCCTCCCCTCAGGTCTCCATTCTTTGATACCTCAGAAAGAGCTATGCATATGTTTGTATATTCTTAGACTTTGTTTTGTTAGGACTAATTCCTCTTTTAACCTACCTTCCCTGTAATCCTTCCTTCTCCATTCTCTTTCCCTTCTAGTACCCTGATCAGTAAAATGTAATTCTGTACTCAACTCTATATGTCGGTATTCTATCCCTTGACCAGTTCAGATAAGGATGAAGTTCAAGTGCCAGCTGTTCCTCCACCCTTTCTTCCTTGTTCATGTAGACCTTTTATTACTCACTCAAAGTATGTTAGGTAATTTCATCATTTTTTCTCCCCCCTCCCAAAAAATATTCCTCTTCCTTCTGTTTCTATTTTTCTTTTAATATCATTAAGATTAACAAAACCACTTCAGCACTAATTTTGTATAATTAGACTCCTTCTTAACTCCTGATGATGATAGTATTCAGAGGAAACATATATATCATCTCCCCATATTAGGATGTAAGCAATTTGTGATAATTTAGTAATTTGTCATTGTTCACTCACATTCACTTGGTTACATTTATCTTAATTGCTGTGTTTAAAATTCAAAGTTTCTACACAGCTCTGACCTTTTCATCAAGAATGCTTGAAAGTCCTTTACTTCATTAAAGATCTGTTTTCCTCTGTAGGATTATACTTATCTTTTAGGTAAGTTATTCTTGGCTGCAAGTCTTCTTTTGCCTTCTTGAATATCATTCCAAACTTTCTGCTCCATTATGGTGTTAGTTGCTAAATTATGTGTGATTCAGACTATGGCTCCTCAGTTCTTAAATTTATGTATATTTTTTCCTTTCAACCTGCTTGCAGTATTTTTTATTTGACCAAGTTCTGGATTTTGGCTATAATGGTTCTGTGAGTTTTTATTTTGTGATTTCTTTCAGATAATGGCAGGCAGATTCTTTCTGTTTCTACTTTGCCCTCTCATTCTAAGATATTTGGGCAATTATCTTTTATTTCTTTTGTTTTTTTAAAATTTATTTTATTTATTTAGTTTCTTTTTTTCTTTGGTTGTGGCTTTCAGGTAGTCTAATGATATTTCTTGTTTTCTTCCTCAATCTGTTTTCTAGGTTAGTTATTTTTGTTATGTGATACCTTATATATACTTCTATTTTTTCAATCTTTGAACTCTGTTACAATATATTTTATTTTCTCATGGAGTCTTTGGATTCTTTGTGGTTCATTCTAATTTTTATACAGTTCATTTCTTGGGCAACATTTTGTACCTTCTGTGTCGAGCTGTTAATTCTCTTTCCAGCTCTTTTTCTATAGTTCTCATTTCTTTCTGCTTTTTCCCTGTAGCACTCATTTTATTTGCAAAGAACATGTCTAACTTAAAAAAACATTCTTGTTTCATCCCTTTGAGGATTTCTGGTTGCATTTGTCCCCATGCTATGTTTTGCTTTGAGGCTTTGCTTTGTAATGTTTTGGAGTCATTCTTTTCTTCTTGGTTTGTGTCTCCAACATACCTATTAATATAATAGTTTTTTGTGATGAGATTTTTTTCTTTCTCTTTTTTGCTCATTCTTGCCATATTTTTTCTAGCTTCAGACTTTACGTTAGGGTTAGGCTCTATGCAGATCTGAAAGGAAGATCTGGGCTGATCCTGCTATAGTTTTCCTGGGATCATTGAGTGTTCCATTATTCAGGCCCTTAGGGACAGCTGAGGCTAGAGACATGGAAGTTTTCGATTATTCAGAAGTGGTCTGATCCATGGCAATGTATGATTGAAGGCCTCTCCCCACCCCCAACTTGAGCTTTGCAAGTTTCTGACCTGAGTTTGAGTATACTACTGCTATCAGCCACTATCAGCCATCTATGAAGCTCTGCTGGTTCAGAGAGACAGCTGTTGGCTTTGCTTTTTACTAGGATTCCTGCTCTGTTTATTCTTTTGCAGGTTTCAAACTGGGCTAGAAACTGGACCTGAGATTCTCTCCTGCTCCTGGAGTCTAAGGTCTTCTTCTATTCCTGATCCTTCATGATGTGGCTGTTGCTACTTGTTTCTGCTAGGTATACAGTCCAGGACCCACAACTGCTTCTTACCCTGGTATATTTGGATACCTTATCACAAAGCACTCACAGTGACTGTAGATGGGAAGACCATAGTGAGGAGAAATATTAGTTGTTGCAGAGGGTGACAAGGCAGAGATATGGAAAGGACAACATGATAAGTTCCATCAAATGAAGTAACTATAAAGTTTGATGTTCCATGGCTTCAACAAGATGATGAGTGCAAGGTATGCTGGTCAACAGTAAGCTGGAAAATTGGATTCTTGTTTAAGAAATAAGAGAAGGAAAAGGTTAATTAACTCTCCAGAAACTTCATGCCTAGAAATTGTGAATATTTCTTCAAGAAAAGAGCCATATGGTGCTGGACAAAGTGGGGCAACACTGTAAAAACTGAAACTGACTATCTTACCAAACAGGAAAGGACTAGTAAAGGATGTGAGAGACACATTGAAATCTGCCATCTGTGGGTAGTCCTACTATTGACTAGAAATAACAAAGATAAAAATAGACAGCAGATGTGAAGAAGGACAAAATGTGAAGACACAGAACCACTGAAGTATGATGAATTCAATCTGATCCATTCAAACAAACTATCATTGTGAAAAGCAGGGAACTATGCCCAGGCAGAAAGATTGAGCTTCCTCATCACCATTTCCTAAAAAGCTTAAGGAAGGTAAAATCATTGCCACAAAAAAAAGAAGCCCAAAAAGCCCGGAAATGAATTACTTTAGCAAGAAAACCTGGACTATGGAAAGGCCAGTTTAGAATATAAATACATTATAACACACCCTGGAGGAAGTTGGGAAACAGTGCTGTTTATCAGAGAGAGAGCTGACTTCGTATTCAGGGGTTCCCAAGTTCAAGGTCTGGCTCATGCTTACTGTCCACCCATCCCTCAACAAGTCATTTTACTCCTCGGGGTTTAAAGCAAGGCAGAAGAGTTGCTGATTTGCATCTGTAGAGGGAGCTCCCTCACAGGAAGTTCCTCACATTAATGGAATCATTGCTCCAGATCATCAAACAAAATATGGAGGATGGAAAATCTATGAGCAATATTACATAAAACATTCACAAGCCATAGAGAAGGAAACACTATCCATAAAGCTTTTCATGATAGTCAGCCTAAGACACATAGCATAACAGAATCCATAAATTAAATTGGCACGAGGACAACAAATAGATAAAAAGTGCAACAGATTTATCAAAGGCTCTGGAATCATCTGTTCTCGTCAGAAGCAATAGTGAGGTAAACCCATTGAGAATCCCATGCTTCAGTCCTTGAAATGCTAGAGTAAGGGCACCTGCTCCTATTGGAAAACACTAGAAGTGCCCTAGCCAAGGATTTCAGCTGAGCCAGAAATTTGGGGTAGTAGAGAATGCAGCCAAGTAATATCTGGCAGTGACCAGACGACCAGGGAAGCCAATGTATTGCCAAGACAAGTAGCAGCCAGTGGAGCAGAGATAGTGGAGACTGTGAGGTTATGATCAACAGGGGTAACTCCAAGTGTATCAGTTGTGCTGACACTCTACAAAATTCAGAAATGTCTGTTTCTCTTCCACTGGTTTGTTGGCGAGAGCCACCTAAGCTTGATGGAGAAAGTGCTGGAATTCTGATGTTCTTATCATATTTCATTAAATATTGGTCTTGAGTTTTAGTGTTCCCTCTACCTGACTAGAGTAAAGGTGAGTACCAGTGGGGGCTTGTGAAGTATAATTTTCAGGGTACAGGTCAACAGAGTAGCCACCTCCTTGCCACATCCAATGGCAAGTGCAAGTACAGAGAGAACACCGCCACAGTACTTTAGGACTTCCAAATTGCTGTCCATATGAAAAATAATTTGAAGCTACTAAGATTAGCCACTAAGCTAAATAATTCCTCATTGTTACTGTTGGTCTAGTCAAAGGATAAAGATTCATCTAAAGTTGAAATGCATGATATGTTTGAAAATCAACACGCTTAGAAGACAGAACGTTGGACTTGCATGCAGGAAGAAGGGGATTCCAACCCTGCCTTGGATGCTTACTGATCTAGACTCTGGATAAATCATTTAATCCCTCTGAGTCTGGGTTTTCTCATCTGCAAAACAAGGAGTAGCATGGCACCTACCTTACATGGTTGGTGTGAGGACCAAATGAGCTGATGTGCATAAAGTGCTCTGGAGACCTTAAAAGTTGCAGAAATGGTAGATAATAGTAAAATTACAGCATAACATGTCAGTGAGGTACAAAGGAAGAGCTAGATGAGATCTTTGGGGGGGGCAGTTGTTGCTTCCGGGGAAGTCAGAAATGGCTTATTGGAGGTTGCATTTATAATATCTTTGGAGAATGGGGAGAATTCCAAAGATAAATCCAGAGAAGGAGGACATTCCAGGTCTGGGAAAAAGACATAGGCTAAATAGTGTGGAGGAAGTGAACTCCCTGAGTTTCTTGAAATGTCATGGTGGGGAATACTTGGATGGAACCCTCTAAGTGGACCCACCATGGATTTGTGGGGCAGGGAGGAGAGGAAAGGGAAGATATTGAGGCAACAGCCTAGACTTTTCAGATCATTGATTGGGGGAGACACTGATGGAGTCTGGCACCAGATACCAGATAGCCCTAACAATAACATTAACTGCCTTGAGTAGGATCTCATAGTACCTCCTCACGACAGTTTTATAAAGTAGATTTTAGCAGTATTATCCCTATTTTACAGATGAGAAAACTGAGACTTATATAAAGATGACTCCTCTGTTGGCATTTGGACCTATGTGTTCTAATAGTAATTTCAACCTTCTTTGTACTATATAATATGACTAGTTGCATGAATCAGTCAGCCAACAAACATTTATTAATGGCTACCTATCTGCTAGGCATCATATTAGGTGCTGGGATACATAAGCAAAAAGGATGCCTTTGAGGAACTTCTATTCTATCGGATCAGACTAGAGGTATGTAAATGCCTGCCAGAGAACATGCTTCTCTGGTTCCCCAACATCCCCTTCTTCTCACACTTTCTTGATCGCCAAGCAGGAGATCAAGAAGGAACGGAACAGCATTTATTGAGTGGCTACAATGTGCCAGACACTGTGATAGGTGCTTTAAGAATATGATCTCATGTGATCTTCACAACAACACTGGAAATTAGATGCTATTGTTATCCTCCTTTTATAACTGAAGGCAAACAGAGGTTACGTGACTTGCCCGAGGTCATCTTTGGGCTAGGAGGTGTCCGAGGCTGATTTGAACTCAGCCCAGCACTCTAGTCCCTGAAGCTCCAGCTGCCTCTAGCAGGCTGTAAGGACTCCTCCCAATGTAGTTCTCAAATCCCATTTTGTAGTCCAGTGGCACAGTGCCTAATGAGAAGTAATGTCCTTGGTAATGCAAATGTGGACAAGCCCATATCGACCGAGAGAATGGAGAAAAGGGCCTTCAGTTGCACCTGGGGAGCCAGAGAGGCTCTCCCCACTCTTCTTACAAAGACTGGTTCTCTCCTTCCTGCAGCCTTAGAGATGGGTCACAGGAAGCCTCTAGAAGCATTTCTCCTTTCTTGCTGATGACACATAACTAGTGCCTGTTGTGACCTTGCCAAAAGAGATGCCAGCAAAGATGGAAGAAGAACCCAAAAACCCTTCTAGGACCTCTGGTTATCTGAAGACTGCTGAATGACAAAGAAGAGAAATGTGCCCAGGAAATTCTATGGTAAGGAGGATAGCTTAAAAATATACCCCCTTTTTTTTACCTCCAAAATCTGTACAGTTTTGTTTCTTTGATTGTGAGAGAATGAAGAGTGATTTCCTTGACATCATTTTCTATTTTCTTTCTCTCTCTCTCTTTCTCTCTTCTTCTTTTGTAGCTAGGCAGCGGCCAATATTTGACCTGTTTGGAAGATGGATGAACTGCCGGAATCATAAAGATTCCTAAGTGAGACTTTTGAGAGGAAGTTGTTTCCAGGGGAGTCATTCCCAGTGAATAGTGATTGTAAACTACAGGAGACTAGCTGAAACAGCCATGGAGATCATGGCCCAGGAGGCTTGGAGGCCTGAACATTTCCACTCCTATCTCTAGGGGTAGATAACAATAGTGTGGTGGGTGAGACAAGGGATGCCCCACTTTCCTCTGTGCTGTTTAGGTGCCATGTAGTGAAATGTGATCAGG
>CM053623.1:229270766-229299959 GCA_028646595.1 Phalanger gymnotis
GCGCTGGGCTCTGCTGGGCTCAGCTCCACTCCCCTCAGCTGGGAGCTGGGAGCTCCGTGTGGGACAGACCTTACCCTGAGACCATCCAGGCTGTCCTGGGCTGGAGCCCTGCTTCCCTCTGCCACTTTGTGGGTTCCGCAGTTCTAGAATTGGTTCAGAGCCATTTTTTTATAGGTTTTTGGAGGGACTTGGTGTGGAGCTCACGCCAGTTACTGCTTTCCAGTCACCGTCTTGGCTCCACCCGCCCACCAGGGAATTCTTAATTGGAATATGAGGTAATGAGCATGCAAGCTTTCTGACAGGATCTGATAGAGAAGAACATGGCTTCATAGTCCTCAAATTGGCTGAAAAGTACAGAGAACACACAATCCTAATGAATTCACTGCTTATTGACTATAGCAATTTATTTAATATGATATGGCAAAATGTTGCCTCAAAGATTTCTTTGCAACAAAGGGCATCCTCTGTAAACAGAACCCAGGATTCCTTGGCAGATACAACCCCAGTGATGAATATGCTTAATGATCCTGATTATTCACATGAGCCCAGGTCTAAGCCAGAAAGACTTTTGCTGGCTAGTGTTTTTTGCCACAGTCATGTTAGCTGTGTTCTATAGGATGCACATATAAGAAAGCTCCTTATTGGTAGATGGTGAGGTTCTTCAGAAGCTCTTGTTTGCCATTGCATTGTGTGACAATTATAGATCCTTCTCATTGTGACTACTGATTATTCAGAAGGTTCTGGATTAACAAACCATAGAGAAAAACAAAATGGATTACCAAAAAATTCTACTATTTAGGCTAACATTTGGATAGCCTGTCTATTGAGTGACTTGATCAGTGCACCTATTCGGGAAAGGCATAGCAGATTGACAATTACATTAAGAGGATGCTTGGGGGGCAGCTAGGTGGCATAGTGAGTAGAGCACAAACTCTGGAGTCAGGAGGACCTGAGTTCAAATCTGGCCTCAGGCACTTGATACATGTACTAGCTGTGTGACCTTGGGCAAGTCACTTAACCCCAATTGCCCTGTCCCCCCACACAAAGAAATGGACCTTGAGTCAGGAAGATCTGGGTTCAAATCTGCCTTAGATTTTTACCATCTGTGTGACTCTGGTCCATTCACTGAACTTTCTGGATCACAGTGTGAGACTTTCTGGCCTCCAAGGTCTTTTCTAGCACTAAATCTTTGAGTATTTCCCCAATCATGGTCCCAAATTAAATGGGAAGAAAAGAATAACTGAGATTGTATTTGGCAAGTTGTTCACAATTAGCAACGCTAATCTGTTCCCTAGGCTTCTCAAAGTGTCTTTTCATCACCATTCTTCACATGATATTGCATGTTGTATTATAACAAACCTTAGAATTTTCTCTGAAGCGAGAAGTTCTCAAAGGGCTGGGCGAGACTTAAGGTTGGTATAAGTAGGCTGAGACAATATCTGTAAAACACTTAGCAATTTGGCTTTGCACATAATAAGTATCTAGTAACTGCTTGTTCTCTTCTTTCCCTTCCTTTCAGCCTATTTTCAAGTCTGACATTTATCTAAGGAGTCGTTATTGATTTCAGAAGCATGTACTATGTGCCAATCACTGTTGGAACCTCTGTGATTAGAAATATAAGCAAAGATAAAAATGGCCCCTGCCCTCAAGGAGCTTAATCTCTTGGGGCAAAATAACCCATAAAGGAGAGCTTAAAAGTGGGAGCAGTGAGGGATGTACCTGAGGGGAGACCCGTGTCAAGGGCCAGGGAATTTGAAGGAGAGTCACTAAAGGGGTGGCACAGAAGTGGCTCAAAGAGGTCAGGCCAGAAGCACAAGATCAGAGGTGAGATGCTCCAGTCATGTAGGAGGTTGAAGGGATGACTAAGGTACATTGGCCATGCATTGTCACCCATGAAATTAAGATAGTAGATAAAGGCTTCTAGTACATTGGAGAGGCTCTCTGTTGAAGACCCACAGGAGGGCAAGGAGAAGAATCACCTAGGGTGGTGGGGGCCGAGCCAAGATGGTGGCTGGAGAGCAGGGACTAGCATGAGCTCCTCCCAGGTCCCTCCAAAAACCTATAAAAATGGTTCTGAACAAATTCTAGAGCTACAGAACCCACAAAAAAGCAGAGGGAAGCAGGGCTCAACCCAGGACAGCCTCAATGGTCACTGGGTAAGGTCTATTGCATGGAGCTGGGAGCAGAGTGGAGCAGAGCCCAGCATGGGCTGTGCCCAGACCAACCAGACCAGGAGCTGGGTAGAACAGGCCCTAGCGCCCTGAATCAGTGAGCCATAGCAGTTAGCAGACTTCTCAACCCACAAACACCAAAGACAACAGAGAAAGTTAGTGGGAAAAGCTGCGGGGACAGAGTGAAAGGAGGTCTTGGTTTGGCCACCACCCCGGGGCAGCAAAGGTGGTGCAGCTCTGAGGCTGCTTACAGAGCTACAGCTACTGTTGCTTCTGGCCCTGGGTCCATCTGGTGGGAAGAATTAAGTGGTGGATATGAGTGGGAGTGCAGAGCCTGCTTAAAATCTGAGTCACGGTCCGGGTTGGCGGTTCTTGGGGGAGGAGTAGTGCTGGTGTGGCAGAGCTTTCTGTGTATAAATAGCTCTGAAAACAACAGCACAACTTCTCTAGCTTGGGACAAAGTACTCTATACTCTACAAGCAGTCATACTCCGATGAAAAACTCAAGGGTCAAGGAAGTTGGCTGGGAACATGGCCAGGCAGTGAAAATGGACTCAGATTCAGACTCAGACTTTGGAATCTTTTTTTGATGACAAAGAAGACCAAAACATACAGCCAGAAGAAGTCAACAAAGTCAAAGAGCCTACATCAAAAGTCTCCAAGAAAACCATGAACTGGTCTCAGGCCATGGAGGAGCTCAAAAAGGAGTTGGAAAAGCAAGTTAGAGAAGTAGAGGAATTATTGGGAAGAGAAATGAGAGTGATGCAAGAAAATCATGAAAAACAAGTCAATGACTGGCTAAAGGAGACTCAAAAAATAATGAAGAAAACAACACCTTAAAAAATAGACTAACTCAAATGGCAAAAGAGCTCCAAAAAGCCAATGAGGAGAAGAATGCCTTGAAAGGCAGAATTAGCCAAATAGAAAAGGAGGTCCAAAAGACCACTGAAAAGAATCACCCAGGGTGACGTGGCATGGAAGTGTCGTGATGTGTTCCAGAATAGGTCAGGTCCTACCCACATTGATGAGAGCATGATTGGAATTCTAACATCTTCTTTGTGCTCCTCATCACAGTGTGCAGGTCACTGGATTTCTCCAAAGCTAAGTCAGTAGAGGTCAAGCCCCACTGGAAACATGGGCCTGCTGATCAACTTTTTGTCTGTCAGAGAAAGATTAACTTGGCTAAGGTTGGAAAGAGGTTTTGTTCTATATCCGGGAGCATAATCTCCAGCCATCCCTTAATGACGTTTCCAAGGGCAAGATTATCCACCCGTGGACCATTTCAAAACCCTGTCCCAGCAGACACTAGTCCAACAACACGGTGACTCAGGGTTCCCTTTGGATGGTGCTTGCTCTCTCAGTCATTAGGGATGTCTCTGAGGGCAGAGATGTTTTCTCTCCATTCTTCAGTGCTTAGCCCTGGGCCTGCAACAAAGAGGGTATTTAATAAACACTTGCTGATTGATTAATTCATTGGTCGAGTAGTCAGGAAAGACTTCCTAGAGAGGGCAGTGATGATCTCTGATAGGTGGAAATGTAGCTAGATCCCTTGGTGGGGAAGAACCTTAAAGGAAGTCTGGCCTAACCAGGCAGATAGCCATCCCCTGATCTCATTATGACCTTTCTTTGTGCCTTTGTGGAGGTTTCCTGAGGTCTGGGTCTTCCTCCTTTCCATTTGCTCAGATGCTTCAAAGCCCAAGCCAGGAACTAAGTCCTCCACTGATCAATCGACAAGAACTTATTAAGTGTCTACTCTGTTAGTGACTGTGGGTATTGGGCAGTCTCTGCCCTCATGGAGCTTAGGTTCTATAGGAAGGACCTTTTCAACTCCCTCTGGGTATCCTCACCCTTCTCGCATTTTGCATCAGATGTTGGGTGACTGCTATGTCCCATGGCAATGTTCCCTGTGTCATACAGACAGGTAGGGAACTTTCTGGTTTCATTTCTCTAATCTTCTCTGTCTGTCTAGAGCCTGCTTAGCACAGATTAGGAGCTGAAAGGGTTGATAAATGGTGGTTGATTTAGATTTGACAAAATTCTGAGACAGTGGAGGCAAGGAGCAAAGCCCAAGGACCCTGGGGTGTGCACAGTTTCTTAACTGAGCAAGGGGCCATCTCCTCACTGCCTACTTGGAAAGCCTGGATTTCCACCCGTAAGCAGATAAAGCCAGAGCAGCAAAACCTAGAGGGATAGAAAGCAAGGAAGAACACAGCATTAATTAGCTTTCCAGTCTCTAATAGGATCAGGCTGGGAGTGATAACATTTCTGCTTGAGTGGCCACATACAGAGGATACTACAGGGAAGGGTCCCCTACTCAGAAAGGGGAGATTACCACAGGGGTCAGACAACAAAGGGAACAAGAAATTGTGGGGAAGATTATATGTGTGTGAATATGGATGTATATATTACAGATGTATGTATGTATGTATATATTTATGTATGTATCTATGCATCTATGTGTATATGTATATATGTATAGGACAACTAGATGGCTCAGTAGATAGGGCACTACCAGCCTACTCAGAGAGATAAAAAAGGAAGAAGACACTGGAAGAGGCCATAACCATAATCCCTCAGAGTTACTCAGTAATTTGAAATCATTAAAGATGTCTGTATCTATATGCTCACTTGAAGAGCTGGTAACTAGGTTGGGGTAACTGGGACTATCTTCTAGGGTGTAGTATTAAGAAGCCATCATATTTAGAGGGCCCTGACAGTACCTGCAATCCTTTCCCAATGTAGAAATGAAAGCATTACAAGAGTGGAGAACCTGAGGCCTTGATGGGAATTCTAACATCTTCTTTATGCTCCTCATCACAGTGTGCAGGTCACTGGATTTCTCTAAAGCTAAGTCAGCAGAGGTCAAGGTCACATGTGACCTTCTAGGTCCTTGGGTGTGGCCTTTTGACTGAGTCCAAGTTTTACAGAACAAATCCTTTTATTAAGAGGATTTATTCTGTGACTTTGGGATTCAGTCAGAGGGCTGCACTTGAGGACCTAGAGGGCCACAAGTGGCCTTGAGGCCACAAATTCCCCACCCCTGGTTAGCATTGCACAAGAATTAGTGAAAACCAAAGGGACACAGTATGGTTTTCTCTTGAACTCTTCCTCCTCTCCTTCCCACCCACCACAACACACATGCCTGTCCCATGCCAGAAAATGTGAGCTCTCCTCTATAGCATGGTACCTAACAAAACCCCACCTGGGGCAGTTATAAAAATGCACCCATTTTATATGTGTGTATGTATGTATATATGGTACATTTCTATATTATGCATATGTATATGTGTACCGTTTATATATACATACATATTTACATATATGTGAATATATAGGTGTGTTTGTATGTCTATACACAGACACAGACATACACATAAAAGATAAATTTTTACCACCATGCATCAGAGACAGGTCTTTCTGACTTAGTGGTTGGGTCCCTCTTCACTTTGTCAAGGCTTGTGGAGGGTGTGATGGTTCATCCCATGATCCTCATCTCTCTGCAGGTTCCTAGTCCTCACTGTCCTTATCTTCATTAACATCACCATCATTATCATTATAACTCCTGTCATCAGTATGTTTAAGATTGTTGTTATTCCTCTACAAATGTTCAGTGGTGTCTCTGCTTTGGCTTACCATCATGTCATGGGAAGTGGAACACTCAGATTGTGGTTGATCTAAATTTGTCAATGGGGTTTGGAATATGATAATCCAGAGGGCAAAAGAGTTATGATTACAACCAAGAATCATCTACCCAGAAAAACTGAGTATAATTCTTCAGGTGAGAAAATGGGCATTCAGTGAAATAGAGGACTTCCAAGCATTCTTGATGAAAAGACCAGAGCTGAATAGAAAATTTGACTTTCAAATACAAGACTCAAGGGAAGCATAGAAAGGTAAATAGGAAAGGGAAATCATAAGGGATTTAATAAGTTTCAACTGTTTACCTTCTTACATAGGAAGACGATACTTGTAATTCATGAGAACTTTCTCACTATTAGGCCAGTTAGAGGGAGTATATATAGACAGGGCACAGGTGTGAGTTGATATGAAGAGGTGATATCTAAAAAATAAAATTAAGGGGCAAGAGAGGAATATATTGGGATAAAGGGAGAAGGTGAGGTAGAATGGGGTAAATTATCTTACATAAAAGAGGCAAGAAAAAAAGCTTTTACAGTGGAGCTGAAGAAGGGGGAGATGAGGGGGAGTGAGTTAACCTTACTCTTATTAAAATTGGCTCAAAAAGGGAATAACATACACATGCAATTGGTAAAGTAGTAGGGGAAGGGTAGAAGGGGAGGGGGTAATAGAAGGAAGGGCAGATTGGGGGGTGTAGTCAGGAGCAAAATACTTTTTGAGGAGGGGCAGGGTAGAAGAAGAGAAAGAATAGAATAAAGGGGGGGGGGCAGGATGGAGGAAAATACACTTAGAAATAGTAACTGTGAAAAGCTCCATGGCTGCCAACTCTATCCATTATAATGGGCAAGAAAACACCCAGACTTCTTCTTTGTAATCCAAGAAGCAATTAATAATCACAGACAAGCTGAGAGCTTGCTCAGATTTGGAAGTACAACCATTGCCCCACTTCAGAATCATTTAAGTTGGAAATTGTGATCTGAGTTGGACAGTGATCCAGCAGACTTAATGTGTCTTCCCAACTGCCTAATATGTCTTGGAGATTGGAAAGAATCTAATGTTCCATACTGTGCTCTTGTAAAGCACTGGCACTCTACCCCATCTACTGAACTTCCAAACTCAGGATAGAGCAGTTACTTTACCCTTTCAAATACCAAGGTAATCAGGTAACTTGACTGAATACTTTCTAAAACTGCAAAAAAAAAAGAAAAGAAAAGAAAACCAGCTCCATTTGAATATGCAAATATTTAAGAACAAAGAAAGAATAAGTGCCCCTCTCTTCCACAAACAAGTAGAAATCTCCAAGCAGATAGTTTCATTGTGGGCAGATTAACACAGGGACAAACCCCAACTCCTTGTATCTAATCAGAAAAAAAAAGTTTGGGTTTATCTAGTATTTTTCATCAATTCAGTCAAACAAACTTTTCTCAAGCATCTCCCTGGCCCTTTGCTAAGTCTTGGGGAAACAATGAACCAAAGGTCCTGCCCTGACGAAGCTGTCATACTAAACACCAGGCAATCTGAGGACTCAGAGAGATGTAACTAGGGGGTCAGGAAAGACTTGGGGTGCTAACATCAGGTCCATGAAATTGTAAAAAAAAAATCAGTATATTTCAACATAATTGGTTTCCTCTGTGAGCCCATTAATTATAGTTTATGTATTTAAAAATATAATTCAAAGAAGGGGTCCATAGGCTTTACCTGACTTCCTGCCAAAGGGAAGCAGGACATGAAACAGATGAAGAGCCCCAGCTGAAAGGAGTAGCTACACTGAGCCTTAAAGGTACAGAGTACAAGCAACATCACCATTATCCCTATTTTACAGATGAGGAAATGGAAACTTCAAGAATTTAAGTCATTTGCCCAGCTATCACCCCTCTATTTTCCTCCTTTCCTCCCCTCCCTTGTGTCTCCTCTTCTTCTCTTTCCTCTCCTTTTCCTCCCTCCTCTCCTCCTTTTGTTTTCTTCCTCAGCCTGTCCTCTCCTCTTTCCTCCTCCCTCTTCCTTCCTCTCCTATAAACTATTTTTGGTGTCACCAGTAAAATAAGTAAATAAATACATACATAAATACATAAAGCACCTTGCTATGTCTAGTTGTTCTCTCCTTGTCTGCTTAAAGTAACCAAAATCACTAATTGTGGAATCTGGTGATTCTATTGTTTTGTCAACCTCAAACAGTATTGATGTAAGATAACCTTCCACAACCACCACATCCCTGAACTTTGCTCTGGCTGCTCCTGAACTCCCCAACTTCCATTAAATACCAACTAAAGGCCCACTTTCTACAAGAAGATTTCCCAACTCCTCTTCATTTTAGTGCTTTCCTTCTGTTAATCATTTTCTACTTATCCCATATCTAGCTTGCTTTGTATATATTTATTTGCATGTTGTCTTCCCCATTAGATTGTAAGCTCTTTGAAGGCAGGGGCTGTCTTTTGCCCTTTATTTTTTGTATCTCTAGTACTTACCACAGTGCCTGATACATAAATGTTTATGGATTATTTATTGATTGAAGATGAGCCAATTTCCTAATTTCTCAATTATATAGGTAACAAAGCCAAACTTATAAAAATAAAAGCCATTCCCCAGTTTATAAATGGTTAAAGGATATGAACAGGCCATTTTTTGGAAGAAGAAATGAAAACTATCAATAATCACATGAAAAAATGCTTTAAATCAAGAAATGCAAATTAAAACAACTCTGAGGTACCGCCTTATACCCATCAAATTGGCTAACATGGCAGAAAAGGAAAATGGTGAATACTGGAGGGGATGTGAAGGAACTGGGATACTAATACAGTCTTGGTGGGATTTTCACCTAGTCCAATCATTGCAGAGAATAATTTGGGACTACATGCAAAGGACTATAAAACCGTGCATACCCTTGAACCCAGCAATACCATTACTAGGTCTTTATACCAAAGAGATCAGAGAAAAAGGAAAAGGAACTATTTATAGCAGATCATTTTGTGGAAAAGAATTGGAAATTGAAGGGCTAACCATCAATTGGGGAATGGTTAAACAAGTTGTGGTATATGGCTGTGATGCAATATTGTTGTTTTGTAATAAATGAAGAGTGAGATGCTTTCAGAAAAACCTCGGAAGACTTGTATGATTTGATGCAGAGAGAAATGAGCAGAATCAGGAGAACAATGCACACAGTAGCAGCAATATTGTCACAATGATCTACTGTGAAAGACCTAGCTACTTTGATCAAGATGGTTCCAGAGGATTAGTGATAAAACTTCTATCTACCTTCAGAGAGAGAACTGGTGAATTCTAAGTGCAGATTGAAGTATACTTTTATTAAATGCTGTTTTTATTGTTATATTTTGTTTGTGTTTTCTTTTGCAATATGGCTAGTATAAAAATGTCTCGCATGACTTCGTATGTATAATCAATATCAAATTGCTTAACCTCTCAAGGATGGGGGAAAGAAGGGAGAGAGAATTTAGAACTCAAATTTTAAAAAAATGAATGATGAAATATTTTTACATGTAATTGGGAAATATTTAATGAAATAAAAAAGTCAAGAAGATCAACCCCTTGGCCAGACATGGTAGCCTATGTGCCCATAAACCAAGTAGTTCTACCATTTTGCAAAAACAAAAATAAACACACACACACACACACACACACACACACACACACACCCCAAAGCAAATAATAGAAAAACCTGCTACTGGATATTTTTGGTGCCAGAATTAATTTTTACAATCAAGCTGCTTGGCATTTACCTAAATCCATCTTAGTGAGACTTGTTCCCCGCTAAAATGCTGGGATACCTACCTTACAGGTAGGAATTCAACTTTTATGTTTATGTGGTGCAACTTTTGGAATCATTTAGCCCAACACCCTAATTTTATTAATGGTAAAACTGAGGTCCAGAGAGGGACAGTGACTTACCTGAGGTGACACAGCCTTTGAGTAGTAAGTAGACCTGGAACTCCAGTCTGAGGCAGTTGACTCTGGTAGCTTTTCTAGCACACTAATCCAAGAGTCCATTACAGTAGACATCTCTTGTACTGATTGCCAGAACATTAGTGGTTGTACAGAGAAGAGCAGGGCTATTTGGGGAGAATGAAAAGTTGCATCCATGAGAGAAGGGGCTGGTGCTCAGAGCTCTGCCCAGTAAATGCTGTCCCCAGCACCTCTGCAAAATCCCGAAGATTGATCTCTATAGTTTTCCAAGTACTGCCCTGGGGTGCCATATTTGTAGACTGGTGTCATTTGGAGCCCTGCCTCTATAGGGATGTTCTCTGAAAATAGGCTCCGTCAATCAAAGCAGGCAGGTTCTCTTCCTGAGTCACCTGGTTCATGGTCCAGAGAGTCACACTCTGCCTTAAGCTAGAACTGAAGAGTTTGGGGAGAAATTAATACAAATCCCTTCTTCCACTGCCCCTAACCCACTGAGATTGGAATCTTTCTCATTTGGCTACATTCATCCATCCTACCCAATATGTGTGACTAAGGAAGAGGGCCTTTGATGTTCCACAAATGCTAATTAGGCAAATGCATGTAGGATCAGAGCAAAGAGAGGCCACTGAACTCCACTTTTAATTTTGTATAGGAGGGAGTAGAAGCCCAGGGTGAGGAAGCAACTTGGCCAAGGTCATACAGATAAGAAGCAAAACCCAGATTCAAAGGCAGGTTTTCTGGTTAAAAATGCATTGCTTTTTTCTCAATCCCGTACTATGTATCTGAAGAGGTCCCAACCAGCATCCTGAATGATGAGAGAGTGGCTAAATCTCTGAGGTGAAAGGGCCCTCAGAGGGCAGCTGTTCCCTGCCTGTATCACTCCTCCCTCCTATGAGCTCCTCTGAGCTCCTCCTGGCTCACCCTGGGAAGTCCAGGTGGCTTACAGGACAGGGAGAGCTAGAGCTAAGAAGGGCTGCTTGAACATGTTTGCCTTTGCTCAGCTCATGCTTCTTAGCTGGAGTACCCTCAGGCCTCACTTATTCCTCTTAGCATTCATTGCTTTCTTTGAAACTCAGCTCAAGCTGAGTTCCAGAGAAACTTCGGTGGCCACTACTAGAGGCTGCTCGACCCTAGCCCCCTAGTTCTAACCCTTGAAATTACTTTGTATTGACTTTCCATACATTTTGCATTTCCTTTCACAGGCATGTGCTGTTTCTCCTGAGAGAATGTAAGCTTCTTGAGAAGAGAGACAGTTTCATTTTTGTCTTTACATTCCTAGGACCTGGTGTAGCATCTGACACACAGTAGGCATTTAATAGATGCACACCAATAGATTGAAATACACATATCCTGGTTGTTTCCAGTTAAGTAAGCAATCAGAAGGTGGTTTTGAATCAGTTTTGGAAAACATGGTCAAAAGATGTTGGACCAGCAGGAGGATAGAGCAATGTGTTAGATTGACTAGGCAATGTGGCAAAGGGGTGGAGGTGAGGTATTTGCTAGAATAGAAAAGGGGACTCAGATTTCAATCTAATACTTTATACAATGGGAAAATACTGCCTAATATCTGCAGTGAATATACTAGGTTTGTTTTTATGCCAGTATTAATTAACACTGAGTATGTAGAAAAAACAAGACCAACTCCAGACTAAAGGGGAAAGTAAACACCGGATGATTAGATCCTTATTCTCCAGGACATCGGGGATAAGGAAGTACTCCTGGAAAGGATGAAAGGAGTACTTCAAAGAGAACACAAAGAAGAAAAAAAACTCTGAACCAGCTGAGCAGAATCCTGGCTTGTACTGAGAGATTGGGAGGCAGACGAATGTGACCCACAAAGGAAAGAGAAGAATAAGGAGCTCTGAAAAACATGATGCTTAAAAAAAATTAGATGTGAGGCTTTTCCCAAGAAAAGGGAGCTGGGCACTGAAGAAATGGGACAGTCCAAGGAAGAAGCAGTTAATTCTCTGCCAAAGAACAATAATGTTAAATGTGGGTAATGTCATGGTAAAGGTGACCCAGCATGGCTAAAGGTCCTCATCCATTTTATAAGTCTGTTGGAGTAGCTGTTGATGCTTAAGGTCCCTTTCAACCCAAATGGCCTCTAGACTATTGGAAAATCTTTAGCTATGAGAAATGTACCACCTGTAGAGGGCACTCCATACCACTTTGGAGGAATGCCAATTATTAGGCAGTTTTTCCTGACATCAAGCCTAAAGCAGACTCCATGCAGCCTCTACCCATGGCTCCTAGTTAGACGCTCTAGGCCAAACAGATAAGTGGAATCTTTTCCATTCCTGACATACTGAATCTTCAGTGGAGCCAACAGGCATGGAAATAGCATTTACCCATGAAAGCTGAACACCAGAGGACCTTGCTTTCTCAAGTATCCAGAGAAAGAGGAATTTTATAGGGCCTGGCACCAGAGAAGAACTACACCTCAGTCAGGGTGGGAGTTGCCAAAAGCCAGATTTCAGTCCAATACTTTGTAAGAGGGAAAAACAAACCTGCCTAGCAATATCTCCCACAAATAGTTTTTTCACCTCCATTTGAGCTCTTCAATTGATGGGGAGCTGATTGTGTCTTGAGGCTCACACAGTGAATGTGATTTTTGAACTTTGATGCATGGTACTAGGACAGCCTTCCTTGTTGCTCTGAGGAGCTGATATCCACCAAGTGTTTGTATGGACAGCTCCAGATGACCACCAAGCATTTGTGTGGACAGCTCCAGGTGACCACCAAGTATTTGTATGGACAGCTTCAGATGACCACCAAACATTTCCCCAGCTTTGTCTGCAGAAGAAATGGTGGGCAGATTTTCCAGTCTGGATTCTCCTGAAATGTAAAACTCAACGTAACATAGCCCCACACAGAGATGATACAGTCTGTGGTTGTTTGCTAGGTGGGAAATAATTGCCTAATCCTTGTTTAAATCAGACATGGGGAGTCAGGTGGGGAAATGGATCAGAGCAGCTCCTTTACATGCAAGGATGGGAACACAGTTACAGCTCACATGAACTCAGGTTAATTGGAAGTAACGAATGAATTCCCCATAGAATGTCTGCCTCTCTCACAGCACATCAGTCATCAGGACCAAAAAGACTCACATGTGGATCATTTTTCCTGTTTTTCAAACTATATTCGTCAACAATGGCATGTTTGCCATTCTCTGGTGCAGACAGCCTTGGACACTGTAGCTTCCCAGTAACTACATTGTAAATGATGATAGACAGCTGGAGTCAGAGCAGGCATGGACCGTGGGGATTATCTAGTCTAACTCTATTTTGTTAGATGAGAGATCCGAGGCCTTGGAAAGAGAAGGGGCCTGTCCAAAGTCATGCAAAGAGCCAGTTGTATAGTTGGATTCTAGTTGTCACTCAGTAATCAGAGTCACCATGAATGTTTATAGAAGAAAGGGAAGAAGGAATAAGGAAAAGAACAGAGGAAGAGAGGGAAAGAAGGGAGACAGGAAGGAAGGAAGGCAGGAAGGAAGGCAGGAAGGAAGGAAGAAAGGAAGGAAGGAAGGAGGGAAGGAAGGAAGGAAGGAGGGAAGGAAGGAATGAAGGAAGGAGGGAAGGAAGGAAGGAAGGAAGGAAGGAAGGAAGGAAGGAAGGAAGGAAGGAGGGAAGGAAGGAGTGAGGGAGGGAGGGAAGGAAGGAAGAAAGAAAAGAAAGCAAGCAAGCAACAAGGGAAAGAAGGACAGAGGGAGGAGAGGAAATGGGCCTCATGTTCTAACACTGAATTTTGTTAGAATGCTTATTTCTATTTTTTATCTCTTTCAGTAGTTCTCAGTATAACCTTGTCTAAAACTAAGGTTTCTTCTTTCTAGACTAAGCAATTCCTTCAATGTCCCAGGTGGCAGATTGTCTTCCAAATACACCATTTCAAGTTCCTGAGATGCCCTCCAGGTTATCCATATGTCCTTCTATAAGGTCTAGAATTCCCCTGGCTGGGGAACCCTATACTTCCCCCATAACTGTGGGGTGTTCTTTTTATACCTGAGGAAGAGTCCAGAAAGCTCTAGATTATAGGTAGTAGTTTAAATATTATGAAAACTTACAAACCCAGGCAATCTTCATTCTGGGGTAACAGCCAGACAATTCTGAGAATTCCCTGCACCACAACCCCCAAAATCATCATGGCAATTATAGAAAACAGACAAAGGCAGGGGGAACTAGAGAGTGCATCACTACTGATTGGTGGATATTTTTGGTTTTCTGCTTGGTAATGAGCTTGGGAGTTAAGCCAATGTTATGCCTGAACATAAGTTTGTGTATGGATCACGTACTGGTCACATACAGGCCACAATATTCATAGGTCATAGTATCTTAAGTTTTGACTAGGGAACACAAATGTAATTTTGTAACTAAATTAGAATTGTAAACATTTCACCATGTCCAGGCTTCTACCTCACAGGGTTTAAGTTTTTATGGCTTGTCACTTATTACTGTATATTAAGGCTTTTTCCCAATATGAACCCTACACCTTCCTAAAATCTACTTCCCAGAGCTAAGCCCCACAGCCCAGTTGTGGTCTGATCAGAACAAAGGGTAGTCACATTGGCATTGTCTTGGATTAGACACTTGGACTCTTACTGGAGCCTAGGAATAGGTTTGTACCTGTATTGGTTATGTCCTTGTTACTCATATTGACCTCATAGTTTGCAAACTTGATAGAGACTTTAAATAGTGGGTGCATAGATACATACTCATAAAATACACACACAGACACACTTATGCATACACACATGCATAGATAGCTATTTATAACTTCATGTAGTAGCACATATGTATATATAGTTTGTATAGTGTGTATAACTATATGGAACTGTAATTGCTTCCATATTTGTATGGATTGCTACACAACTGTACATAACTCTATCTATACAGCTATACAGTTATATATGGCTATACAGAGTTACATGTAGTTAGGGGCAGCTGGTAACAGTGGATAGAGCACTGTCCTTGGAGTCAGGAAGGCCCAAGTTCAAATCTGGTCCCAGATGCTTACTAGTTGAGTGATCCTGGGAAAGACACAACTTCCTCAGTTTCTTCATCTGTCAAATTGAGTATAATTGAGTATAATAATGACAAATTGAGTGTGATAATTCATAATAATGAAACCTCACAGGGTTATTGTGAGAATCAAATGAGATAATAAATGCAGGGCACTTAGTACAATGGCTGGCATTAGGTGTTGTAGATGCTGTATGTAAATATGAGCTATTATTATTATCACTACTGCTATTATCATCAATGCCTGCAAACATAGAGTTCTATGTGGATATGCATGTAGTTCTATATGGACATACATGTAGTTCTATGTGGACATTCATGTTGTTCTATATGTGTGTGCATGTAATTCTATGTGGATATACATGTAGTTCTATGTGGTTATGTAGATACATTTCTCTCTGTATATGCATACACATATATATGCATCTCTAATTTCTTCTTTCTTTCTTCCTTCATCCCGAACTGTATTTTGCTAATACATTATTAACAGGAGCATTTCTGTGGTACTTTCATTTTCTCAGAGTATGTCACAAAATCTGTCACGTTCGACCTGCTCTCTCCCACTCAATTCTCTTCAGTACCTTTGCTGACTTGGCATACAGTGTCTGTAATGGTTGCCTCCTCCTCTGCAGCTGCTGATCGCCTAGCTTTCTTTGTCCACATACAGCTCAGGTGATTGGTATCATCCGTCCAGGTGGAAATGGTTCTCCCTCCTCATTTGGCTCAGTCCTGTCTTTTTGCCCTCTGTTTTGCACTGATTGTGCTCTATGGCGTTTCTTGTGCACAGGGATAAGGCTTCCCTACCTACTCCCTCATCCCCACACTCTACTGGAAACTCCTTGAAGGCAGGACTCCTTTGAGCAAAGTGCCTCACCCCAGGCTAGGCTGAGTATGTAGATACTTATTTATCTGATTAAATCCCAGCAAGGAGGTAAGCTCCTTAATTGTGCTAATGTGTGTGGATAGGTGGGGGAATATCGTGCATTTAAAGCAGCTCTTGCCTGGGTCCTAGTCCTGACTCTTGGGTAGGGTGACACTATCTTACAGAATTAGGATTAGAACTGGAAGGGTCCATGGCAATCTTGTGGTCTCACCCTCTAACTTTGCAGACAAGGAAATAGAGATCCAAGGATCAACTGATTAACCCAAGGTCACATAGACCCTTCATAGGTGAGATTTGAACCTCTGTCCTCAAATCTCACACCCTTCCCAATGTCACGCCTTTCCTTGGTCAACTCATTATTTCTCTATGACTCAGTTTCCTTTTAAAAATAAAGATTTTATGGAGGATGATCATGAAATTTCCTTCCAGGTTCCATCATCTGTGACTCTGTGAAGATGACTTTTTTATTCGCCTGTCAGTTTCCTATCCCTCCTAGCCTTTGTCCCTGCACAGTAGGACATCAGTAAATGTTAACTGAGGAAATGAAACCTACTCTAGTTCAGTGACATTTCCAGTTTAGAAGTTTAGAATACCATGTTCAGTTTGATTTTAATGTGAAGAAAAGTGTGATGTGAGCTTATAGAAGAAAGAAAGCCAGGCAGAGTTTCCAAGAGATCCTCAATTCTCTTTGTCTGCAGAGGCAAAGGTCCTGGCTTGGAGTCAGAGTACCTGGGATCAAAAGATGTATTTGCTACTTCCAAGGTTCAAGACCTTGAGAAAATCACTTAATCTACCAGAATCTCAATTTCTTCAACTATAAAATACACTCTCATTCCTCTCTGGTCTGGCTATTAGGACCACATTTGTCTCATAAAAGGAGTGTGGGGTGGTGCTTCCTTTCTCAATTGTTAATAATCAGGCAATCAATAAGCATTTATTAAGTGCCTGCTTCATGAGAGTGGGTACCTGTCCAAATACCAGGAAGAAAAAGAAAGAAAGAAAGAAAAGAAACACTTCCAGCGCCCACCAAAGATAATAGGTATGGTATAACGGATGGAGCACTGCCCTTGAAGCAAGAAAAACAGCCCGTCAGAGTCAGGTCTCTGATACAAACTAGATATGTCACCCCTAGACAGGTCACCAGCCCTTGGTGCATCAGGGAACATCCTAGGTCTAGAAGCTGCAGGAAGGCATTCTCCTGCATTGCAGAGGGAGCTTCCTTAGCCTGAATGCAGTTTGGACTTCCCAGCAAATACTCCTTCCATAATGAGTACACATTGCAAGTAGCATAATATAAGTAAGCACACATAAGTAAGTAGCAAAGAAACCCATTTTTCCAAAGTGATAGCACAAAAGAAATCAGAAAAATCATATATAACATACATGTATGTAACATGTTATGTATGATTTTTCTGATTTTATAATGTATTTTATTACCTGTCTCTCTGAAGCAACCTCAGAGCACAGAGTGAAGAGATCCCAAACTCTTCTTCCTTTCTCTTCAACTATGCCCTGCCCTTCATTGCTCTACACCAGTGAGGAGAGTCCTCTACCAATGATCTATGGGACTTGGGTTATGTATTTTATTGCATTTGTATTGTTTGGAGAATTTGAAAGTCAGATTTTCTCTTCAGCTTTGGTTTATTTTGGAAGAATGCCTTAAATGGCTTTTACTGAAGACAATCTACTTAATGAACTCAGAGTTGGTTGTTTTGTAGATCTTATTTATTTCTTCATCAAGAGTTCTAATTTCCAACATAGTTTCCACCCTAATTTCCTCTTTAACTTTATATAATTCCCAAATATTTTGATGTTGTTCCACTAATTTCCTGGGAATCTGGATACTTTCTATTCTTTTTGTTTATTGATTTTGCTTGACATTCCTTGAAATAGTGAGTCTTTGTGTCATGACCTTTTCTAGAACGCTCATTATTGTATTCCCCCCTTTCTTCCTTAAGAATCTCACTGCTGATTCGTCTCCTTAGGAGGCAGGCTCAGACCCAGCTTTTCTCCTTTGGCCTTTTGGTCTCGAAGCCTTTTATCTTCTAGTCCAGATACTTTTCTTCCATTTCCATCCTCAATACTTTGTCTTTCCTTTTTACCTTGTTTGGGTGAGAATGTTTATTCCTGCTCGGAATCCTGGGGCCATACAAATTCAGTCTCCAAAATGTAAGGGACTCTGAGGGGCCACTTGCTCTCTGGCTTTGCCAACTCTCCTGGCAGAGCACTGGCCGAGCTAGATGGGAGGTCTCTTTGCCCTTCGAGCAGAGGGCTCTTCACCTTTTTTGTTTCACAGATGCCTTTGGGAGTTTGGTGAAGCCAAGGGAACCCTTCTCAGAATCGTGCATTTAAATGCGCAAAATCAAATACCTGGGGCTATAATGGAAGTCAATTATATTGAAATACTCTTGTCAAAAAAAATAAGTTCATGGATACCCGGTTAAGATCCTGTGTTCAAATAATAACTATTCATCTTATTCTTTGTGTGTGCGCACACAGGCACAGCACACCTGCATGCACGTGTGTGCATGCACAGCACATCCTCGCAGGTGCATCTAAAGACAGGTGAGCGCACACATGAACACATGTGTACATGCATGCATGCACAAAAAGGCACAGCACACCCTCGCAGGTGCATCTAAACACAGGTGAGCACACACATGTGCACACATGCACATGTATGTACATGCACACATGCACAGGCACGTACAGATGCACACACTCATATACTCGCTCGCTTTCCTGTCTGGGCATCTAGGGGGCACAATGAACAGTCTACTGGGCTTGGAGTCAAGAAGTCTCCAGTCCACAGCCAACCTTAGATGCCTCCGCTCCAGAGAAGCGACAAGAAAGGAAGAAGCACTGCCATGGCACCTACTTTGGGCCGGGGATTGAGCGAAGCACTTTTTCAAATGTTATCTCACTTGATCTTCACAGCAATCTTGCGAGGTAGGCACTATGATGCCCATTATTATCCCTATTGTATAGTTGATGAACTTAAGGCAGACAGAGGTAAAATGACCTGCCCAGGGTCACACAACTAGGAATTGTGTGAGGCTGGATTTGAACTCAGTTCTTCATGACTTCCAGCCAGGAACTTTACTTACTGTATGACCAATTGTCTCAGTTTGCTAACCTGTATTGAGAATGGATTCGATGGTTTCTAAGGTCCCTTCCAGCTCTTAATCTGTGACCCTTTGCTTGAGCAGGATTGATAGTTTTAGTCTAGTACAGAGGGGGGAAGGGGCAGCTAGGTGATGCTGTAGTGTAGCCCATTTGGAGTCAAGAAGACCTGAATTCAAATTTAGCCTCAGACACTTACCAGCTGCGTGACCCTGGGAAAGTCACTGCTTGCCTCAGTTTCCTCATCTGTAAAGTGAGTTAAAGAAGGAAATGGCAAACCTCTTTGGTATCTTTGCAAAGAAAGTCCCAAATAGGGTCACAAAGAGTCAGATACAACTGAACATCACCATCAAAAGAGGGTTCCCACTGAGTCACTGCCAGGTGGTGCTGAGGGAGGGGCCATGACCTCTGGTGGGCTGAAGGTGGTTGAATCCTTGGGGAATTCATCCCATCATTGTTATTTCTGAAGGCCTTACAAATCTGACTTTCTTCTGGCAGAGTTCTTAATCACCACAGACCTGGGGCAATTCTTGCTCTTGTTGGAGTTGTGAACTGTGCTGAGCGTGTGGAGGCAGCCATGTTGCTGAGCACACCCCAGCCAGCAAAGGTTGGGCCAGCGAAATGATGAGGGCCAGAGGCTTTGACATCATTGAGAAGGATTGGAGCAACAAGAGGTGTAGACAAATCGTTTCAGCCAAAAGCAGGACGTGAGGCAAGCCGCAAGAAGAGGACAAAGAGGTTTCCTAAGAGTCCAAGGTCACAGAGGTCTTGAAGACAAATATGGAAGTCAGGTTTGCATGAATCACAGACGGAATAATTTCTGAGAGCTGTGTACCTGGCGATGTCACGGTATTGATTTTGGGGGAGTTCAAGCTACACAGTTTAGAACTATGCGGGGCCGGGTCTGAGACCCACAAGACCCATGGCCTTCTCTCACCAGAAATACTGGATGTCTGCCTTCGAATTTCACAAAACCCCAAATGATTTTTCTTTTCATTTTCCAATGGATTGTAATTTACCTTTCTCGCCTGGTAAAATCAAACCACCATGCATATGAAACAGGACTGACTGCCCTGGTTAGGAAGTTGGGAGAAGGGATTTATTCCTTCCATGCTGGGCTGACCAATCACAGGCAAGATAAATGCCTTTCTGTTCCAAGTCAAAGGCGAGAGTAATGAGAGCTCAATTGTCTCCATCCCTTCAGGGGTTCAAAAGTACTTTCCTGGCATCAGGCCCTTGGGGTGCGGGAGTGCCTGTTTACTCTTCCCATTTATAGAGAAAGGAATAGAGACCCAGACAAGCAAGAGATTGGCCCAGATGCTGGGCTTCTCAGCTCAAAACCAACGGAAAACGTAGCAGCTCTGGCCAGGTCTGCTCGCTCTACAGCCAGCTCTCTTAACCTAGGGACCATGAATCTGATTTTGTTTTGTGTTTTGTATTGTGATAACTGATTTTAAAGATGATTTATTTCCTTCATAGTCCTATGTATTCTATTTTATGCATTTAAAAACATGATTCTGAGGGGTCTAGCAACTCACCGGACTGCCTAGAACTATTTACATGCATACATGCGTGTGTTTATGTAATACAAACATATATACATAAAATATTTATAGAATTTTCAAACCGTATATCAACATAATTAGTTTCCATTATAATTCCAAGTATTTTTTAGATATTTAATTTTAGGCATTTAAAATTATTACTTTAAGAAGGGGGCTAGAAGTTTCACCACGCTTGCCAAATGGTTCCAGGACACAAAAAGGTTCCAAATCCTTACCCTAGGTGAATGGAAACATTTTCCTCACTTTTTTGGACTTTCTTTTTTTTTTTTTTTTTCTGAGCACCAGGGAGGATTTGCCCTTCCATCATGGAACACTAACTCCTCAAGTGTAGATGTCTGATATTAGAATCCTTTTATATGTGGAATCATTGGACTTGAGTCTAGTAAGCCAGATACAGAACATAGAACAGAGGACATCTGAGCTGAGAGGGACCTTTATATAGAGACTGTTAGAGGTGGGAACAACTTTTGGACAAAGAAGGACAGAGTTGGAATTCAATTTAATTCAATTCAATTCAAAGAGTATCAATTAAATGCCTCTTCCAAGTGTGTGCCTGTGCTAGCTGAGTCCCCAAGGTCGCCCAGTGAATCAACAGCAGGACCATGACTGGAATCCAGATTCCCTGCCTCCTAGTTGATAACTCTTCTCACCTCGCTTCCTGGTGGAGGGATCAAAGGGCTTGTGCAGCCTGATCAGTCAAAGCTTCTGACAAACCAGCTCTTTATGAATATGGAAGGAGTTTCCTCTGAGTTAATCAATGTGTCAACCTCTAGGGCATGAAGCTGATTTCCCCATTGTAAGAGACTCAATGATATTAATGAAATGTGCTCTACTTCGTGGTGGGTGCATGGCCCTGGCCTCCAGTAAAGCTCTTTTGCATTAAAGAGCAAATGAAGTCGCATAGATGTCCCACGTTAGGCACAGTCTGGTGGCTCAAAAGTCACAGCTGTGGTGGAGGGGCAGCATAGTGTGGTGGAAGGAGTCTAGATCAAATGCCCCAAGACTTGGGTTAAATTCTAGTGCTTCCAGTCACTGGCAGTGTGACATTAAGCAAACTATTTCCCCTCTCTGGGTCTCAGTTTTTCTCTCTCAGGGCGAGGACGGAGTGATTTCATTTCTGTAACAGCTCAGAGCACACAGTGCTTCCTACACTTGATTATTAACTTTAGAGATCTTTGAAGGATTTCACAGCTGTGGGTTTTTCCTCCACTGACATAGTGCTCATCTCCTCCACAACATGGTGGATGGTGCTTGAGAGTTCATTTGAACATGCCCTAGGATGTCTGAAGTCTTCCCTTGGAATTTAAATTACTAATGATCTCTTAATCCCCAAATCAGTGGCCTTTTCTCAATCCTCATTCTTCTTGACCTCTCTGCAGCCTTTGACACAGTTGATCATCCTCTCCTGTTGATGTTCTCTTCTCTCAATTTTTCAAGAAACTGCTCCCTCCTGGTTCTCCTCCTACCTCTCTGACCATTCCTCTGCCCCCTTTGCTTCACTAGATCATGTCCTCTAACCAGGTGTCCCACAGGGTCCTGTCCTGGACAATCTTCCCTTTTCCCTTTATTTGGAAAGGGAAATTTGGTGATCTTCATCCAGAGACTTAATTACCATCTCTGTGCTGATGATTCTCCAATCTACTTTTCCTGCCCCAATCTCTCCACTGAACTCTAATCTCACATCTCTAACTACCTTTCAGATATCTTAAACAGGATGTCCAGTAGATATCTTAAATTTATTGTGTCCCAAATAGAGCTCATTATCTTTTCCCCAAACCCTACCCTCACCTTCCTTATTACTGTAGAAGGAAGCACCATCCACCAATACTTTAGGTTCACAACCCAGAACTCATCTTGGTCTCGCCACTCTCTCTCACCCCTGATTTCCAAGCTGGTGCCAAGGCCTGCTGATTTCACCTTTGCAATATCTCTTAAAGACACTGCCTTTTCTCCTCTGACAGACAGCCCAGGCTCCAGCGCAAGCCTCATCGTCTCCCACCTGGACCGTTGCCCTAACTGGTGGTGGGTCTGCCTGCCCCAAGTCTCTCCTGACTCCAATCCAACCTCCATTCCATCAAGAAAGGGAATTTCCTAAAGTGCAGGTCTTTCTCTGCTACCCCCCTACTCAGTAAACTCCAGTGGCTCCCAATTGCCTCCAGGAACACATAAAAACTACTCCGTTTGGCATTCAAAACCCTTCATAACTTGGCCTCTTCCAATCTTTACAATCTTCTTACATCTCACTCCCCTCCTCTGTTCTGACTACAGACCTTCTTGGCTTCCTTAAATCCCAAGTAAATCCCACCTTCTATGGGAAGCCTTCTCTAACTCCTCTTAATCCTAGTGCTTTTCCCTCCTTTCATCATTTCCTATTTATCCATGGGATGCACTGGCACAGGACTGCCCAGCATGGCATGCCCACATCAGGGAAGGTGCTGTGCTCTATGAGCAAAACAAAATTGAAGTGGCTCAAAAGAAATGTGAGAGGCACAAATTTAGAGAATCCACCCAAATGTTCACATGGATTATGTGCCTGACTTGTGCTAGAGCATTCTGAGTTCACACTGGTCAGATCAGCTGCGATCAGATGCAGTGTAACTTGACTCTAGCATAGTGATGTCATTTTGGTTCTCTTCCAGAAGACCACTTTATACTATATTTAGCTTACTTTGTATACATTTATTTGCAACTCATCTCCTCCGTTGGATTTTAAGCTCCTTTGAAGGCAGGGACTGGCTTTTGCCTCTTTTTGTATCCCTAAGCACTTAGTACAGTGTCTGACAATGTAGATCAAGGCTAGGAGGGTCTACTATTACCATTGCTCAGTGCTTCTACTAACTACTACTAAACTAACGTTTAACAACAGCAACAACATTGAGGTTTGCAAAGTATTTCCAACATATTATCTGATTTGATTGCCCTGGACTTGAATTAAGAGCCCTGGGTTTGAATATTGAATTCACTACACACTCTTACATTTGCAAAGCTCTCTATAATCATAAAGTCTTATGGGAATGAAAGCTCTACACTGTGCCTTTTTATTATGTCCTTCTTTTATTAGTAGTTTAAAAATCACCAACCAATCCAAATCTGATATATGTAGACTGTAAGTCTTCTCTGGATTCATGCTGACCATTCACCTCGTAATTGCTGAGTTGATTATAGTCTTAGAGGGAAAATGCAAAGTCCAGAAGAGAAAAGTGGACGTATTTCTGTCCACTTTGACAGGAACCACCCCCCTTCTGGGGAGGCATTGACTGCATAGGAAGAGCATCTTTGGGTCATAGTAGATTCGATTGGTCTTCCTTAGACAGGACTTTTCTAGTCTTAGCTGTTGCTAATAGTTTTACCATGTAAGGAAATAAATTTCTGGCTGTGACACCTCGAACTTTGTTCTGAGTGCCCAACAAGCCCCACCCTAATTTGGTTGCTAATGGAGCCAAACTGTGTGAGGCTACATCTTGATTTGGCTGTTAACAGAGTGCCACGTTGTCAAACATTATTGCTTCTGTCAACTGGTCTACTCATAACATATTCCAGCCAGGATTGTCCCCTTCTACTTTAAGACTTACCGGAGTGGAGTCAAGAAGATCTGGGTTCAAGTCCAGTTACATATTGTCTGTCTGTCAATAGGCAATTCATTTAACCTCTTCTCAGTACAGCAGCAAATGTTCTCATACTATAAGCTGCTGAGAAGTTTATCAGCATGAGAGGAAGGTGTTAACTCGCTGGGAATCACCTACAGCAACGAAATCATAGGCTTTGACAACAAAAGAAAAGAGATGGGAATGGGAATGGGAAGGGGAGTAAGAAGAGAAAGGGAGAGAAGACCTACGATGCTCCTGCTGTGAGCAAAGGTTTATTCTGAGTCAGTATTGCATCTCCAGCTGTTTGCTGGACTCCTCACACTGGATGTCTCATAAGCAACTCAACATGCTCCAACTGAGTTCATTATCTCTTTCCTATCCCAAACAATCCTTTTCTAACCTCACTATTATTTTTGAGACAAACACTCCACCCTTCCGGTCCCCCAGGTTACAAACTTAGCTAGCTCCTCAATTGTCCACTGTCTCTCATTGCCCATATCCAATCAGTTCCCAAGTCCTATGGTTTCTATCTTTGTAACATTTCATTCTCTCCTTGGACACTGCTGCCCGCTTGGGGCAGGCCCTTTTCTTTTCATACCTGGACTACTGCAATGGCCTGATACTTGGTCTCCCTGCCTCCAATCTCTTCCCACTTCAGTCCACCATCCACTCAGCTGTCAGACTGATCTTTCCAAAACCCAGGTCCGACTATATTACCTCCCTGTTCAGCAAATTTCAGCACTTCTCTATTAACTACAGGATCAAATCTAAAATTCTATGTTTGGCTTTTAAAGCTCTTCCCAATCTCCTTGCTTCTTACTTATGCCTTGCTGCTCTCCTCATCCAATGACACTGTCCTCCTTCCTCTTCCTTATAAAATACTCCCATCTACCCACATTGCTATCTGTCTTCATAGAACTTATAGTGAAGTAGTAGGACAAAAATCCCTTATGGAGAACCATTTGGTACAATACAACACAAGTTCATTGGAAGGCAATCTTAAATTATAAAGTCATTGAGGATGGGGATAACATCTTTTTTTCAATTTTGTAACACCATTATCACAACTTTGTATCACAAAGTATCACTACTAATGGATCCTGAGGAAGTGTCTAGGGATTGTGATTAAATTGTAAGAGTATACATTCTATACCATGTCCTAGAATGAAAAGATCATTTCTGATAGCAAAATTAAGGCAGGCTTCATGGAAGGGGTGGTATTTTGAAACAAGATATGGGGCAGCCATTTAGGGTCCCAGTTGTAACCCAACTAGTGTGTTTTTTTGTGTCTGAACATTTGCCCTGGCAGCAGAGCTCAGAGAATTCATTTGCCCACTGCACCTTTCCTGTTCTGAGTACATCAGCAAGAAACTTAGATTGAAAAAAAAAAAGGATAATAAATAACAGATGAATAGGTTTGATTATCAGGCTGAATTTATTCTTTGCACTGGGGTGAAGAATACACATTATGCAAATACTTATACTAATGACTAAGAATTATCGAAGTACAATTTCTTTTCCCAAGGCCCAAAATAAACTTTTGGCTGACTGAAAGAGCAGCTGCTTTCTTCTGTTAAATGGTGGCCATGGGAATAGTGCTCAGTTACATGGTCTCTAAGGTTCTTCCCAGTCTAGAAAGTTTTTATACTAGGGTTCTAAGGCCCTCACATATTGCCTCTAGAGCTGGAATGGACTTCAGAGGCCATCTAATCCAATCTGCTCATTTTACTGATAAGAAATCTGAGGTCTGAGTAGAATGTGACTTACCCAAAGTTGCATTGGTAGCAAATATCATGGGTGGGATTTGAACCCATGTGCCCTGAATCCAGAGTCAGTGGTCTCTCTACTTTTCCACAATGATCTCTTCCAATCCTGACATTTTTTGTTTGAATGACCCTCCTAACTCTGCTGTTCATGTTCTGAGGCCCCTCCCACCTCTGGTGTTCCATGTTGTAAGGCTCTTTCCATCTCTAATATTCCATATTCTAAGATCTTGCTTAGTTCTGCCATTCTTCATTATAATTGTTCTGATATCCCATGTTCTCTGGTCTCTTCTAGCTCTCATATTCTAGGTAATTTCTATATTTTAGGTTCCTTAACACCTCTGATGTTCTCTGCCATATTTCTCCTTTGACCTCTGATCCTTTCAATCCAGAATTCTATGTGATTTTGTGACATGACATTTCCAACTACATCAGGTATCTAACAACGTTTGTCCTGAAGAAAGCTCAAAGACAAAAATAATTCAGAAGATAGATAATGTGTATTTCAGGGAGTATATGATAACACATAGGAGATTTTCTTGCAGCTTAGAGATTTTAAAACCTTAGAGGAACTTTAAAACCTTAAAAACCATTCCCCAGTGGACAAATGATAAATTTGAACATTTCTCAAAATAATTGCAAATTATTAACAACTACATGAGCAAAAGCTTCAAATCACCAATAAATATAGAAATGTAAAACAAAACAACTCTGAAGTTTCACTTCCTCTCCAGAAGATTGGCAAAGATGATGAACAATTGGAACTGTCAAGATTGGAAGGGTTGTGGGAAAATGGGCACACTGATGCATTGTTGGTGGAATTGTGAATAGGTCCATCCATTCTGGAAAGTGAATTAATACTAGGTGAAGAAAGTGACTAAAATATCCACACTGTTTGATCCAAAGATTCCACTGATAGATATATGCTTTAAAGAGACCAACTACAAAAAGCCTTCCCCCATACACATACACCAAATATTTATACTAGTACTTTTTCTAGGAACAAATTGTTCTGGAAACTAAGTAAACAAAGATCTATATATAAACATACATATGGAATATATATTCCATATTGTAGAATATACGGAATATTACTGTTATGTATTAAATGATTAATACAGTAAAGAATGAAGAGAATTTTATGAACTGATTAAAAATGAGGAAAACAGAACTATACCTATGTGTACGTGTATGTGTATATGTTTGTACCCATACATGCACGTGTGTATATGCACAATAACAGTGAAAGTGAAAACAAGGACAGAAACAATCAGAATTCTATGCTGTTAAAGATGCCTTCATCCCTTTCCAAGATTCACTGCTGACTCATCTCCACAGGACTTTTTCTGCCATGACCAGTGCGTTCTCTCCTCACTCCCACAGACTTTTCAGTTCCCTTTTTTCCATTTCCTGCATTTTCTCTCCCATTAAAATGAAAACTCCTTGAGGACAAGCACTGTTTTTCTATTTGTATTCATAATCCTGGTACTTAGCACAGTGCCTGGCACATGGCTTCACAACTGATCGACAAAAATTACAGTGAGCAGACTTAGCCCCAAAGAAACAATATGATAAGGCCTCTCCCTGTAATTTTTTGGAAAGGTGCAGCATTCTGGTTGTGCAACACTATATGTAACATTAGTCTTTTTCAGTATTTTGGGTAGTTTTACTGGACTGCTCTTTCTGTGTGGGGTATAAATAGGCAATGGTATATCACCAATGGCAGCTCTCACAAGAGGAGCCATGTAGGCTACCCCATCAGTATATGTGACCAGAAATTAAAAAAGGTCTGTCTTGTAGGGAGCCAGAAGGCAGTAGAATTGACAGCTCATGGGATTCAATGGGGTCCATGACATATGCAAAGCACTAGGACTGGCTCTAGGAAACTATGAGCTCTATGGAAGCTAGGTTGTCAGGATGGACAAGAATTCCATGGGATGACAAGGCAGAGAGAATTGGTGTCTATCTTATGCCCTGTAGCTGAATATGATCCCAGGGAATATAGCTTTTTTATCTTTGCATTCATAGTGCCCAGCCCAGTTTCATTCACATAGTAGAATCCTGGCAACTTTCTGTTGAACTGAATTGCAAAACAGACCACCTATACAGAGGCTCCACTATAGCTTCTTCAATTCATCCTTGTTCAAAGTGTACATTAAACTTAAATCCTACTCATTATTAAGGGTCCAGTTTTAATTCCTACCTTGTTCGTGAAGACTTCCCTGACAACCTCAATTTGCCTAATTTTTCCCTTCTCTGGCCTCTCATAGATTATACCTATTTTTTTTTTCGTTCCCAGAAATGTGGTATCTCAAATTCAGATGGAATCTCACAGGGCCCCAAGTCCATCTTGCAGTTGATAAGAATCTCCTCTCCAGCATCCCAAGAGTGGCCATTTAGTCTCTGATTTCAGACCTTCAGCAATGGGGAACTCATTACTTCCCAAGGCACTCCATTGCACTTTTGCATAGCTCTCACTGGTAGCAAATGTTTTCTTATGAATCCAAATAAATCTGGGAACTCATTGCTGTGATTTGTTCCCTCCAGTGATTCAGACCATAATCAGTCCTTGCCCACCTATCCCTGTATTACTCTGGTCCATGGCCCTTTATGTAGTTTTCATGAGCCAGGCTTTCCTCAGTTTCTCCTGATGTCAAGAAGCTACCGATAGAACACACAGGTTATCCAATGTTTATCCCTCAATCTACTCTATGACCTGCCCTCCTTTTTAAATATTTCTCAGATGTCATTCTTTTCTACATTTCTTCGCAATTCCCCATTTATTACGCTCTGGAGGCCATCCACACTGTGCGTCTGCTTCCTCATTTCCCTCTAAATGACACATGTTCCATGCTTCAGAGACTTTGGTGTTCTTTGATTCACAGCTACATCTTTCTCCCTGTAACTCCCTTATCCACCCCGCCCCCGACCACTGTGGCTCCTAGTTCTACTATTTGGGCCCAAGCAGAACAGGCGCTATGTCTCTTCCATGGGAACGAGCTTCAGGTATTTGAAGACAGTGATGGCTCCCATTGTATGCTGAAGGGACAGCAGAGAACAAATAATCCAATGTGTACTTGAGCAGTGGAACATTTGGAACATTTCTGACAAGCAGTAAGGTAGTCTGCACTTGTAGATTTCCAGTGACGGGGAGTTCGTGAGGTTGGCCACTCCACCACTGGACAACTTGAACAATGGGAAGATTGGTTTGGTTCTGTGTGCTTTTTCCCTTACATTACACCAAGCTCCTAGTGTACTCTGGGGCCAAGCACAACAAGACTAATCCTTCTTCTACATGACAGACCTTCTACCCTAGAAGGTAATGATCATGTCCCCCGCCCCAAGTCTTTTCTTCCCCAGGCCACTCACTTATCTTCAATTTATTACATTCATCTTCATACCATACCATTTTGAGTTCCCTCCACATTCAGGTCATCTTTTTCTTTAAATTTAATTTATTTAATATTTTAGTTTATAGCATTGATTTTCACAAGAGTTTGAACTACAAATTTTCCCCCCATTTCTACCCTCCCCCC
>CM053623.1:229300459-229323404 GCA_028646595.1 Phalanger gymnotis
GCAGGTCCAAGGCAGCAATGCCTAACAAAGTCCTGAGTGTGGGATTCATGGCAAAGGTTTGTGATTCGGTCTGCAAGAGATCAAAATTTAGGGGATCACTTTCTTGCATGCAAATGCCACTTGTTTTAAGCCCAACCAGTTACTCACTTGGCCCACTATCCCAACTCACCCAGACCTCTCTGAGCCGGAGTGGTGGCTTTCCATGCTATTACTGTCTTCAGTAATATTTGCAGACTCTGTGGGTGGGAGTTTCCCTCACCTCTGTTAGGCAAATGTTCCTTATGTAGCCACAATTAATGAAGCAAGGCAGTTCATCAACTGTGGTGAATAGTCTTTATAAGGGCACCAGTCTCCCTTACAATGTTGATTTTAGGGAGTTTATAAAGTCTGTATTAGTGCAGGCAATTGGTCTTTCTTAAACTGGCCATCACACTACAAATTCGGTGGTGTTGTTTGGAGAGAGAGATTAGGAGATCTAGGCAAGAACTTGAACTTGTGACTGGACAGGATGAATTGAGTGAGTTTGGTTAGCTGAAAGACTCTCTCTGTCTCTCTCTGTCTCTGTCTCTCTCTGTCTCTGTGTCTCTCTTTATCTCTCTCTGTCTCTATCTCTGTGTCTCTGTCTCTCTTTTTCTCTCTCTCTGTCTCTCTCTGTCTGTCTATTTTTGTCTCTCTCTGTCTCTCTCTGTCTTCCTCTCTTTGTTTCTATTCTGTTGTTGTGTTGAATATAACTTGTTAATTGGGCTGTTCTGTGAATTACCTGGAGTCTTCAGCACAGAGGAAATGAAAAGCTTAGACAATGAAAATACTAGGTCAGAAATGACATCTATTCCCTTAATCATTTATGGTTCTCATAGGCAAGCCTGTGACCAAGGTCATAGAATAACAACAGCTAACATTTCTATTTTGCCTACTATGTGTCATATACCATGGTAAGTGCTCTATAAATATTATCTCATTTTGGTATCTCATTGGAAGATATGTGCTATTATTATCCCCATTTTGTAGTTAAGAAAACTGAAATAAATAGGCATGAAGTGATTTGTCCAAGGTCACACAGCTTGCAAGTATCCATGGCCAAATTTGAGCTCAGGCCTGACACTAGGCCCTGCGTATTTCTCCTAATCTTTCTGCAGTCATAGTCATATGTCATGGGACTATGTTTGGAAGAACCGGTCATCTAGCTTGTTCATCACGTTCCTAAAATATGGTCTGCTCCAGGACTTGGAGTCAAAGATCCATGACCTAACCCTGCTTTGCTATTTGTTATCAATGTGTACTTGGGCAAATCACTTCACTCACTTCTTTTTACTTTTATATTTTATTTTTAATATTCATTTAAAACTGAGTTTCAAACTCTTTCCTTTCCTCAAAGTCCTTCCAAATCCATCGAAAAAGCAAGCAGTGTGATATCAATTACGTGTGTCACTTATTCCTTTCTGGTCTTGGTCTCCTCATGGATGAGATGAGGATGGACTAGATCCCTGGAAGACCCAAAGATCTGGAGTGGGGGTGGGGTGGAAGGAGAGCCAGTGAGAACATGATCAATGTGTTTAGCTGTTCACGTTTGAACTAGGAGAACGAATTGATCCCCAGACCCCAACACCCGGACCACTAGCACCAGAGATGTCCCCTGGGAAACCATAGAGGACTCATGTAGATGATTCCCCATCACAATCCCACCAGGAGCCATTATCTGAAGCCATGCACAGAAATCAGGGAGACTTCTCTACAGGTCCTCTGTGGACACCATACTCAGATATCAGTTTCCAAGGAATTGGACCTTGATTAATCAGACTGATCATTCAAAGGACACAAGGTCTTGGAGTCTTTCCTTGTTATCAGTATCAGTTCTCATTGTATCTTGTAGCCATGGCAGCCACTGATGATGAGGCAGCATTCTCTCAAGCCAGTGATATACCCTGGGAGTTGCTTTTAAAATGACTTTCAACTTGCTTATTTATAATAGGTGCAAATTGTGTCAGGATTGAGACATGAACTAAGACTCAGAACCCACAGCTTGAGACTCAATAGTTTGGGAGTTAATAGCTTACAGCATGTGCTGAGGCTGTTTGGTAAAACTGGACCATTCCATATCTAAGCGAAGGCTCTCCCAAATTCTAGATGAAATTAAGAACTAAAATAAATTTGGGAAAGAGAAAGATTTCATCCCTGAATAATGCAAGTATAGCTTTGTCAGTGTTCTGTGATTCTGGGGAAGTTATGAAAGGAATCCCTCCATATAGTGAAAAGTTGAACCAATTTACCTTTATGTCCTTGTCTAACTCTAATATGCAGCATTGATTCCAAGCTAACCTCCATGTATGGAAACCAGATTCCTAGCCTCTCAGAATTTGGAGGAGTCATAGAAACCATCCAGACTCATACATACCTGAGCAATGATCACCAGTGAGCATGGCAGACAAGTAGCTTTCTGGTGTTTACTGAAGACTTTTAGTCTTTAGCCACATCTAGAGCTGAAGGGGATTGCCAAAAGAGAAAACTGAGGGGTTCGAAACAGTAAGTGGTAGTGAGAATTGAGTGAACCTCGCTGATTCCATCTTGTGACTCAGTTGTGGATCCAGCTCAGTTCTCTTTCTATTCAATTAGGAGTCCAGTCTTATTTCTGTCTTGTGACAAAACTTGGAATTGTGAGAAAACCTTATTGCATTGTTTGAACCTAGCTCTATATGGCTGGGAAGCTGGACTACCTCTACCTGCTTCATAGAGACCTTTAACTAAGGGCCTAGGTTATACTGGCCAGAAACCCAGTCAGATCCTAAGATTGAGGCAAGGAATTTTCTCACAAGTGTTCATCTCAACAACCCACAGGTCTTATCTGAAAACTGGCCCATGCTGATCAATCGGTCAGTCCTTCACATTCCTTTGATCGTTTATAGATTCTTGGAGGCGGTGGGACACTTCTTTTTCTGATTTCAGAAAATTGCACCACATGGCCCATGAGCCATATTTGACCCACAGTACTTCCGAATATGCAGGAAATAGATTAAAATATGACTGAGAAATATTTAACATAATATTAACATAACAATATTTAACATAAATTTTTAACATAATAAAATGAAACACAATATAACATAAATACAGCATAACATAAATAAATAATAACATAAATAAGTAACTTGTGGTTTTCTAAGTCAATATATGGCCTGCAGAAATCCCTTTCTATTTGAGTTTGACATAACTGCTTTAGAGTCATTCCACTTTTGGATAACTCCAGTTATTAAAATGAAGTTTTTCCTTAATGTAGAGCTAAAAACTGCTTACCCCTTTCCCCAAATTGTTTCAGGTTCTGTCCTATGAGACCATACTGAACAAGGCTAACCTCTTTTCCTTCAAACACTTGAAGACAGCTGTCCTGAGCCCCCCAAGTTTTCTCTTCTCTAGGCTCAACATCCTAATGTTCTCGCATGGCTGATTCTCATGTGGCTGAGTCTCTGGTCACCTCACCACTTTCCTCTCAATATACTTTGGTGTATCCTTGTCCTGCCTGCAATATGATACCCAAACCAGACCACCATGATGGTGTTGGAGCAATGCCCCTTTCAGGGCATAGTATTCCCATTAACTCATCCTACCACCACCAGATTACAAAGGAGAACCAGGTGAGCCCGTCCCCCAAATTTTTATGAAGTGATGGGTCCTTGTACAGCTTCAATTTTTTGTAAGTTGGATGCCAATTCGTACATTCAAAAGATGATTTGATTTATAAAAGTTCAATCGAAGAAGCACCTTTTCTTGAGACATCTGTTGTGAAAAGTGAGGTATCTGACATTTTGTGCAAAGATCAATATGTCTGGGGACAGCTTTGAGTTAAGTGAGAATAACTGATGTCTCCGTTCAAGTGATTTTCAGATACTGCTTCTGCTCCTTGGATCAGCCCAGGAGTGAAGGCCAGTGCCCATTAGACAATATTAGGTCAATGGTGGGAAATGTATTAATAATGGGCAAGGGACTGACCAAGTCATTTGCAGGAAGTCTCTACATGCATATTTACAGAATTATGTCTTTTCCCTTGGCAACCCTTTTTTTTTTCTAAATCAGATTTCTGGTTGAGTTTCTATGGATGTAGCTAGGCATTCAGTCCCTTTGGTTGCATTAACAGATATAGAGGTAGGGAAGTGGACTCAGGCAAACAGTAGGTTTAATTGACATTGTTGTAATCCAATCAAACATTCACTATCCAGAACACCCAAGCCATGGAATGTTGTGGTTAATTGACTTGTTACATTGACCTGGTTAAATGAAAACTGTCCACAACACTTGGGGGTAGGAGGGGGGAACAGAGGAAAACTACAGGAAGATAGACTCAGGCTCAAGAAACAGAATGCTTCCTTTAACAGAATAGAACAGGAAAGTGGGCCCAAAGTGGGATGGGCCACCTGGGAGGAACTTGGCTCCCCCTCATTGGATGTCCTCAAGTAATGATTGGATGATTCTTTGTCAGGGATAGGGAAAAGAGGAACTTTGTGTAGGCATGCTTTGGATAAGCATTCCAATATTATATTATAAAATAGGTTCTTGTGTTCTGTGATTCTGAGATGTCTTAGAACGTAGTAGACATGCCATCATCTCCCATCTGGACATCTCCATCTGTTGGAGCTCCTCCCTTCCTTCACAGTGCAATTAAGAGGCCACTTTTTTCACAAAATGTCCTGTAAGTCCCATGGCCAACTTTGACATGAAGATGGCATGGTAGATAGAGGGCTGGGTCTGGAATTGAAAAAAAAAACAAACCTTAGTTCAAATGGGCTCCAGACACTTACTAACTGTGTGATACTGGGCAAGTCACCTAACTTCTTTCTGTATCACTTTATTTAACCCTAAAATAAGGATAATAATATCACCTTTCTCTCAGGATCATTGTCAGTATGATATGAGATAATATTGGTAAAGCGCCTCATGTAGTACCAGGCACACATTAGGCATTTAAATGCTATGTCATTTCTCCCACTTATAGCATTTTGCCTGGGAATTTGTGATGTTTCTTTCCCTTTTCTATCTTACTTTTAGGTGTATTCCCCCCTTACCTTTCCCACTAGACTGTTAGATTATGTATTTCTTGAGAGTAGGGTCAGTGTTATTTTTAAAAATCCTTTTATCTTCAGAGTCATCTATAGGGCTTCGTATACTCCAAATGTTGAATAAATGTCTAATTAAAAGTAGATTTACTGGGGTCATCAATTGCAGACACATGACAGAACAGATGTTGAAAAAAATCAAAAGATCAGGGAGAGGGTACCTGTAAAGAGCTTGGAGGAACCAGCCAGCCAAATGGGCCTGCTCTTCATCCAGGACTGTTGCACTAGATAGGGCCAAGCCAAGAGAGCAGAATCTGCCAGTCTCCCAAAGCCCAGTGAAAAGAATGAGACGTGTTTGTGAAGCCTGGTGGGAGTACATGACAAATAGCAGTATGTGGCATCAGAGAATGCCAGAGCCTTAGGAACGGATGGACTAGAAGCTGCTTGTTCTATGCAGACTTACTGCCATTGCAAGGATGACAGAGAATAGCTTGATGGCCTTGCTCTGGGATTGGAACACCTGACCATAGATGGCCAACCAAGAAGCCCAAACTTACTGAGATGAGCCAGAGTGCGCTAGCTGTTTGGGTAGAGATGGGGATAGGTCACAGGTTCTGAGGTTCAGTGGATTTCTTATGAGGTGACCAGTGGGTTTCTATCCAAACATACTAATTTTCTGGTTAAGAAGAAATGCGTTTTAGTTTCAATTCTTATTGAAAAATATTTCTGAAATGCCTGCAATCACTGATTTGTGAGCTACACCAGTCCTAGTGAATGGAATCCGATCTTTCCTTGTGATACAGCATAATAGAAGGAAAGCCAGCCTTGGATTCAAGAAGTTGGGTTCAAATCTTACCTCTGAAGCCCACTGACTCTGAAACCTGGTCAAGGCACTTAAGTCAGAGTTTTTGGCCGCTCCCTAAGGCCATAAGTTGTAGAGAAGGAACTTACTTCAGTTTGTTTCACTATCTTATTCATCCTCTTTGCTTTTTATATCAGGAAAATTTCCCAATATTCTTTCTCCTTCCTTATAGACCCTAACTTTGTAACAAAGAATATAAGAAACCATGGTGACAATGTCAAATAGTATATTCAACATACTTGGATCCTACCACCTCTTTGTTGGGGAACACATTAACCTCTTATTCATTCACACATTCCTCTAAATATTCTTAGAATCACAGAATATCATAGTTGACATGAACAAAGGGAGGTCATCTAGTCCAACCTGTATCCATCATCACCTGTGTGTGCCATTGGAGGAGGCAGAAGAGGGAAGAAGTAAAGCTCACTCTCCTACAACAGTCCTTAATGCAAGCTAGAGTTTCTATTTATGCCAGGCCTGAGAGTTTACACAGTATTTTACACCTGTGGTCTCATCTGAATCTCAAAACCACCATATACAGTAGGCACTACAGGTATTGTAATGACCAATTTACAGACTAACACAAAATAAGTGTATAGCTACAAAGCAATAATGATCTTGTCAGTGTCCATTGGGGCTAGGTTGTTAAAGGTAGCCTGAAGACTCATCCTTGAGGCAGACAATCTCAGAGCGGGAATACCCCCTAGAGCACATTTAGTTCCATGACTAAATTGGATATCCAACAATATTCTTCTTGTAGTCTGAGCACATCAAGTTACAATAAGCTTGTCACTTTCCTGGTACTGGCTACTCTTCTTGCCTTATTGAAGCTCAGACTTCCTTATTTTCTAAATGATCATGTCCCCCTGTTTACCCATATTGAGTTTTCAGCCCTCTAAGCTCCCCTCTAGTCCATCCAGATCTTTATAACAAACGTTGTCCATGACCTATGACATACTTCACAAGGTAGCCTCTGGGATCATTATGTCAATCAGAATTCTTGTGTAACAAAATTGATGGTCCTTACAATGCTTTTGTTATAGTATAAATTGTTCTCATTCTGCTCACTTTACTCTGCCTCAGTTCCTACAGATCTTCAAATAGTATATAATGACAAAACACGATGTAGCCACATTTCTTTTCTATTTTACACATGTGAAATGGATTTAAAAAAACCAAGTATTTATCCATATTTTCACCTATGTAATGTTATCTCCTTAAGTTTGGTCCAACACTATTCTTTTGATATTTTTTGGATCCTTCATTTGTTATCTATATGGTAACTTTCCCTCTTGCCTTCCTATTATCTTCAAATTTGATAATTACTTCCTCTATGACTTTTCCTAAGTCGCTGATTAAAATGCAAAATAGCTCAAGATAAAACACAGATACAGCAGCATTCTGTGGACAACCTTTCAAATTGGTATTGAACTTTTCATGACTACTGTGAGGCTCTGAATATCCAACCAGTTTGAAACATGCTTAATTATACTCTTACTTAACCCACATGGCTCCATGTTTTCTACAAGGACCACATTTTCTGAACACTTTGCTTAAATCTAGGTACTCTACATCTTTAGTGTTCCTCTGAGCTGTCAGATTTGCAACACCATCAAAATCCAGAAATGAGACAAGTCTGCCATTGTCTGTTCTTGATGGAGCCATACATGTAATCACTGCTTCATTTTCAAGATGTTTGCTAACTGTCCCTTCAACAACACATTTTGGAATTTTGTCGGGAATCCCAGTCAAGCTCGTTGGCATACATCTTCAGTCTCCATTTTTTTTTTATTTCAGAATATCAAAACATTTTCTCTTGTCAAGCCTGATGCATGTCTTCCATTCCCTATGATCTTACAGAGATCATTGATATGTCACCCAGAAATCTCATCTCTTAGTTCTCTAACTACCCTGGGATGTAGTTCAATGGGTCTTGTACAACTAAGCAGAAGGATAATTATATATCCTCTTTCTATCTCTCTATCTTGGTTATCATCTCCTATTTAGCCATATCCCCCTGGCTTCTCCAGCTTAAAGATGTTTCTCCCTGACAGTGAAAGAAGAATCAAAACCAGAATCTAGCACCTCTGCCTTCCATCACTCAGCCATCCAACAAACATTTATCACTTTGTTGTCATCATCCAATTCACCATGAACATCAAACCGAAAACACTTTTTTATTTCTTCCCATTTCTTTTGTAGCCACAAGAACAACCATGTTCAAAAACAAGCATGTTTTTGTTGTCTTTGGCTTTCTTCATCAGCTACAGCTCTTTTCTAGATCCTCTGCTTGAAGAGCACACCACCTTTCCTTATATATAATGTGACTTGTATTTCCATCTTCTGTAATGACTCTAAAGGATCTGCATTATTCAATGAGTTCTCTGTGCTGCCATACCATTGTCTTTAGACATATTCTTTTCATAGTTATCATAATTCTCTTCATGTCTTCAGATTTTCATTCTTGGGATAATATCACCTATAGAATTTTATTATAAGAGATCTTATCTATTCTTCCTTTGAATGCTCAAAGGTTCAAGCTAGGCATTGTCTGACATTTTTCTCTTTCCCCATAAATGCTAAAATGGAATGGCCAACTTCACAAGAAACATTCCTTCATTTCCCTACACGCAGTAGGGAAGTTGAGAAAAGGAGTTATTGTAGGGTAGAGAATGGGTGAAAGATGGGATTCCTTGAGGATAAGATCTTGGTGAAAAGGCTGAGTGGTTTTTAGTTAAAGGGCCAGGTCAAATTTCTAGCTATAAGACACTAGACAAAGTAGTGAATTTTTAGAGTTTTAATTTCTATCTTCTGCAAAATAGAAATGATATTATGTGCACAACCTTCCTCATAATTGTTGTTGTGATGAAACAACAATTTGCAAATGATAAAATTCCTCCCTCCCTATGTGAGCTATCGTTTATGTTTCCTCAAAGCATCAGTGGCTGGAGTTCCCACAATGCAATTTTTAAGTGATGTCTTCCCTAGCATCATAACCCATTGAAAAGATCGGATGGTGGAAAGGCAATTATGTCCTGAGACAACTTCAAAGATTTGTGTTTTAAATTTTTGATTTATCTACACTACAATTTGAGTCTATTTTCCACAATGGCTGACACAAAGAAACAGAAAGAAATTCTCAATGGAAACAGATGGTGAACATTGGACGGGAACGACCTACATTTGTTCCATCCAATTGTTCCTGACGATGGCAAAAAGTCATTAAAAACACACTTAAGAATCTGGCTTAATATTGATCAACGATGGGGTTAGATGAGACATCGGACCTTGAAGGAACAAGAGCTGTAAGTTGAACCAAAATGACTTTTTCCTCTGATGGATTATTAGAAGAAGCACTGTCATAATATAATTTTCCAGACAGCTGGATCAATGATGTCAACTGATTACCCTGAGTTTTGAATGATGACCAGGGTCTGGAAGGCCAGGATTTATGGAGGAAAGAAAAAGGCAATGAGTTCCCTCTAATAGGTTGTATTGGAAACACCAAAAGTGACCTGAAAGAAATGATTTACTCTCTATTTCCTGAAGAAGAAAGTGGGATTCCTGTTTTCATGACTTATCATCTAACTGGCTTAAGTGCCAGCAGAGGATCAAAAAGATAGTTTAGGCAAAGAAAGCACATTTTAATGAGATCATTAAAAATACATTGCAGTCCAGAAAGATGTCAATGACAGAACATTCCTTTTGAAAGGAAAGGGGAGTCCATGCATCAAACTCTATAACCTAATGGCAATGGAGTTTCTGAAATGTTTAAGTCTCTGTGACAGTGACATTTCCCATGATGTTCAACTGGAAAGTGAGGGAGAATTACATATTGGATTGGTCCTCATGATTGCAAACTGAACTCAAAGAAAAAGCCGCCTTAAAGTACATCTATACCCAGCATGCCCTGGGCTTTTTTATATCCATGCCTTGTCCAGGCTTTTCTGCTGAGAACAGGGGCACCTGATATTTTATTTTGGTCTATACCCCTTTGACATTCTGATAAAGCCTGTGGACCTCTTCTTGGAATAATATTCTAACTACATAAAATACATAGAAATTCAAAAGGAAACCAATTAAATTGAAACAGTTATCAACATTCATTTGAAAAGTTCCCAGACCCCGGGTTAAGAGCCTCTGAATGTTTTCTTTCTCTCTTTTTATCTCCTAGATTCTCATTTTCAATGTCACCCCCTCTGTGAAGCCTTCCCTGATGCCCATGGCAGTACTAAGTTGCCTCTTTAGATGTCACAGAGCTTGCTTGTGGATCTCTCTGAAGTATTTATCATGTAATACCATGTGTTGTATCAGAGATAAGGTTTCCCTTGAATGGACGCCTCAAATCCATGTGTTGTATTGGTCATCATTTATTAAAAGGCAAACATCAACCCCCAACAATACTTTCCTGTTCCAGGTCATTTCAGATGCTTCATGAATTCAGAGTCAAAAGCAGTTATTTAATGATGACATTGATTCAATCTCTCTCTCTCTCTCTCTCTCTCTCTCTCTCTCTCTCTCTCTCTCTCTCTCTCTCTCTCTCTCTCCTTCCTCTCTCCTTTCTCCTTTCATCAACCTTTTAGACAGGACTTTTGTCTATTACAACTCCTATCTCCACATGTTTTGTCAGGTCCTTATGGGGTCTTTTAAATGTCCCCACTTGCCTCATTCCTCCTAATTGATAAGTAATCTTTCTATACTATGGGCTTTCAAACAGCCCTCTGGGAAATGTAGCACTGCCATTTCTCCCGTTAAATGAAGTTCTCTCAGCCCCAAGTATTATGAGAAATCGAGAGAGTGCCTATGTGGTGTGGTATACTCATCTACTTTAGATCTCTTGTCCATAGTTGGATAATTAGTGTGCATCTGGACCTTTCTATTTCTCTTTTCTTTAACCTCTATTATGGACAGATCATTTGGACTATTGATGTCTGTGCTGATGCTTTTGGCTCACAATTTCTTCTGGTGTTGCCTAAATTTCTCTCTTTCAGAGGTGGTGACTTCTGCCGGCCATTCTTTATTGTTCAGGACTCCCTTTGGTAGTCCTCTTCACTACTACATGGACACAGCTCACAGCCCACTTAGGCACTGAGAACATGCTGGCTCTTAATGCAGAGGCTCTCCATCTAACAATCCTTTCATCCTTGGGGCACTGGGAAGTCAGCAAAGTTTGGTTTCTCTTGACCTACCCTCGAGAGGGAGAATTCCATGCTTGGTTGAAGTTGTCGGCCGCTACTCCATCTCTCTGAAAGCTTCTGTACAGGAAGCATGGATTTCCAGTCCTTGCCCAAGTACCTATAAAGCTCCTATGATCCTAAGTTATGTACATAATTCATTATAAATAGCCTAAAAGGGTTAAGAATCACTGGGATGTAAAGGATATGAGCAGGTGTGTGAATGTACATCATTGAGTAGAGGTCTGCACTCCTCACAGATGCTGGAGATGAGACTGGAGGTAAGTGCATTATGAGATGGAAGGTACACGATTAGATGGTAAGATGGGAGATGCCACTTCATGATTCCTGTTTTCTCTGAAAGGTGGAAATTAAGTAGGAAAGGGGGCAGGATGAGATGGAAGACCTGACATTAGAGGGTAAGTCATTCTTTGCACTGGAGGCTTTCCTCATTTCAGTTGAAACGTTGGGCTGGCAGCAGGAAATGGAAGTTGCCTTGTGCTGGCACAGATGGATGTCATTGCTTCTGGACATATGGAAGATGCTTTGTCCAGTTCCTTGCCATTATTTTTAGAGGACACACAGTTCCCAGAAGGAGATAGTATGTGTAAGGCATGTATGTAGTCAGAGGAATGTTTGGCTGTCCTCATCTGATCAGGCTTGAGATTTGGTGGGAGCAGGTAAAATGATTTCTCCAAGGACTTATTGCTAGTAAGTAGCAGAGTAAGGATTTCAACCCATGACCTAAGATGCCCTAAGAATCTGCCTCATGGACTAGCTATGGAAAAGATTCTTTCTGAAGAGGAGAAGAGAGAAGCACTTGCACAAGGCCTTTGAATCTCGATTATTTTTGGCTCGTAGATCTAGGTTTGCTGAGTTGCCATGTTGTGGGGAGATGTCACAGAGTTGTGATCAGCTTCTCACTCTTTCATTGTTTAGCTAATTTCATTTAGGAAAATGAGCAATAGAGAGAGATGGCAGGGCCTAATTTACAGTTAATTTTTCAAACACTCAGGGTTCTCAGGGAAGAACATGTATCACCATTAGAAAGTATTCAGTGTTTTTAAAACAATACTTTCATTTCCATTTATAGAACCTCATGATCTCAGAGGATGAGCTCACAGGATCAGAGATTCCATCTAGAAGGCTAGAAGGGACCTCAAGGGCTGTCTAGTCTTAATCTTTCCCTGGGGAACAAAGAGGTTAAGTATCTTCTGCAGGATCACAACAGCTCATAGTTGTCAGAGGTGAGAATAAAGCCCAATGCTTCCTAACCCCATGTCCCATCCTCCAACTCACCAGTGACCCAAAGGGCAATGGGAAGATACATAGCCAGTGCTATGGATGTTTCCAAGTATTCCATGCTGGCAAGCAATGCCTTAGCATCCAGGAATTGCTGCAAGAAGCAGAGGAAGGCAATCGAGGCATTTGGCAGATGCTCTCTTAAGGACTGAAAGAAAGGCATGATGATACTCAAGCAGGATGAGGGGGCAGAGGGTGAGATCTTCACCTGTAGAAATAGTACCCTCCCCTCACACTCATTAGGTCCTTAATTCATCAAATTCAAAGTTCCCATTTCTCACTTTATTAATAAAGAAATTAAGGACATTCAACCAGCCTACCACCATCTATTTATTTCTAAGTCTTGGTAAACCAATGACAAGTGTCTATTACATTGAATTCAATTCTACAAGTATTTATAAAGTGCCTCTTTTTGCCACACTCTGGAGAGGCAAATACTTAAAAGGAAAATTGCCTTTTTTGCTCAACAAGATCACATTTTACTGGGGAGAGACATCAAGAAAATCTGAGCCCTTCTCTCCACTCCCATGGCCACCCCATTATTTCATACCTTCATCACCTCTCACCTGAACTATTGAAAGAGCCTCCTCTAGGCCCACTTTGCTTCAGTTCTCTCTTCACTCTAGACAATGCTCATCACAGATCTAAAGGTCTGGTCATGTCACCAACTCTCCCTTCTCCCACCTCACCCATCTCCCAATGCCCCCATTATTACCTCCAGGATCCAATATTAAATTCTCTTTCATTTACAATTCTTCCTAGCACACTGCCTAGCATATAATATATGCTAACAGATATTTGTTCATTGCTTGATATAAGTACAACAGAGAGGGTCAGGAAATGTCTATGGCACCTTAGATGGGGGTTTGGGGGAGGGGTATGATATGGTACCTGAGCATAACCTGGAATAGATATAGTTGCTATGAAAGGCAGAGGTGGGGAAGGATGGCGAGCATAGCGGGTCTCCAATCCAGCCTGTATAAGAACATGGGCGAAGGAGAAGGCATCATCTCTTAGAAGGAACTTTGTCTACACCAAAGAGTAGATGAAGAGGCTTAATAGACAATAAGTCCGGAGAGATTGTCTAGATGCCAACGAAGGGTTCAAATGCCATTGAGAAGTATGTGATTCCAGAGACAGCAGGGAGCCTCTGAAGCTTTCTGAACATGCGTATATCATGGCCAGTCTTGGACTTTAGAAAGAGGCCTTTGGCATCTGTGTGGAGGGGGAATTGAAATTCCTCTTATTTCCTGCAGGAGACAGGAAGACCAAACATTTGAAAGGCAGTTGAAGATGTCCAGGTAAGAAATGACATGAGGTAACAGCTCCTGGGTCAGTTTCGAGATTCATGATGAGATAGAAATTTGTACCACTTTCTTCCTGGTTGACATCGGGCAAGTTACCACACCTATCTGGGCCTCATTTTCTTTCTTTTGTAAAATGATGGGATTTGGCTGCTGGTAGCTTTTAAGGTTCTTTCCACTTCTAGATCTTTGATCTCATGCTCTTTCCTGACCTTCCCCCTTCCAAGGTTTTTCTTACAGAACTAAAGTCTCTACTTCTCCCTCTGAGGTTATTCGCTTACTTTCCTATCCCTAATTATGTCTGCACTCAAATTGTCCTAGATAGACACCATTTGAATTTTTATCTTAACTGCCTTACTGGCCTTCAAGCTTCTTTCACAAGGCTGGAAAATGGGGTGACAGTGACCCCTCTAATGAATGTCTTTTTTTAAAAATACATTTATTTTTAGTTTTCAACATTCACTTCCACAAGATTTTGAATACCAAATTTTCTCCTCATCTCTCCCCTCCCCCCACCCTAGGACAGTGTGTATTCTGACTACCCCTTCCTCCAATCTGCCCTACCTTCTATCACCCCACTCCCTTCTCTTATCCCTTTCCCTTCTATTTTCCTTTAGGGCGAGATAGAATTCTATATAGCATTGCCTGTATATCTTATTTCCCAGTTGCATGCAAAAACAATTTTAATATTCATTTTTAAAGCTTTGAATTCCACATTCTCTCCCTTTCTCCCTCCCCACCAATCCTTATTGAGAAAGTAATAATTTGATATAGATTATACACATGTAGTCATACAAAACACTTCCATAAAAGTCATGTTGTGAAAGACTAACTATATTTGCCTATATCCTGTCCCACCCTCTACTTCTTCTATTCTCTCCTTTGACCTGTCCCTCCACAAAAATGTTTGCTCCTGATTACCCCTTCCCCCAATCTGCCATTCCTTTTACTATCCCCCTTCTCTTATCCCCTTCTCCCCTCCTTTCCTGTAGGTTGAGATAGATTTCCATACCCAACTGAGTGTGCATGTTATTCCCTCTTTAAGTCAAATCTGATGAGAGTAAGGCTCACCTATTACCTCTCACCTACCCCCTCTTCCCCTCCCTTGTAAAAGCTCTTTCTTGCCTCTTCTGTGTGAGATGACTTACTACATTCTATCTTTCCCTTTCTCTTTCTCTCAGTACATTCCTCTCAACACTTAATTTTATTTTTTAGGTATCCTTTCATATTCAGCTTACCCCATGCCCTCTGTCAATACACACACACACACACACATAAATATGTACATGTATATATACATACACACATATATACACATACATATACACACACATACACATATATGTTTGTGTATATATATATACATATATATGTGTGTGTGTGTGTGTATGTTGAAAGTCACATTTTCTATTCTGCTCTGGTCTTTTCAACAAGAATTCTTGGAAGTCCTCTGTTTCAGTGAAATTCCATTTCCCCCCCTGAAGTATACTCAGTTTTGCTGGGTAGGTGGTTCTTGGTTTTAATCCTATCTCCTCTGATCTCTGGAATATCATATTCCAAGCCCTCCAATCCCTTAGCGTAGAAGCTGCTAAATCTTGTATTATTCTGATTGTGTTTCCACAGTACTTGAATTGTTTCTTTCTGGCTGCTTGCAATATTTTCTCCTTGACCTGGGAACTGGGAAATTTGGCTATAATATTCCTAGGAGTTTTACTTTTGGGGTCTCTTTCTGGAGGTGATCAGTAGATTCTTTTCACTTCTATTTTATTCTCTGGTTCTAGAATATCAGAGCAGTTTTTCCTTGATAATTTCTTGAAAGATGATGTTTAGGCTTTTTTTTCATAGCTTTCAGGTAGTCCAATAATTAAAATTTTAAATTAACTCTCCTGGATCTATTTTTCAGGCAAGTGGTTTTTCCAATGAGATATTTCACATTGTCTTCTATTTTTTCATTCTTTTGGTTTTGTTTCATAATTTCTTGATTTCTCATAAAGGCATTATCTTCCATTTACCCCATTCTAATTTTTAAGGTAGTAGTTTCTTCAGTGGTCTTTGGACCTCCTTTTCCATTTGTCCAATTCTGTTTTTTAAGGCATTCTTCCCCTCATTGGCTTTTTGGAGGTCTTTTGCCATTTGAGTTAGTCTATTTTTAAAGGTGCTATTTTCTTCAGCATTTTTGGGTTCTCCTTTAGTAAGCTGTTGACTCATTTTTCATGATTTTCTTGCATCACTCTCATTTCTCTTCCCAATTTTTCCTTTACTTCTCTTACTTGGTTTTCAAAATCTTTTTTGAACTCTTCCATGGCCAGAGACCATTTCCTATTTGTCTTGGAAGCTTTGGTTGTAGGAGATTTGACTTCGTTGTCTTCCTCTGATTGTATGCTTTGATCTTCCTCATCACCAAGTATGTAAGAAAATACCTTTTCACCAAAAAAGCAACCTTCTATAGTCTTATGTTTTCCATCATTTGCTCATTTTCCCAGACAATTACTTGACTTTTGATCTCTTCGTTAAGTGGAAGGTGTACTGCCCCAAGTTTCAGGGATTTTGTATAGCTGTTTTCAGAGATATTTCTAGGTACCTGCAAATTTTCACTTCTTCCAAAGTAGTATGAGGAAAGGAGAGGTGTTTACTCCTCTCCAGGCCTGTGATCTTGTCTGTGAGCAACCACAAACACTCTTTTCTTCCTTAGAACTGTGAGGAGGATTCCCTCTCCACAGCTGCCACAAGCTCCATCACGCCAGTGCTCTTCCTCATCCCAAGACTACAACCCAGATCAGCCACTCAATTCCCCCACCATCCGTAGTCTGAGAGCTCCAGAGGCAGCCACCACTGCAGTAGTGGCTGCTGCGCTGGGGCTGGGCCTGAGACTGGACCATGCTCTTCTCTCACCCAGGTGAGAGACCTTTCCCACTGACCTTCGAAGCTATCTTTGGTGTTTGTGGGTTGAGAAGCCTGGAAATTGCTGCAGATACCAGTGATGAATCTGCTCTGAGGCCTGCCCCTGCATCATCTGTGCTGCCATGGACCACACTGGACTATGGTCTGCTCTGAGTATGGTGCAAATAGACCTTTCCTGTTGGTCTTCCATATTGTCTTGGGCTAGAAATCTGTTTCAGTCTGTCATTTTGTGGATTCTGCTGCTCTAGAATTTGTTTAGTCATTTTTATAGGTATTTTGAGGGGTTTTGGAGGAGAGCTCAATCAGGTCCCTGCTTCTACTCTGCCATCTTCTCTAAGGCATGTCTTGTACAAAGCTTGGCACATGGTAGACACATTCACTGAATTCCTTTTTTTTTATTTTTTTTGTATCTCTGGGAGAGGGATAACATATCCCTCATCTAATATTCTCTAACTATGCCACTCGGGTAATGAATTTCCTCTATGATCTTCAGTTTCTTTCTCCACGAAATGAAGACGATAATACCTGCAACAACACCACCACTGGGTTGTTGAAAGGGCTTTGTAAAACAAAGAATTGAATGCTTTCCAGAAAGATAGAAAATCATCTCTTTTGTTTTTTGGTTCTTTGTTAAATAGTCTTGATGCATTATTATCTTTTTTAAAGTCCCAAAGCAGCCCAACTGTTGATGTCTCCACGTCTCACAAGGATTAAGTGTTCAGCTAGTCATCCTCCTCCACTGATGGGAACAGTCAGTCATCAGCCCCCACTGGCCTCCACCAACAGATCAGAGCACCTTCGCTCTGGAAGGTGGCCCTGGGCAGCTGTTCATTTCATGGTTTAAAAGATATACAGCAGCCGACCTACATTCCCCAGCTATTTTAGGTGATGAATATCACAAATGAAATACCCACTAATTGGGTCAATAAATTTTTCATATGAAAAGAAACATTTTCCTAATGAGCCCTTGTTTGTCATTTAGCTTGTTTTAATAACAGCCTAGAAATGTACAGAACACACAAAAAAGTTCTGCTCCAACAATGGCTATTGTTTTTGTTTTTAAGTCATGTCTGATTCTCCATTCGAGTTTTTCTTGGCAAAGATACTGGAGTAGTTTTTCATTTCCTTCTCCAGCTCATTTTATAGATCACAAAACTGAGGCAAACTTGCCCAGAGTCACACAGCTAGTAAGCATCTGAGGCCAGATTTGAACTCAGGAGATGGGTCTTCCTGACTACAGGCTCTGTGTCCTATCCACTGACTCACCTAGTTCATTGCTCCAACAGTGGACTATATTCTAAAGAGTTCACCAAAAAACCAACATGTTTGTCCTAGAAAGTGAGATCTTCTTTGGAGAACAGCTGCAGAAGCAAGATGACTAGGCAAAAGTGGCAAGGGGAAGAGAGTGGTCACTGTTATCAGGCTCTTTGCTTTGAGACACTTTGTCTGCACCCCACTGATGGGCAGCTGCCATCTCCTTCAGCAGGTCCATCAGCCTGATTGGGACCATTTCTGCTTTCTTCCATGGGAGGTAGTTCATAACGGAGGCAGGAGGAAATGACCTTTCTGAAACAGAAATAGAAAGGCATCCCATTTGAAGAGAATTTGGAAAACATGATGGTTCATCTATTGTGTACAGGTTTTCACATGGCGGTTTAAAAATGAGTTAATTTCTGGACCCATTCATCTATTCAGTACATACTGAATGACAACAGCTGAATAAAGAAGCTGAAACCCAACAGTTTGCTGAGAAACATCTAAAAAACGAGAGTGTGAGTGAAAGGAGCAGGAGAGGCTGGTGCTCTCTATATGGGGGAGATCTGTCAGATTCCAAGTTCCAGTCATGCTATCAGACCCACATCTCATGAGATAAGTGGGGAAACTTCATTATTCTTCATGCCTTAGATAACAGAAAAACAAGTGCAATAGAGATAGAGTCGATGCCAAAGCATCTCAGTTCAGAAAGGAGAGGTCAATGAGTGTCCAAAAGGCCAAAGGTGATGATAGGATCATCTTAAAGTGACTCTGACAGAGAAGGTAAAAGAAAAGAGCCACAATTAGGAGATGGGGGAACACTGAGATCTGAAAGGTTTGTGATGATTTAGGAATGACAGCAACAGAATCTATACGTATTTCTCGAGAGGGCATGGTACCTATAAACACAGACCACGTGGTAGGGGCCAGGAGGAAGCAGAGACATTAAACACACATCCTGGACAAACCATAACCTAATAAAATGTTAATGGAAAGACCCAAATGTAGACTCCATAATCACATCCTGAATAATGACACAGTAAAAACAAAAAGTAATCATTAAAAATAATTAACGAATACATGAAAGGTAAGCAGGACAACAAACCCAAAAATGTTAAAAGAGGAGGGGCAATCCCATGAAAGTAAAAATGCCGTAGTAATAACAACAAAGTGGGGACAAACTTGAAAGGTGGAAAATGCCATAGAAATGATGGCTGGGAGGGCTGTTATAATTGAGAAGAGGTGGAAGAGGAGGAGAAGCATTTATAATTATATATCTAATTTGCTGCAGGGGAGCTAGATGCCACCATAGTACTCAGAGCATAGCAACAGGCCTAGAGTCAGAGAGACTCATCTTCTTGAGTTCATATCTGGCCTCAGACACTTGCTAGCTGTGTGACCCTGGGCAAGTCACTTAACCCCATTGGCCTCAGTTTCCTTATCTGTAAAATGAGCTGGAGAAGGAAATGGCAAGTCACTCTACTATCTTTGCCAAGAAAGCCACAAATGGGATCACAGAGAGTTAGACGTAACTGAAAAAATGAAGGGACACAAAATCTAATTTGCTGCAGTGCTCCTAAAGTGATGTCAGACTGCAAAGAAGATGCTCAGTTTCTCCCTAAGTCTGTGAACTTGGGAAGCTCACTTCCCTCTCTGGGCCTCTGTTTCCCTCTCTGTAAAATAAAGGGTTTGACCTAGTGACCCTCTCAGGTGTCTCCTCTTTCTAAGTCCTATCTATGGTTCCTGGCTCTCCTTTCCTTCTAAATAATCCAACAAAAAGGGGAAATGTGAGGAATTTCCTTAAAAAAATGAAAGTCAAGGCCTCTGGTAGCAGGATGGGGAAGTTTAACACAAGTGTCCATTTGTGATCATCATAATATGTGCCAGGCACTGGACTGAATGCCAAAAATAGAGAAACAAAAGGGAACCAGCCTAGCCCTTGGCACTTCCTCTCTCACAGGGGAAAAAACCTTCACCCAGTGAGTGCCTGAAATGTTCTGAGTAAATACGAAGTGCCCAGACAGTTATCTCTCAAAAGGAATTTAAGAAGAGAGTGCTAATAACTGGGGCCACATCCTTTGTAGAAGTTTGGCTCTAGAAATCTGCCTCTGCCTTGGAACAAGCCTGGCTGTGTCAGCAGAATCGAGGTCACCAGCATGTGACAAAGAGAACAGAGAGACATGGCTGGTGCTCAATCCCTTTGGTGAAGCCCTTCAGGCCATTGGGCAGCAGTGGCTTTGGGGAAGCAGGGGCCATGCAGCGAGAGGACACCTTGTTGTCCTTGGTCCAGCCTCCCATCAAGTCCTCGGGAATGTTCAGACGAGGTTAGCAGAGACATCCTGTCCTCAGGACAGGAAATTGTGGAACTTTCTGATTCAGCTTTGGGGCTGCTGCTCTGCCTTGGTTGGGAGCCTCTCCCCTACCTCCTTACCATCATGCCAACTCTCACAGTCAGTGGGCATCCATGGCTAGGCAGAACCCACAGCCAGATGAATACATCAGAGTAGAGAGGGATCTGGAACTTAGAATGTCAGAGCAGGTAGAGGGCTTAGAACAGGGGATGTAAGATCTGTGAGGGAGCTTAGAACAGGGGATGTCAGAGCTGGGAGGGACTTGAGAACAGGAGATGTCAGAGCTGGGAGGGGGCCTTAGAACAGGGGATGTCAGAGCTGGGAGGGACCTGAGAACAGGGGAGGGGGCCTTAGAACAGGGGATGTCAGGGCTGGAAGAGAGCTTAAACAGGGGTTTTTAAGATCTGGGAGGGAGCTTAGAACTGGAGATGTCAGAATTGGGAGCCCCTTAGAACGGGGGATGTCAGGGGTGGAATGGAGTTTTAACAAGATCAACTCTCCCAACCTCACCATTTTATAGATAAAGAGTGTGAGTTACAGGAAAGTACAATGGATACAATCAGAAAATCTGGGCTTGAATCCCACCTTGGATCTTTATTATTCTATGTGACTGTGGACAAGTCACTTCTTGTCCTGTTCTCAATAACAGCAGAAGCTTGGACAAAGCACCCTCTTGGTGTGAATCCATGCAGACTGTCCCCCTTGTGTCATTATCTGAAAACAAGCCTATTGGTCATGATGGTCTCTGGCTTCCTTTCCACTTCTATATTTGTGATGGTGTAACTCTGTAACCTGGGGACTTGGAATTTCCGAGCGTGGAAGGAAGTAAATGAGCATCTGTTAACCACCTACTATGTGCTAAGCACTTTGCAAATATGATCTCATTTAATTCTCACAACAACCTTGAGAGGTAGGTACTATTTCCCACATTTTACAATTGAGGAAACTGAGGCAAGCAGAGGTGCAGTGATGTGTCCAGGTTCACACAGCTAGGAAGTATCTTTGACTGGATTCACATTCAGGTCTTCCTGATTCCAGGTCTGGCCCTCTGTCCTCTGCAAATAGAATAATTTCATTAGGTTGGAAGCTTGTTGGGCCCTGTGGGTCTCTACCCTAGGTGTCTTTGAAGTTATTGCAGGGGATCTTTGCATCCATACATTCTTCAAACATAGATAAAGAGATAGAGACATAGAGATATATAGTCATTCCCACAGGCGCCACTTTGATATTCCCCAGACATCAATCTTACCATGTTACCCTACCCCTTCTCAGACTCCCTATTGTCTCCAGGACAAACACACTTCGCAGTCGTGTCCTACTCTTCCTGACCCCATTTGGGGTGTTCTTGGCGGATACTAGAGTGGTTTGCCATTTCCTTCTCCAGCTCATTTTACAGATGATGAACCTGAGCAAACAAGGTGAAGTGACTTGACCAAGGTCACATCACTAGTAAGTGTCTGAAGCCAGATTTGAACTCAGATCTTCTTGCCTCCAGGCATGGCACTCTATCTACTGAAGCATCCAGCTGCCATTAGGTACATAGATAGCTGTCATAAGGAGACAGAGAGAGATACACACATGCATGTATTTATGTATGTATGTATGTATGTATGTATGTACCTAAGCATGCATGTACAAAATGGATACAACATGATTTTGAGTAGAGACTGCATCCATGTGTTCATATTTGCACATATATGTGTATATACATGTACATGCATTTATGTCTTTTTTGGTGCCTTTTGCATTTACATCATAGTGATTTCCCACCCATCCCATCCAGATCAAACTCTCCCTTATGACAAAGAAAAAACAAATCAGAAAAAAAATTCAATACAGAAACAGTATCTGAAAATCAGTGTGATTTTCTGTCCTCAAAGATCCTCTCCTCTTGTTTGTAAGGGAGAAAGTAGGTTTCCTTGGCAATGCTCTTTCTGGCCCTGCCCATGTGGGTGTTGGCTAGGTAGCTTGGCTGGACTTGGGTCCTTGCCCCACTGCCCAAGGTGAGCTCAGTCAACATCCTGACAAGGTCCAGGATCCACTTCCAACCCTGACCTTTACGATGAAGGTGCTCATGGAAAGGAGGAGGCCCTTGTGAGCAGAAAGACTAAGGGGGCTGTTGCAAGAAGCTGCTGTGTTTCACATTCCTCTCTGTTCATTGTCTTGCTTTCTGCTCGGATGATGTCTGTGTCCCCTCTAAGTTGACCTCTGCCATCTTGAATCAATCATTCAACAAGCATTTGTGAAATACCTACTACGTGCCAGGACTTGGGGATTCAAATATGAAGGATGAAACAATCTCTACTCAAAATCAACCATAAGGAACCCAATGCTTACATTGCCATAGGAAAGGGGAATGTCCATCAGGTCCACTTGGACTCCATTCACCATCACTGTGCTTGTACCAATCAGAACCCTCTTCCCTTGCCATGACCCCACTATTTCTGCTGTCTCCCCCTTTTAGAATGCAAGATTTTTTAAAATTTTCTTTTTTTTTAAATTTTTTAATTTTTTTTTAATTTTTATTTTTAGTTTGCAACACACAATTCTACATAATTCTGAGTTCCAGATTTTCTTCCCTCCCTCCCCCGCTCCCTCCCCAAGACGGTATGGAATCCTATATAACTTCCATGTATAACTTGGCATTGAATTAATTTACACATTAGTCAAGTTGTAGAGAAGAATTGTGACCAATGGAAGGAATCATGAGAAAGAAGAAACAGAAACCCCCCCCAAAAAAAACCCACAACCC
>CM053623.1:229323904-229345811 GCA_028646595.1 Phalanger gymnotis
TTACATAATAATGTTAATGTTACACCTAATAGGGGTTTGGGCCTGGGGCTTAGCACTTAGCAAGATTCAATGACAAAAGCCAAACTCTTCAAAGGCACTTGTTGAACTAAATGCTAAGGAGACAATTTTTTGCCTTATGACACAGGAGGCCAACTTGGCTGAACAACAGAGTGAATGAAGGAGAATGAGGTATGCCAAGGGTAGAAAGGCAGACTGGGTTGTGAAGCACCGACTGTGAAGAGAAATAGATCGATGATAGATGATAAATATCAGAGATAGCCAGACAGGCATAGACAGGGAGAGAGTGAGCTGGAAAATTTATTAAGCACTTGCTGTATACCAAGCACTGTGCCAAGTGTCGTGGGAGGGCACTGGTGACCACTAGAAGATACTAGGAGACAGTGGGAAGGCTCTGCCAGCCATGGAGAGCCACCTGGCATAGGCATCAGGAAGCTGAAGTTTGAGTCTCTGTTGTGCCACTTATGAAACCTGCGCCCTTTGGCCAGACCTTTTCTGAGCCTCAGTTGCCACATCTGTAAAATGCAGATAATAATCCCTGCCTTACTTCTCTAACAGGGATGTTGTAAGGAATAGCTCATATAATGGATGTATAAATTTAAAAAAAAATACAATGTAGATTTAATACAAAGGCAAGAAATTGTAAGTATCAGGATCCAGCCTGCCCCTCCTCCTCCCTCCCCTCTCCCCACTTCTTCAATAGGCCCTGACTATCCCCAAGCTGAAATTGGTCCCCCTCAGGGAGATTCTCATTAAGGCAGGGGACTGGGGCAGAAACCAGGTGTCCTTGGTCCCACTGGTGCCTCTGCCACTTTACCCCGATACATGTGGAGTGACTTGGACACCATATTCCCCCTCCCAACCCCATGAATCTTTTAGACAGAAAGCAGACCAATGAGGAGCAGGGCCTGAGGCCAGCTCAATCCCCTCAAACTCATTTTTTCCCAGGCAGAGGATTCCTGCCCTAGCCTTAACCTGCCAGATAATTGAAATTCTGAAATATAATTCCCTCAGCCACAGCCAGAGGAGTTTGTCCATTAGTTTCTTAGGGTCTGTTTGTTTATTAGATAGAAATAATGATCCTCTTTCAACCTAGCTAAGAAATACTTCACCAGAGGGGTGGAAATGCCAAGAGGTTTCAAAGCAGTTCAATTTAATTTCATTCAACTCAATTCAAAACATTTCTGGAGACCTTTGAGGCATCATGGCCAGTGTTAGCATTCAAGCATGACTAGACCCTGCCCTCAAGGAGCTTATTTTGTGGGGGGAGGGGATAGACCCCATCCACAGGAATTAGTAAATGTAAGCTAAAAGCTAAATAAATACAAAGTAATTTGTTGGGAAACAGAAATGCAGGTGTAGGTAAAGACCAGAGGAGAGAGATGGAATGTTAAGGGAAAAATCCAGCAGCAAGGAGAGTTTCATGGAAGGTAATGTATATAAAAAATATAGGCGAGAGAGTAGCATACAGTAAGGGTGCAGTTAAGCCAGGTTGCTAAAGGCTTTGCATGTCAAAAAGGGGAGTCTGCATTTTATCCAAAAGTAAGAGGGAGCCAGTGAAGCTTTGTGAGCAGGAAAGCATCATAGTCATCTCTGCACACTGAAATAATCCAATTGGCCATGATGGTGGCAGAAGGATTGGAAAGGGGAGAGGCAGGAGGTAGGGAGATGGATCAGAAGTCTACTCCATTTGACTGGGGAGAGTGGGGATGACCTGACCAAGGACAACCTGAATTAGGATAGTGATTGTTTCACTGCAGAAAAGAGAACCTAGATGAGAGATGTTGTTGAACTAGATCTGACAGAACCTGACAACTGATGGACTCTGGAAATGCTGAGGGGTTTCATTGAACCTCAGAATCTCTGGGTTATGGAATTATTCAGTCATTCATACATGTTCTTCTTATGGATGAGATCAAGGTTATGTGGGCTGCTAGGTGACAGTAGAAGCAGGTAGATTGAGAACCGGTTGGATGACTGGAGTCAAAGAGTCCTTGTTGCCCAGTTGATAACATCCTGGGGAGAGGTCTCTGCTAGAGTGCCCTAGGGTTCTGTTCTGGGTTCTGAGATTATTTATGCTTCCATTGAAGATGAAAATAATGTTTTAGATTGATAAACTGATTAATCAAGGAACAGTTATGAAATTCCTACTTTGTTCCAGCCATGGGATTTCAAATACAAAAGTAAGACAGCCCTGCCTATTAGGAGCTTACAATCTACTAAGGAGAGGCAACATATTCATTATGGCATACGCAAGGATTATGGGGGGGGTACACTCATAAATGGACTATTTGCCAAATTTTCAGATTACTCAAAGCTGTGAGAGGCAGCCAGGACTCAGAATGACAATCAGGAGCCAAAAAAGGTACCAACAGGTTTAGAATGTTGGACCAAGTCTAATAAAAAGAAAGGTAGGTGATGTAGATGTACAGTCCTATTATTGGGTTCAAAAACTCAACTTCAAAAGTAGCAGATGTGTGGGGTGTGTCTGGACAGCAGTTCCTGTGTGTGTGTGTGTGTGTGTGGAAGGTCTTTAGGTCTTAGGGGACCACTTTCAATAAGACTCAATGGAGTGCCGTGGCAGGCAACAATACTTATGCTCTCTTAGGCTGCATGTTCGGAGCAAGAGAGGGAAGAAAGCCCCTCCCACCCTAGACCAGCTCAGATCACAGCAGGAGAACAGGCCTAAGTTCCAGGTGCCTCATCTCAAGGAGGATGTTGACAAGCTGGAGAGGTTATACAGGAGCTAAATCAGAATGGGGAGATGATTGGAGATTATGTCTGTGCCCCATTCAATGAAGTGGCTATGTTTAGTCTGGAGAAGAAGAAATGTGAAGGAGGAGTGAATGATCATTATTGTGAAGTCTATCAAGGACTGTCCCACTGAAGATGACTTTGATTGGCTCTGTTGGGCCCCGCATCACAGAGTTAGCAGTGATGGGAGAAGTTTCAAAGATGTTGATTTTGGTTTAATGTAAGGAAAATCTTCTGAACGATGATGCCTTCCTCAAAGTAGGATGTGCTCCCCTGGGAAGTAGTGAGTTAGTTCTTCTTAAAGGTCTTTAATCCAAAGCTAAATATCTTGTAGAAAAGGTTGTTATGCAGGTGTTAGCTTATGTCTATTCCTGTCTAAAATTCTGTGATTCTGAATAGAAAGTGTGTTCTAGAGGGAGGCCACCACATATTCAAAGGCATCGAACTGAATTGTGGCTGACAGGTCCAAGGCAATGTTGCATAGTCCTCTGTGGCTCAAATGGGAGATTTGGAGAAGACAGCTTTAGGAAACAATGCCACACAAGTCCTTCTTCTAGCAGAGATAATAAAATATGAACTCACCATCTTCTTTACCCTAGAAAATGAGGTATCCTCAGATTTCTAATGAGTCACATGAATTCTCTTTCAGTTTTCTTGACATTTGAAAGTCTCAGGTCTTGTTAACATTGTCTCACGCTTTTCTCCAAGGTATTCCAGGCTATTTAGAGCCATTAGCCCATTAAGCATTGCAAGATCTCCAAGGAAAACAGAGGTCATCTGCAAATGAGGGCAATACCCCAAATTACAAAGGGAAAAAACAGATGAACAGAGAGGTTAATGAATTTTTCTGAGGTCACACAGAAAGTCAGTTATGTAAGCAGAGAAGAGAAGTTAGAACTGGTCTTCCCGCGTTCTTGACATTCAACAGAAACTCCTGCTGTCAGTCCTTCGTGGCCAATCTTGCCTACAAGGCAAGCTCTCCTTCATTCACTGAATTGATTGATCATCCACTGTGTACATAAGGCCACACTGAGACTCCCCTTTTCTCTCTCAGCTCACAGGCTACTTGAGGTACAAGGGATCATCCCCAGAGTAGGCGGGCTAACTTTTCCTCATCGTGTATGTCAACTCTCAAATGGGAGCTCCAGCCAGTAAGTCAGGAGGCAGAGAGAAGCATGAGCTGGACTGGTGGAGAAAGACTTCATGGAATAGAAAGAGCCCTGGGCTCCACTCCGTTGCTTAGTAACTAAATGACTGTGTCTGTAACTTGTCCTGGAGAACAGTGAGAGAGATTTAGGAAACTAACTAGGAACTGGCTCTCGGAAGGCCTTGAATGCCAGCCTGAAGCAGCCATGAGAACAAGCCCAGATTTAGAGCACAAGGGCATCAGCTGGAACGTTGGCTTTGCTACTGATGACTTGACCATTGACAAGGTAGTTCACTCCTCATGGCCTCAGTTTTCCCCTGGTTAAATGAGAGACTTGGACTAAATAAATTCAGAGGACTCCCCCCCCCCCCCCCGCCATTCTATTACCCTGTGACGTTTTTCCTGGAATCAGTCTTCATTTCATTTATAATTTATTTGATACTTTTATATTATTACATTTTTATGATGTATTATTATATATTGTAGTCACATTATATATTATTATATTTTCATATTTGATGTTTATTGAATTTGTTTAATAAATTATATTTACATTTAATATTTATATTAATAAATTCAATATTTATTCATTAATTACTGAGCATTAGGTGAATGTGCCAAGGCCCGTGCTTGATGCAGGGAAATACAGATATGGATGAGATCCTTTTTCTGCTCTCGAAAAGCTCTCCCAGAGAACGAGGTTATCTTACAGATAACTGTTCTATGTAGCCAGCTGTGAGATACATATAATAGGGAGTCAAAGGGAGGAAGCTGCTTTGATCCCAGGCGAAGGGTATTGCCCTAGCTGGAAAAGCCCTATAGCATTCCAGCTGGAAAAAGAAAAATGAAGAGAGCACAGGACCTCTCAGCCCAGTCAGAAAGGGGTGAAAGTGTAGAAGGACTGCCCCTGCCCATCAGGAGAAAGGCTGATGGACCATTGAGTATGAATAGAGAGCCCAGCATCAGCCTCTCCAGTCTGGGCCAAAGGGGGCTGCTCTTCCTCACCAGCAGCCAGTACTTGGCCAGGCCAGGCCCTGTCCAGCTGTAGAGGCAGCAGAGAGACTCAGAGTGAAGTTCCTGAAGAACCTCTGGAAAGAAAGGACATTGATGCTCTGTAGGCCTAAATCTCTGAGTGGGCTTGGCCATGTGTGTCCCCTATATGTGCCTCACTACCATTCTGCTATTCATGCCAACTTATGACTTCCTTATGACTCTGGGTGTATTTCTAGGAAACTATGCCCCCCGGCACTGGAGACAAGGATTTCAATTATTATCCTTTTGAATAAATGCCTTTGCTAAATGTCTAACTGATTTGATTGGTGAGGGAGAGAGAGCACATTTATTGGGGAATTGTGAGCTATTGCTTACCCATGGTAGTTACCCACAGTAGAATCAGACAGACCTGCGGAGACCCAATCACCGAGTGGCAGGTCAGTTGGGAGAGTGAGCTGTGAGGAGATAGGACATAAAATCAGGGTTGGTCAGGCAGCCTTTGAAGTTCCTTCTACCTTTAAAGCCTTGATCTGATGGTTAGATGAATATTATTGTCTCTTTCTGTTCTGGCATTCCATCTCTTAAGACACCCCCCTCCCCCGCCAACCCCATCCTGATACTTTTCCCCAAGGTTCCTTCCAGCTCTTACAGTCTTGATTCTAAGGTACCTATTAGTTTTGACATGCCTTGTTCTAAGTAAGGTCAGGATTGAGGTGATACAGAGACTGTCTCCTCTTTTCTCTGATCTTTTACATCCAAGAATGTGTTTCGGCATGGACCTTGGTCCCATCTGTATCCCTCCACAGAAGGCAGGCACCCACCTCCCAGGAGGAGGTACCCAAGAACACAGAGCTAGTTCCCTAGGACTGTCAGACCTGCTGCCAAATAAAGGAAGAAGAGAAGCCCTATTCTGTGGCTGCCAGCTACCAATTCCGAGCTGGCTGGAGACTCCCCAGCCTCTGACCCAGAAGACAGACATATTCAAGCATCATTTTTCAGCCTGTCAAATATTCTGGGCACAGAAGCTGGAGAAGCACTTAGTCTGTGCCCAGGGCCATGGGTGGGAGAGGGTTCTCAACAGCAGAAAGAATCTCCTGAGAACTCTTCAAAATCCCCCAATATGAAAAAATGTCTTTAAACTTTGTTATTTATATCTGCATTAGAGATGGGAATGCCAGTGCCAGCAGAACTGGCATCCTGACTCTGGCCTGGATGTCAAGCTAACAATGGGCTAACACCAACCAAGGCTACTTCAGACCATGGCATTTTACCATTGTCAGAGCCTCTTTACACCAGCATTTGGTTTGATTTCAATTCAATTCAGTTGAACAAGCTTTTTCAAGGACCCATTTTGTGTTCACTTCTCCCTGATACTCTGTTACTGGTACCTCCTCCCTAGCTGCCTGCTCCCCCTGGAGATGCCTCTGACCTTACACACCATCCTTGGATAACTGAATTCCTGTACTTCTAACCTCCTAGTTTTTATACTTCCCTTGGCACAGGTACCATAGCCTATACTTATGCATTGTTTTTTTCTATAAAAATGGAGCCTCCTTAAGGGTAGAGACTGTCTTTCTTTTTGCTTGTGACAGTAAACTCTTTGAAGACTGGGATAATGTCTCATCTAAGTGTTGTATCCCTTCCAGCATTGACCACAGTTATCTGACAACTCTAAGCTTTGGATCAATCTTCTGTGCAGTGATTTGAATTGAATTGAACTGTTTTCTTCAGGTAGTAGTGAGATGCCCATCAGCAGAGGTCTCTGAGCTGAAGCTATATGACCAGTATTCAGAAGGGCAGTATAGTGTAGAAGTACATGACTTTTAGCCAAGAGAGCTGAGTTCCGATCCCAGTAGTTCTACTTACTTATTGTATGATTTCATTCCTAAATATGGGAATTGGATTAGACTACTTCTGAGCCCCTTCCATCCCTGATATTCTTTCCTCTAATGCTACTCCCAGCCTTGACATTCTCTGAGCTCTGATGTTCTCTGGCCCTCTGGTGTGAAGTCCTTGAATCCTTTGGTTCTAGGTTGGAGATGGAATTCCTCTTTCAAGTATGAGTAGTAGTAGATGGTCTCTGTGATCCTTTCCATTTCTGATATGCTGAATCTTTGAGGGTAAGCTAGAGGTACGCTGTAGGTACTCAGTATGAGGAAAAACTTGAGAGAGTCAGCAATACTCCAAAGTGGAATGAAATGATTTAGAATTTAATAACCAACTCAATGAAGAAGCAGGCATTGGGGGCCTCCACCTCTACCAAGAACCTGAAGGAGGTAATGGATAGATAGCAGGCGGTCAATGTTAAGTAATGGGAGTAGATAAGAAAAATCTAAGTCACAAATTTTCCAAATTGAAGATCGTTGTGCTGCTCCTTTCCAAAGACAGGTAGGACAACAAAATTGAGAGTCTGAAAACTCCAACTGAATGTGTTCTCCATGAAATTTTATAAGACACTAAGGACTTTGGAAAATAGCTAGCTGGAGTAGAAGAACACTGGACCTCAGGCCTCAGACACTTACCAGCTACATAACTAGGCACATCACTTAACTTCTGTCTGCCTCAGTTTCCTTACCTATAAAATGGGGTTAATTAATTGTGAAGATAAATGAGATAATATTTGTAAAATGCCTTACAAACATTAAGGTACTACTTAGATCCTAACTATTGTTAAAAAGTAAAAAACCTGGGACAAAATGAGGTTAGTCACTTGCTCAAAGTCAACTCCAAATCCTACAGCATAGTACAATGGACAGGGCACCAGGCCAGGAGGCAATTGGATTCAAATCTCACCCTTGGCATCCTATTATCTCTCTCACCTTGGGCATAATTTTTTTTTTCCTGGAGATCAGAGAAAAAACATTGTGGAAAAAAATTAAAGAAGTCTGTACAGTAGAGAGAAGAACAGTGTATATGAGCTGCCAGAGGCAAAAAGAGCTTGGGATAGAGGAGCACAGGGATGTAGAAGAACTATGGAACAGAGAAGGAGCACAGAACATGGGAGGCAGGAGTACCAGGGGACACAGGAGGAGCATGGGACATGGGAGGCAGGAGGAACAAGGGACACAAAAGGAACATGGGACATGGGAGGCAGGGGGACCAAGGGACACAGGAGGTGCATGGGATATGTGAAGCAGGAGGGACATGAGTGGCAGGAGGAGCATGGGACACAGGAAGAGCATGGGACACAAGAGGAGGATGGGACATGGGAGGCAGAAGGACTAGGGGACACAGGAAGAACTTGAGACATGACAGGCAGGAGGACCAGGGGACACAGGAAGAACATGGGACATGGAAGGCAGGAGGACCAGGGGACACAGGAGGAGTTTGGGAATGCTGGGCAGGAATGAAGCTACAGACATAACAATGGGAAAGAGTAAATGCTGGTTAACCCCAACCTTATTTTTACCATCTATTTTCATCAACCCATCCACTCTGAGCTTTGTTCCTTGGTATTCTTTGCTCATTGTCTTAGCTCAGAAAAGTCAAAGGCAAAATATACAAAACCACACCCTCATACCCTTTCTTTTCTGGTACCACTTCATCATTGAGCTTTAGCAGTCTTGATAATCTTATAGAAACATTTGATGGTTTTTAATTTCTCCTTCATAGCATGCTTCCATTTTCTGGGTCTTAAAAAAAATCTTTTAAAAAACCCTTTAGCCTAACTTGGTGGTGAGTTTTCTAGGAGTTCACGTTGGTTTCTTCAGATTGTCTTTCCTGAGAGCTTCCTTTCATGGCTGACTTCCCTTGTAGAATCCTCCAAGATCCTACCTACCCTTCAAAATCTGTTCTTCCTAGATCTGGAGTGCAGTCTCTCCTCTCCTCTGGAACAAACTTGAGGAGGAAGTGTTCAAATCCTCAGTGAGATTCCCATCATTTCCACCAAAGCATCAATTCCTGGCTTTCTGGGACAATCTGACTCAGAGCAGGCTTCCTCCTTTTTGGTTTTCCCTTTTTTTGAAAGACTATCTTGTCACTAATACAAGGCAAGAGATGTTAAGTGCTCTGATTTAGGAAAGAGAGACAGAGAGATATAGAAATAAAGAGAGAGAGAGAGAGAGAGAGAGAGAGAGAGAGAGAGAGAGAGAGAAAGATCGAGATAGGGACAGACAGAGACAGACAGTGAGTCAGAGACAGCAAGACAGAAACAAGCAGGGAAAAAGAGGGATGGAGAGAGAGAGATAAATTCAGAAATTCAGATATAGAAAGACAGAGAGAGAGAGACAGAGAAAGAGACACAGAGACAGAGACAGAGAGAAACAGAGAGACAGAGACAAAGATAGAGGCAGAGACAGATTAGCCAGAGAACATTCTCTCTGAGAGAGAACAGAGCAGGTATTTGTATAATTGAGGTATCTCAGCACTGCTCTACCATGCCTCTGTGCCAAACTTGGTGTCTCTTTCCTCTCTCTGGCCAAGGAGTCTATGGCCCATTTAATTGCTTTTTTTAAACTTGATCTTTACCTAAATCCTCTCTGTCATTCTTCTGTATTCTCCAGGACCTTCCAACTCCAGTGTCCTGAATACTAAGGTCTTTCCCAGGACTGCCTTAATATCTTTTCAGTTTTAAAGCCTTTCTGTGTGCATGACTTCAGTCATTAAATAGCTATGAGTTCTGTTGGTTAAATCACACACATGCTTACTAACTAGGAAATGTGTTATAGGCTTCTCCATAAATTGGCTGCTTCTCTTTTGATGTGTGTGTGTGTGTGTGTGTGTATGTGTGTAAGAGAGACAGAGAGAGAGACAAAGAGAGAGACAGAGAGATGGAAAGAGAGAGAGACAGAGAGAGAGACAGACAGAGAGAGACAGATACAGAAAGAGACAGAAAGAGAGGGACAGACAGAGACAGACAGAGATAGAGAGACAGGGAAGTGATTTTGATTCAGTTCTAATCTGATCAAGAAGTGCCATGTGAAATCCATCACCACTGGCCTCATCTTATTTTTTTACACCACCCTTCTTTCACTTGACAAAGCGGTGTGTCGACCAGTGTGACCTGGGTCCCCATTCTCACATTGGTCCTGGTGTTTGGCTTCAAAATTCATAACATGGTGAGGATGACTCATGTTGTCAGGTCAGCTGAAGGGGGAAGCCCTTATGGTAATGATCGCTGGGTCTATGTGACAGTTCAGCTGGAATTCTCATTCTCCATCTCTTCTAATCAGGTCATGCTGGCATCCAAGGCTCATTCGGTATTTCTGGCCATGACTTTTATGAGATTGGAAATGATGCCTTGTCTGTTTCCCTAAACCCATGGACAGTTGAACAGTAGTGAAACTAGAAGAAATGAGTGAGAGTTACAGAGAGAGGCAAACTTAGGCTAGGTATAAATAAGGCCTTCTGGGTAATGAGAGTTATCCAAAAATGGCTTGAACTGCCTTGGAAGATGGAGCCCTATATGATTGGAATTCCTTAAGTTGAGAGTAGAAGACCACTCGTGGAGAATTTACAGGAAATTTAGGGGCTACAGCTCATAAAAATGAGTAGCTGGCTGGTGGGGACATCTCAGAGTAGGCTCTTTCTCCCATGTGCCTTGGGGTAGCAAGGTTCTTGGGTAAGATCTGATTTTTATTTCTCTGTAGGTTGGCTTGAATGAAGAAGTTCACGTTAGGTAGGAAAGGCCCTGGTGGGGAGGACCAACCTCCAATAGGCTGATGAGTCTGTTGGCTTGAGGATGCAGTTTGGAGGTCCTTCCCCATCTCTGATTTATCAGGACAGGATCCAGGTAGGGCTTCTGTGTACAAACATTCAGAAAGCCAGCACTTAAGGATCTTGCTAGCCTTATCTATGGAATAAAACACTCAAAAGGCCTCATGTGGAAGACAGAGAAGAGGGTTGTCATTTCTCAGATACATAGAGAACTGAACCAAATTTATAAAAAATAAGAACTACTCCCCAATTGAAAATGGTCAAGTAATATGAAAAGTCAATTTTCTGAATGAGAAATCAAAGCTATTGAAAGTTGTATGAAAAAGTGCTCTCACTCACTAGTGATAGGAGAAATGCAAATTAAAATTACACTGAAGTATCACCTCATACCTATCAGACTGGCTAGGAAAATGGCATGCTGGAGGTGATGTCAGAAAACCCAGGACACTAATACATGGTTGGTGGCATTGTCAACTAGTCCAACCATTCTGGGGAGCAATTTGGAACTATGCCCAAAGGATATAGTTTTATAAACTGTGCACAACCTTTGATCCAGCAAAATCACCACTAGGTGTGTATCTCAAAAAGATTAAAGAAAAAGGAAAAGGACCTATATTATAAAAATATTTATAGTAGTTCTTTTTGTATGGTGAGAAAGAATTGGAAATTGAAGGGACACTCATCAATTGGGGAATGGCTAAACAAGTGCTATATGATTGTGATGGAGTATTATTGTGCTTTAAGTAATAATGAGTGTGATGGCTTCAGAAAATAAACAACCTAACCAACCTGAGAAGACTTGTATGGACTCATGCAAAATGAAATGAGCAGAACTAGGAGAATATTGTACACAGTAACGGCAATATTGTAATGGTGATCAATTGTGAAAGGCCTAGCTACTCTAAAGAAGACAATGATCAGACAATTTCAAAGGACCCATGATGAAAAATACTATTAACCTTCAGAGAGAAAATTTATAAGCTCTGAGTACGATTGAAACATTTTTTGAACTTTGTTTTTGTGCTTTTTTGCAACCTAATTAATATGGAAATACGTTTTGCATGATTTCACACGTATAATTGATATCATATTGCTTGTCTTCTGAATGGGTGAGGGAAAGACTGGAGGAAGGGAGAATATTCAGAACTCAAATTTCAAAAAAAGAAAGTTAAAATAAATAAATAAATCTTGAAAAAGAAAAAAAAATAGAATTCGTCGGGGGGTGGAGAGAGAGAGAGAGAGAGAGAGAGAGAGAGAGAGAGAGAGAGAGAGAGAGAGAGAGAGAGAGGAGGTCCGGTCCTGTAATCTCTAAAATGGAGAGAAGCAATCACTTCCTTCTTTGACATCTTCCTGCCACCCACCCACCCCTACTTCCATCTGTCTCATATAGTTTCCATGTTCTGTTTCATACTCCAGTTATTTTTGCACAGTCTTCTCCTTCCAGTGATTAGAAGTTCCCCTGAGGGCAAAGACCAGGTCTTTTTCCAATGGCTCATCATGATAGGAAGGACACTCTGAACTCTCAGAACCTCCATCACCAAGGGATGAGCTGTGTAGTTCTGATGATACTAGAAAGATCTTTCAGTCCAGGTCTGAGGATGGTGCACACAATCATAGATAGACATCTAGCCTAGCTGAGTGTGTAGTGACAAATAAGCAGAGCTGGCCATTGAATGATTTATTTTAATTTCCTTTTATTTTTGGCTGTGACAACTCTTTAAATTATTTCTTAAGGCAAGGAGGGATTGAGATCTTCATTCATGGGGAAATGTCCACACCTAGAAAGTCCCTGAAGTTTTCATCTCTGGTTGACAAACTAGACAGCAACCAGAGAGAGAGGACTATCTGATGAGGGGACTGGAAGTTCTGTTGTGTTGTGATCTGGTGAAAGAATTTGGTTTGTCTTGGAGAAGGGAAGCTGGAGCCAGCTCATGTGGGGTGGGGGGTGTGCTGCGCATTCTTTTTTCATGCCTGAAAGACTTCCTAGGCAAACAAAAGAAAAAAAAAGAATCAGACTTGTCTTGCTTGACCCCAGGGTTTGGAGTGAGAGTAATAGGTGGGATTTATGGGGAGGGAGATCGTTACTCATTTTAAGGAAGAAGTTCCTAATAGCAGGGCTTCCCCATAGGGAAATTGATTGCCTCATGAGGTAGTGAATTCCCTGAGAGTAGAGGTATTTAAACAGAATCCAAACTGATCACCTGTCAAGGATCCGTGCAAGTATTTTTGTATTGATTATATTATATTTTTTGTCTCCTAATTTATATTTCAGATATTTTTATACTTATCTCTGCTACTAGACTGTAAACTACCTGAGAGCATGGACTATATCTCATCCGACTTTGGATACTCCATAGTCAGGTAGACTGTAGCATTTGGTACAAAATAAGCACTTGCTACATTTCTGTTGAATAAATGACTGGATGGGGAAAGTTCTCTCTCATGGATCCTCAGGTCCATATTTATATCTTCCAGACAGAGCTGAAGATGAAGTTAATGTCTGCAGCAGAAAAAGCAATTAGCCATCTGAAATGTTAGAATCACAGTTACACTTTTTAACTTATATGCTTTCTGCATAGAATCAAAGAATCACAGAATTTCAGAGCTGAAGGAATCTTAGCAGCCAACTCATCCAAGAAATATCTAAAGAAGCCCCGTCCCCACCTGCTCCATTCACCAGACAAGGGCTCATTCTGCCTTTATTTGAGGACCTCCAATGGGGTAGAAGTCACCACCTTTCAAGGCTGCCTACTCCATTTTGGACAGCTTTCACAGATAGGAAACTTCAGTAGCCTAAGCTATCTCCTTGCATCTACTACCTATCACTCCTAGTTTTGTTCATTGAAGAAAAGGACTCCTATTTTCTTTAAATTCATTAGGGTCGATTTCTGTGCCCAACATTCACCACCATGGTAAACTCACAATTTTTCTCTTTTCTGAGGGCCCAAGATCAACTAAGATTTTATTGTAATGCATATTTTAAAGATGTATCGAGTCAAAGCAAACAAACGATTATCCTTCACCATGGATATAAACAGTGAGCCAAGTCCCCAGTAGATGGATTTGCTAACTGTTCTTCTCCTCTTTAGACATGCCCTGTGTTTTCTCTTAGTCCTTGACAGATCTATTAATTGATAGTTTAATCGGTGTAATTGGAAGGAGTTTACTGGGGACCACTTTAATGTCAAGTCTAGTCATAAATTAGGCTATGGCAGGGCTCTTTCCTACTTTAAGATTTTGAGGTGAAAACAAGTCATTTTAATATACCGTAAAGACAAATTATACTTATTATCTGAAGGTAGGAGGAAATTTCTAGTCCAATAATAAGCATATTAAGTTGGATCTATGTAATACCTTTCTTCTCTAGAGCTCAAAGTACTTCCATAAGATTATCTCATTTGTTCTCCTAATGTCCCTGTGGGATAGAGAAGGGCAGATGTGAATCTACTTTTTGGAATTGGAGAAGCCCAAGCACAGAGAGGTTAGGTTTCTGGCCCAAGGTCACACAGTGAGTCAGCAGAAAAGCAAAGAGCTCAGAATGAGATTTGCAAATGGTCTTTTTGCCACTGCAACTCAAGCCTTTTCAAGAAATAATAAGGCAGCTTCTTTTCCTGATACCAGAAAGCTTAACATTCTCCATTAAATTAATATGTAATTTTAATAAAAATGACCTTTTAAAGGGCACTATTTTTTAGTAGCTGAGAATATTATCAAAGTAGTGCCTTGGCACAATGCAAGGAATGTCACAGTTAATGTCAGAAGAAGAGAGTTTGATCCCAGCATTACTGCCTCAAGGCTGCGGGGACCTTGGCAAACACCTCACCCTCCCATGCCTCAGTTGGCTCATTTGTAAAATTAAAGGGATTGTCTCAGCAGTCCTGAAGAGCTGTTCCAATTCTTAATGTTTGATCCTGCTGTGTGCCCAGAATGCATGGCTGGTATGTTGAAGAGACAAGACTCAAACCTTGACTTTCTGTCTCTATACTCACCCCATACAACCTCTTCTCTTGACCAAATATTGCCACTGATCTTGACGAGGTACAGGCTCTGGAAATCCCCTTGAACTCTCCTTGAATCTTGATCCTGGTGTTTGCCTGAGGTGTTTGCCTGAGGCTATAATTTCCTCAACTGGACTTTCATTATCCCTATGCCCAATTCTGTTACCCTTAACCTAGCCAAGGCCTCCATCTTCTGTTACCTCCAGATTGCCTTCTACTGCTCACCCGTGATCCTATCTAAACCCCATTCTCTTGGTTCCTGGCCTCTGACCTCTAGTCATCCTAGTCTACTGGCCACTCCCATCAAAATCTTCTCTGGACCCCTCCTCCAATCACCCCAGACTACTTGGCCAACCTAGCTCACTCTCGCAATCTGTCAGTATATAAGATCCATCTTAGTCACCATTAAGGTGCTCAGATTCAATCTGGCTGGCTTGCAATACAAATGCTCAGATTCCTTAAGAGTTTAGCCAGTGCTAAGATGCCTTAAGAGTCTAGCCAATATAGCAGATTCTTAATAAACCTTGTTTTCCTTTGGCTGAAAGAAGGCATGGGTCAAATTCATTATTGCAGGACCCATGTGTTTTCAGGGTCCAAGCATACCTAAACCTCAACAGTCTGAGGTTCTGGTATCATGTCATTATTATTGTTTTAAATCATGCTGGGAATAGGAAATCATGGCTATGTTCTCTTCTTACTGTCACCTCTTTTCCTGCCTAATATTGCCAATCCATTCCTGGAAGTCTAGGGCACTGGTATCATGGGTTAAAAAAAAAGGCATGCAGAAAATAGGAAATACCCCCTTCCCACTGAGTCAATCAATTTCTCTTACCTGAACTGAGAAATCTCTCAACACCGTCAGCAGCTAGCCTCTTGGCATGTGTATATGTTGTTTAAGTCTGTTTTCTTTCTGTTCTTTTCAGAGATGATTTGGCAAGATGAGTTGCTTTTGTGACAGTTGATCCTCATCAGAGCAAGGGTTAGGGAATTTAGACCTCATTAACCTTTGACTTTCTTTGTCATCCAATGTATTTTTGGAGCATTTAAAAATGTGACTTTGAGAAGAGATCTGTAGGTTTCACAGACTTACAGAGGGGTCTGTGACACACATTTGCACCAATAGCAAATTACCCATGTTCTAGATACTGAGCCAAAGCTGAAAATAAACTGTGGCAGCTCCATTGGAATGATGGTCCCTGATCTCCCATACCCCAATGATGCCTTCTGAAAGAAGATAGGAGTATGACCTCACCATCCTGAGGTTCAGGAGAGAGTCTAGAACACCAAACTGAGGCTCATTCTCACCACTAACCTCCAACTCTCATTATTTTGACCAATTCAGAATCAGGCTCTAATTCTCCCAAACTTCATGTTTAAGAATTACAAAGAATTTGTAAAGAATTCTTGGTGAAGAGTTATTAGTTAATTAGATGTGTGAATTACCATAGTAGCTGACTGGAGTAGGGATGGATAGTAAAATAATATTCTACAACAATGAATAAGACACAATCTCTGACCTCAAAAAGCTTTGAGTTTAGTGTGGGAAATATAATGTATATTTAATATGACCACAGTGTAGGGGAGAAATACATAAAAGCCAAGCAGAGTTATAAACTGAGGGTCTCAGGGAAATCTGATAAAGGACAGAATATTTTTACCTGGTGGGAAGAGGGAGCTACTAATTGTTAGCTGAATTGGACTGAATGGGGGGGGGGGGGGAGAGAAATGACCTTAATAATAATGCTGTTCTAAGACAGCAAATGCTCATTTATACTTTCAGATACTTCAAATCTCACTTTAAGACTGATTCATAAGGGTTTTCTATACAAGTTGTAAAATCATACACTCTTCGAAGCAGGAGGCAACTCATAGATCTATTGCATATGGGTACTCGAGCTTTGAAAGTAGACTATGGACTCCTACCCAGACACATGATTCTTTTGTATCCCTTCCTTCCTTCCTTCCTTCCTTCCTTCCTTCCTTCCTTCCTTCCTTCCTTCCTTCCTTCTTCCTTCCTTCCTTCCTTCCTCTTCTTCTTCTTCTTCTTCTTCTTCTTCTTCTTCTTCTTCTTCTTCTTCTTCTTCTTCTTCTTCTTCTTCTTCTTCTTCTCCTCCTGCTCCTCCTCCTCCTCCTCTTCCTTCTCCTCATCTTTCTCTTCCTCTTCTCTCTCTCTCTCTCTCTCTCTCTCTCTCCATAATAGAAGGAAATGCAAGATTTTATTTAGAGGTTATTGAAATAAAGGTGTATTCCTTCCCCCCCTCCGCATCTAAGTTCACCATTTCATAGACCCTTTGATAATCCATCCACAGGTCCCTTGGGGAATCAGTGAGTCTTAGGTTAAAAATGTTAGATCTAGTACAACCCTCCAATTTTACAGTGGATGAAAATGAGTCCAGGTAACTTCCCCCATTGTCACCACATGGATTTGGGGTCCCAGCTGGTGTCCCAGACGTCTGACTTTCAGCTTTCCATTATCCCAGTAAAGTATTTTCAACATTGACACAAGAATCCTAAATATAGAGTTGAAAAGAACCTTAGAGATCATCATCTATTCTAAGAATGACAAGTCTATCCTTCATTTTATAGGTGAGGACATTGATTTCCAGGGAGGTCAGGTATCTGCTCAATGCCATACAGGTAATAAACAGGAGAAGTGGGATTTGAACTTGTGTCCTCTGACTCCAGAATCTTTCCCCTGGACCGTGATGCTTCATGCTTTCTCATGGAAACACTTGAATTCTTGATTCTTCTTTTGCTGCAAAGTAAGAGTTGGAGGAAAGAGTAGAAGCCCCCCTACTTCTATTCTCATTCCATATTAGATTAGATCTCTCCAACAGACAAAAGTAGGAAAAAACACACCAAAAAACAAGATGAGCTACCGAGAGACAGATTTAGGCATGATGTGAGAAAGATCTTCTAACGATAGGACATGGCATGGGCTGCCTTGGGAAGTTGGGTTTTCTCATTCCTGGAGTTCATCAAGCAGAAGTATAGTGACCATATGGGAGATATCAGAGAGGATATTTTAGTTCTGGGGCATACTTGTCCAGATGACCTCTGAAGTTGCTTCCAGTCATGAGATTGTGCATTTCTGTGGTATTTTATTGGAATCATCATGGACCTTCCCAAGCACCATCTTTGCTGCTACAGTAGGCTCGAGTAAATGGCAAGCAGCCAAGAGCTGTATTTTTTCATAGACTCCACAAAGCCTTGCTTTTCCTAGGACCTCAAGGTGAGGAGAAAACCTATTCCCCCTCCATGCTCTGCACACGTACTCATTTCCACATGAGTAGCACTGGTGGCCGAAATGTGAGGAAAAATTAATATGCACTTAAGTGCTTGACAATTTACCCATAAGCCACCCTTGGTCTTTGATCCTTGGGTCTGAAGGATTTAAATCAGCTATCCCCACTAGCAAAGTGCTGGAACACTGTTATTTTATTCAGTTAATAAAGAGGCATTGACCCCATTACCTGCAACTTTAATTACTACTGGGCTGCAGCCCATCAACCCCAGTGCAGGATTCAGGACTCCTATTGAAGGACGTTGTTTTAACTTTCCAGGAGACAGACAAAAGGATGATCACTAAATCTGCTTTATCTATTGACACTGAGACCCCTTCAGGGTGCTAGGCTTCTGATTGGGAGAGCCCTGGCAGGAAGGTATTCTCCAGGCAGTGGGATGAAGTGACAGATTTTATGCTGAGCTACCAGCTGACTGCTGCTTGGATTAGGCTCTTAACCATATTGACTTAAATTATGTCAATTAAATGGAAATGAGAGGAAAGACTTTGCTAATATGCAAGCTACCTCACTAGGGACTCAGTTGGGTTGAGAAAACCAGGCCCTTCTTCTCGGTTTTCTATATAACTTGATAGCACTGGAATGCACAGGTCCATCTCCCTAACCAGAGAGGCAGCATGGCACATCACAAAGAACTGTGGGTTTGGAGGCAGGAGGACCTGGGTTCAAATCCTGGATCTGACACATGCCAACTGTGTAACCTTGAGCAAAGTACTTAACCAATCTGGGCCTCAATCTCCTCATCTATGTGACGAATAGGTTGAACTAAGTGGTTTCTGAGGTTGCTTTCTGTTCATTGCCCAAGTTCTGGCTTCAAACCTTGGTGACATCTGATTTTCCTGCTCCTGCACCAGCCTTTCCCCTATATAATCAGTTATTGGTTCTTATCTTTTCTATATCTGTATCTCCAATATTCATCTTCTACTCCACCATAGTTAAACCTCATTCTGCTACATCACTGCACTATTTTATAGCCTCCGAATTGACCTCTTTGCCTCCAGTCTATTATTTACACAGCTGACAAAATCATCTTCCAAAGGCAAAGGTTTCATGGCACTCCTTTGTTTGAGAACTTCGGTGACTCTCTGTTGCTTCTAGAATCAAATATAAACTTTTCTGACTGGCATTAAAGATTTTCTATAATCTGACTCTAACCAACTCCTCCTCATCCTCCTCGTCCTCCTCTTCCTCATCCTCCTCCTGTTCCTCCTCCTCCTCCTCCTCCTCCTCCTCCTTCTTCTTCTTCTCCTTCTTCTTCTTCTCCTTCTTCTTCTTCTTCTTCTTCTTCTCCTTCTTCTTCTTCTCCTTCTTCTTCTTCTTCTTCTTCTTCTTCTTCTTCTTCTTCTTCTTCTTCTTCTTCTTCTTCTTCTTCTTCTTCTTCTTCTCTTTCTTCCAATTAAGGTTAAGTGACTTGCCCAGGGTCAGAGAGCAAATAAGTGCCTGAGGCTGGATTTAAACTCAGGTCTTTTGATTCCAAGCCTGGTAACCTATGTATCATTGTGCCACCTTACTGCCCATCATCCAATTGATCCTTTCTCTAATGTCAGTAACCCTGACAAATAAGCCTTCAGTCTCTACATGAACACCTCAAGGATGGGAGGCCCATGGCCCAAGGCATCAACCTGCTTTATTGACATATTGCTTTTAGACTGAAGAGTATTGGTATTATTTTATGATCCCTTTCAGCCTCTCCAACATTCAGAAAGGAGATGACTGTACTTCTCTTGGAGTCAGAGGACCAAGTTCAAATCTCTGTTCAGACTTTACTGACTTGTGTGACCTGAGGCAAGTCTCATCCCCTTCTGGGCCCCAATATTGCCATTTATACAATGAGTTGAACCAGAGGATTGCTGAGATCTTTTCTACCTTGAATATTCAATTACTTAACACCTTCCTGCTTATGCAGGTCAAAGACCGTAGACTATATGCATCTTTAGGTCAAGTATAGTAGGTGCTTTGTGGTGTGCTTGAATTGACATGAATTCCCTTCCAGCTGTGCAATAATAATGTATTGTCCATCAGACAACAAGGCCCCTGACGATGACGGACCATTCTGTTTCCACAGTGGGGAAATCTGATTCCTCCATATATAGGGTGAATACAACTCTCTCAGGCCTCAGAACAGTCAATGGCTCTTGTTCTCAGATACAGAGAGGTCCTAATGGTGTGCCCAGGGGTCAACATGAGGAATGTCACATAATTATAGCCTGTCCGTGGAGCAGGCTGAAGTCTCTGAGGAGACAGGTGCTAGTGGCCATAAGAACCACAGCAAAGAACTTATCAGTACCAAGGAGCAGGTGACGACAATTCCCACATTGTCAATGACAAAGTCCTGATCTGAAAAAAGGAAGACATGAGTAATGGGCCAAGGTCACTTAGAATGACAAAGCTGAGTGGGAGGGGTACCTTAGATAGAGCTGTCTATCCTTAGGTTTTTATTGAAACAATATATAATAGAACAGAGAACATAACATATCAGAGCCAGTAGAGACCAGAGACCAGAGACCAGAGCATAAAGAATGTCCAAGATAGGAGGGAGTTTAGCAGATAAGATCCAGAACATTCAAGGTGTAAAGAAGTTCACTCAGACAGGAGAGAATCTTAGACTATAGGATATCAAAGCTGAGTGGGGAGAGTGGAGAGGTCCCTCATAACACAGAACACAAAGGATCAGACCTGGAAGGCATGTCAGAACCTGGAACAGAGAAAACTGGGTTCATTAGGAACCTTAGGACATAGAATGTAGCGCATTTCAGCTGAGAGGGACTCCAGAATGTTGAACATCAGAAGTAGGAGGTTCCTTCAAGTTCATTCAATGCAATGCCCACATTTTATAGAGGAGAGAACCATTAGTCCCACAGATTCTGACTTTTCCAAAGTCATTATTCAATCCAATTTAATTCATCAAACACTTATTAAACATCTTTTCCATGCAAACCACTATGTTTGATATTGGTAATACAGAAACAAAATAAAACAAGAAATTGAGTTTTCATTTCATTCCACTGAGGGCATATAAACATGGACATGGGTAAATAAACACACAACATATCTACAATAATGTTGGGTTTTGAAGAACTCCAACAATTAGCCTGATCACAAAAGGTCTATGCAGAGAATAATGTGGCAGTTGGGACAAGAAAGCAAAGGAACCAAAAAGACTGAAGGGAAGATGGACAGCATGGAAGGCTTGAAGGTATGCAGATCAGAGATGGTATGGCATGCCTAGCAACAATAAAATTGTAATGGTCTATGTTAGAGGGCATGAGGGCCCAAACATGGTGAGAGGAAAAGACAAAGCCAACAGATGTCATGGAGGTTGATTCATAAGAGCAAAGATTTAGAACTAAAAGGCAGCATAGGATCCTAGATTTTGCCCTGAAATGTGGCTATAGAGGACTTTGAGTCAAATCTCCTTTTACACTTGAAGAGAGGCACAGAGAGATCAAGTTATGGGTAATATTGCACATTTAGTATGTATCAGAGAGGAGATCTGAACCCAGGTCTTTGTGACTCCATATCCATCATGATTGTCATTGTGCTGGCTGTCCACTGTGCCCAAAATGCTTTGCCCCTCTTCTCCACCTCTTGGTTCCCCTGGCTTTCTTCATGACTCAGTTGAAGCCTGCCTTTCTGCAGAGACTTTTGCCCAGTCTCCTGTCTCCTAGTTCCTTTTCTTTTCAGATTACTTTCCCTCTACTCTGAATGTATTAAATGTATCTAGTTATTCACATGGTGTCTCACTATTTAGAATGGGAGTTCCTTGAGAGCAGGTCCTGCTGGTGTTTTGTCACCTGTTGGCAATCAATTGACTATGGTGAGTGGGGGAGAAGGCAAATTCAAGGCCAGCTCTGGGGCTATGATTCTGGGTTTTAGACTGTGTTGGTAAGCAAAATGGGTTCATAGCACTTAGTTCAACAAGTGCCCTTGAAGAGTTTGGTTTGTTTCCTTTGAGTAATTCAGTGTATTTCTTTGAGCCTTACAAGGGGCTAAGCCCCAGGCCCAAACCCCTATTAGGTGTAAAACCTTAGTGAGTGTGG
>CM053623.1:229345911-229375310 GCA_028646595.1 Phalanger gymnotis
CTGAACCTAGATGTTGGTAACTATGAAGTGTATTGGGTCTGTCTGTTGATGTTTTTAATTTGTTTGTACTTTGCTCTGAAGTTCAGTGTGCTGGCTTTTTCCCTGAACTAAGTGAATGATATTTGTATGCTGAATTAAAATAAGCTTGTCAATCCCTTTAACCTTGCTTTCCTTACTTAAGCAGATCAAAAGAACCTGTGCTTTGGCAGCTTTCTGGGTGCTGGCTGTTGGTGGATCTTACACCCCCACAACAGCTGCTAGCCAGATTGTTGAAACATGGACAGAACAATGATAATCATGTAACAGATGAAGGACTTCGGGTAGGGCATGTCAAGTTACATCTGGGTCACATAGAGTTTGAGAGGCTGAAATGCCAGGAGGCATCTAGAAACACAGGCCAGAAACTCAAGGTTGGGGTACAGATGTGGGGCTCTTATGCAAACCAGTTTTCTTACCTTCCTCAGGCAAAGGAGTCTTCAGGCATATCAGGGTTCCCTGCGCTGCTTTCCAGAGTCTGGAAAAACCTATCTTCCCTGGTCCAAAGTGGCTATAAGGTCTAAGATCATGTTGACTAAGAATAATTTGGCTTAGAATAACAGGAAGCCAGGAAAAGATGGCCACAGTACTGGAAGTCTGAGGGTTAGCCACCCCCACCATTGGGTGTCCTCAGGCCAGGAGAGAGCATTGCTTAGAGTGCTTTGCTCCAAATTTCCATAAAATGCCAATGATAAAATATCAGTCTTTGAACATTATGAATATGGATTTTTTTTAATATTGCAGCCCAGAGAAATTATTTGTCAAAGCAAATTGTCCCATTTTATCTCTGAGCTAGTATCTGTTCAGGGGCCAGGCAGGAATATTAGCTCAACAATGCAATTCCACAGAGAGTTGTTTTGCTCCTGCTATGTGCCCAGCACACAGTGCCACAGTGGCCACAGTGGCCACGTTTCCCCCATCACTTTCTCTGAGTTAGTGGCTCCTTGAGGCCAGCAGGGCACTGAGTCTGAGTCACCTGACAGCTGGAGGCCTTCCAAGCTCATTCCCATTCCCTCCCTGTCCCAATGGACCCTCCCTCGCAGCAGAGCATATCTCTGGGCCTGCTACAGTGGCCTCCCATGACCCTGCTGACATGGAGAGGTGTGACGTGCTTCATGCTCTAACAAGAAAATGACCAGGCCTGTCTGCCACGGTGGCCTCAGGACTCCCCAGAGCAGTGATGATTCGTCTCGAGCCTCTCAAGGACAACAGTGAGCCCATCAGGAGGATGGAGGCACTGATTGGCTAGAAGTGATGGGGATGCTGGAAGTAGCCTCGAGGTTATGGACCTGGAAGCCTGGATGATGCGGACTGCCACAAACAGCAATAGGGAAACTTATGTCCTGGGCCTGCCTGGTCTGACCTTTAGCAAAGTCTTGTCCCCTCTGTAAAATGAGAGAGTCGGAGCAGATCCAAAAGAGGCAGGCAAGGAGATACAGGAGGGTAGGGTATCTAGGGCCTGGCTGATGGAATTGCAAAACCTTTAGAGGAAAAAAAGACAACAGGGAGAGGGGACCTGAAGTGTTGTTAGGGGAGGAGGGATTAGCCATATTCTCCTTGGCCCCAGGGAGCAGAACTAGAAACACTGGCCACAATTTGCAGAGATGCACATGTAAGGAAAAACATTCAAACAAGCAGCACTTTTCCAAAGTGGGATTTTCTGCCTTGCTAGATGGTGAGTTCCCCATCAGATGGGGTCTTAAGATGGAGACCAGATAACTCCTTACAAGAATGGTGTAGAGAGGATTCCTGAAAAAAAAATAAACAAATTAAGTATTTACCATATGCCAGAAACTGTTAGACCCCCGTGATACAAATAGAAGTAAGAAAGAATTCCTGCCCTCAAGGAACTTACTTTCTAATGGAGAAAGGCAGCACATAGAGGCAAGCAGGGGCCAGGAACTGGTGATTTGGACAGGGAGATCAGAGCAATTGGTGACTGGAGGCAAAGGGTAGATGATAACCCTGTCTCAAGAAGGAAAGAGTTGGTTTAATCACTGTTTTCAGAGCTAGAGGTAAGAGTGTGAAAGGCAGGAGAGTTTGAGTCCAGACTAGAGGGAGGGAATGCTCCTTGGGGAGCAGTCTGGAGTGGGTGCCCCCAGGGCTCTGCCTTGCTCTCTCTTGGCGAGTGGGGTGGGGAGGAAGAACAGCATCCATCTCACTCTTCCCACTTTCTCTTCTTTACATAAGCAAATCTCTGCTACCCCAAAGACAAGGACTTCCAGGCCTGCTGTCTTCTGTCAGATGCTGGAAAAAGATGGCTCCATCCTAGGCTCTAGGTGGCAACATGAATGCATCTGGATATTTAGAGGGGGTGGGGCAGGAAAGAAAATATCTGTGTTTACAAAAGCTCTTTTACCAAGATTGTCTAGGCGGGCTCAGCTAAATTTAACCAGTAATAGCCCGTGCACGTTCTTGCTTTGTTTGATTTATAAATAACTTTTTTATCCCACAGAGAGATGTGTGTGTGTTTGTGCACATGCCTGTCTTCAATAACACTCTTAGCTGACTGTCATTGAGTCAGAGATCCCTGGTGTTTGCAGTGGTGTTTGGGGAACTCTGCTCTTCAGCTGGCCGAGACAGTGCTCACAGAACACAGCACGAGCGAAGCACTTTGAAAAAAGATTGAGCCAATTCCACCTCTGATACTATGTAGCCTCCAATAAGTTAATTAACTTCTCCGAGCCTCAGCAAATCAGTCAATTATAATTTATTAATCCCACTGTATGCCAAGCACTGTGCTAAGAGCTGGGTCTAGAAAGAAAGGTCCAAAGACAATCCCTGCTCTCAAGGAGCTTACAGTCTAATAGAAGAGACAACATGTTAATGACTGTATGGACAAGATTCGGACAGCACGAATTGGAATGATCGACAGAGGGCAGGCATCTTGGGTTCCTCAAGTGTAAAAGAAGGCTAATCCTATGGTGCTGTCCCCTCCTCAACCTTTCTGAGAACACTGAAACAATCTAGTGAGAGTCAGGATGCCCACCTAGAAGGGACCTTAAAGGTGATCAAGATCAAGTTCTTCATTTTATAGCAGAGGGAGCTGAGCACCTCTAAGGTAGGTGACTTGCCCAAGGCCACTCAGGAAACAGGATGCAGAAAAGGGATTCAAACTCAGGTCCTCTGAGTCTCTCAACACTGAGTCATGCTGCTTCATGGGTCATCGTCTTCATTATCATCATGACCACAACCCTCCATATTAGGTCAGAAGAAGTGATATAAGGACATTGTCAAGGTCTCTCTGAAGAATTTTGGAATTGATTGTGAGACATGGGAGATATTGGCACAGGACTGCCCAGAAGGCTGTACCAGTATCAAAGAAGGCACTATGCTCTATGAGCGAAGCAGAATTCTAGTAGATCAAAAGAATTATGAGATGCCGAAATTTAGAGCTATCTCCGTTCCAAATGTGCATGTAGATGATTTGTGCCCTACCTGTGGTAGAGCTTTCTGAGCCCATATTAGTCTGATCAGTCACAGTCAGTCTTACTGGACCTTGACCCCAACATAGTGATGTCATTTTGGTACTCTTTGAGTACCAAATCTACCAACCTACCAATCGATCTAATTATTTCCAAGATATTTAATCCCCGGAAGTTTTGCCATATGTACCCAAGTCCCTCCTCTTCCATTCCTGAATAACCAATGAACATCAGTAATGATCACAGCTGGGCTATATCCTGGAATTTCTGGCTGGATGATGAATATCTTTCATTCCTTTGGAGCTTGCTCTATTTTAGAATAATCACAGTTGGCATTACAAATCCCACATACGAATTAAATGACACAATTGGCTGGCATTTTTCACTGCTTGTTCATTTCATACATTTCTAATGGTTTGATCATCCATGCATCTTAATGAGGTTGGTTCTTCACTCATTAAACCATGTCGATGGCTACTTGGGCCAATGAACCCCACAGTGGGAGTAACATATTATCATCATTTCAAGAGTTTTTTTTTCTTTATAGTTTTCCTATACATTGTTGTAGAACTCCAAGGAACTTTAAGGCCATTGAGTTCAACTCTTCCATTTTATAGATGATAAAACTGAGGTACAAAGTAGTTAAGAAGCCACACATGATCACACAGTTAAAAAATATCTGAAGAATGATTTGAACTCAGATTTTCCTGACTTCAAATAGCAAAGCCTGAATAACTACTCATCAGGTATGTGGTTAAGGAGATTCTGTTAAGGAGATATAGGCTATGCCAGAGAATGGCCAATGAGGTCTGTTCCAATTCAAATTTAGGGAGAGCTCTGACTCTAGGAGGAATGAAAGCTGGGGCCAAGTCCCAGGGACTCCATCCAAGAAAATAGTTTTGGTAAGAATCACTATGCCAATGGGTTCAGAGAGGCACATGGAGACCTGGCTTTATTCAAGTCATGTCTCAGACATGCATTGGCTGTGTGACTCTGGGCAAGTCACTTACCTTCTTAATGACCATTGGCTTACCCTCTAATGCTTCAAGGATTAGAGCAGCTGCAAATTCTCTCTGCCAATGAAATCACATCTTGGCAAAGAAACAAAAGCATACAATAAAAAAAATGCATTATACAATACTAGATGGAAGCTACGTTTGCTTCTTTTCTCACAAAGTAGAGATTGTATGTGTCATTACATCCATTTTATGGATGAGGAAATAAGGTCAGAGAGGTAATACCAAAGGCAGACTCAAACTCATCTCATATTCATAGACTCACAGATTATTAGTGCTTGGAGATCATCTGGTGTAAACTTCATTACTTTATATACTCAGGTGAGAATGAAGAAACTGGCCCAAAATTATGTAATTAGTAAGTTATAGACTCATGAACCTGGAGCTAGAAGAGGCCTCACAAACCATAGAGTTTAACTGCCTCACTTGACTAATGAGGAATCTCAAGTCTCATTGGATTAAGTGACTTCCCCAAGGTCATACAGCCTTTGGTGCAGTATGATTTGCACCCAAGTCCTCTGCACCCAGAGTCAGTGCCTTTCCCACCGCAATAAGGCTCAAGGCCAGCTGCTCCCAAGGCCTGAGCAAACCATGCTAAGTCCCCCATCAGACTGACAAGGCCCCACCTGTAAGGTCTGAGCAGCCTTGGAGTCCTTCAGTTCTCAAATGTAAACTGCAAGTTGCCTCTCTCTCTAGAGCAGTTCCTGGAAGCTATCCAAGGTACCAGCCCCCTCAGCAGCAACAGGAACCTGTGTTTGGATGGGGTTCAGCAGAATGCAGCAACCAGTGATGTTCTCTGCCAGGAACAGCAGGTCGGACTGAAGCCCCAGAAGCTGGGCTTCAGCATGGAGGCATTCCAAGAAGGAGAGATTGATGGGTTCTCCATAGTGACCAGCATGTGGTAGATGGGTCTACATAAAGCTCTGCTACACCTGTAGCCCAGCAGCTAATCAGCACGTGACCCAGAATGAATGCAAGCATTCAGACTATTCTGGTGAAATGAACAAAACCCTTGGCTTGGAATCAAAAGACTTGCGTTCAAATTCTGTTTTCAGCACTACCTAGGTATGTGATCTAGGGAAAATCAATTTTGGTCTCTAAGCCTTAGTTTGTTTCAATTGTAAAATGGAGAACATCACCCTCTCAGTACTACTCTGACAGGTTATTTTGAGGAATCAGTAGAAAAAATCGTACAAAGCATCTATAAAAATGTCTCATGAATAAACAGAATATTTTAGAAACCTAGCTATATATTTAAGAACACCGGAGATCCCGATTTCTGAGGATAGAGAAATGATTTCTAAGAAGTTCTCCTTACTATCAAGAAGATAAGCCCAGAGATCTTTTTATTTCCACCGCCTGGTCATGCCAATCAATCATCCATACCACTGTCAGAATAACCCAACTTATTCAGAGTTGTGTTTATGTCCCCATTGTGCTTAAATCTCCAGTAGCCTTCTAGTATCTTCATCTATCTATCCATCCATCCATCCATCTATCGATCCATCCATCCATCCATCCATCCATCCATCCATCCATCCATCCAACTGTCCATTCATCCATTCATTTACCAGTATTAATTAAATATTTGCTATATGCAGTCCTGTGCAGTGAGAGGGGTAGATAACAGTTTAGATAAGACATGGACACTGTCCTCATGGAATTTGGTATAAGACACTGGATGGTGCAGTGGATAGAGCACTGGGTCTGGAGGCAGGAAGCCTCATCATCTTGAATTCATGTCTGGCCTCAGACATTTCCTAGCTGTGTGACCCTGGGCAAGGTATTCCACTCTGTTTGCCTCAGTTTTCTCAGTTGTAAAATGACTTGGAGAAGAAAATGGCAAACTGCTCCAGTATCTTTGCCAAGAAAACCCCAAAAGAGGTCACAAAGACTTAGATATGACTGAAAAAAATTGAACAACAACAAAGCAATAAAAATAAACTTAAAAGACAATGTTATGAGTTAATTGCCTCAAAGGAAGTAAACTAGATACTATGTGAATCTCATGAAGGACAACAAATCATGGAAGCCTCCTGGGAGGAAGGAGCTTTCATGGATGGCTAAGAATTCATCAAGTAAATAGTGACAAAGTATACATTTCAGAGTACAGATTGGCCAAAAGCACAGAGCTCAAAGAGTATAGGACAAACTTAGGAGACAAATCCAATTTCTTAGATTGTATTTTTAGTTGGGACTGGAGAGAGAAGGCTACCTCCAATTAGAGAGAGTCCACATGTCAGTCAAATAAGTTTGAATTTGGCTCTGTAGACAATGGGGTTCATTGGAGACATCTGAATAGAGCAGAGGTGTCCCCATTTCTCTGGATAAAAAGTGTAATTCAGACAGTGGTGTGAAGGAAGATTGGAGGGGGCACAGAGTGGAGGCAGGAAGATCTGTGGGGAGGTTCTGGCAACAACCCAGACAGGTGGTGATGAGAACCTGGACCTGGGTGGTAGCCATGTGTTTTTTTTAACATTCTTATTTAAAGTTTTGAGCTCCAAATTCTATCTCTCCTACCCCTTCCCTTAGATGGTAAGCAATTTGACATAGGTTATACATCAGCAATTTTGTAAGACATTTCCATATTAGTGATTTTGTACAAGAAGACATGAATAAAAGAAAAAAAATGAATGAAAGAAAATGAAAAATAGCGTGCTTCCATCTGTATTCAGTCAATATCAGTTCTTTCTCTGGAGGCAGACAGGATGTTCCTCATTAGTCCCTTGGGATTGTCTTAGGTTGTTGTATTGCTGAGAATAGCTAAGTCATTCACAGTTCTTCATTGAACAATATTGCTGTGGCCATGTGATCAGAGAAGCAGAGATATATGTGAGAGGTGCTGTGGAGGAGGAATCAATAGGACCTAGTGACTGAACAAAAGTGGGCTGAGAGAGAGTGAAGAATCAACATTGACTTGGGTTTCAAACATGGGACATTAGAAGGGGAGTGGTGCCATTACCAAAGATGAAAATAGGAGGATGTTTCAGTGAGAAGAAAGCAGTTTGAACTGGGATATGATAAGCAAGCCTTTCCATGGGGACACTTAAGTGGATATACCAGTAGACAACTGAAAACGAAGGTCTAGAATATGGAGCTGCATCTGCAAACACCACCTCACCTCCAGCAGCCTAACAACAAGCATGTACTGAACACCTAATACTGATATGGTCCTAGGCAAGGTGCTGGATAAATAAGACACAGATAAATAAGGATATAACAAATAATAAATATAGAGTGCACTTTTCCTAACCATGGTATTGTTGCTGCCTATGACCCTAGCCCAGAAGTGTCTATGTTCTGGGAGGCAGAATTTGAGCTTATGGAAGGAAGGAAGGAAGGAAGGAAGGAAGGAAGGAAGGAAGGAAGGAAGGAAGGAAAGAAGGAAGGAAAGAAGGAAAGAAAGAAGGGAGGAAGGAAGACAAGAAGGGAGGAAGGGAGGAAGGAAGGAAGAAAGGAAGGAAGGAAGGAAGGAGGGAAGGAAAGAAGGAAGGCAGGAAGGAAGGAAGGAAAGAAAGAAAGAAAGAAGGAAAGAAGGAAGGAAGACGGGGAGGCAGGGAGGGAGGAAGGAAGGAAAGGGGAGAGAAGGAGGAAGGAAAGGGGAGAGAAGGAGGGAGGGAGGAAAGGAGAAAGGGAAGAAGGAAGGGAGGGAGAGAATGAGGGAGGGAGGAAAGGAGGAAGGAAGGAAGGAAGCAAGGAAGGAAGCAAGGAAGGAAAGAAGGAAATATTTATCCAGTGTCTTCAGTATTCCAAACACTGTGCCAAACCCTTTCCAATTATTATCTCATTTGATCCTCACAGCAACCCTAGGAGGTAGGTGCCGTTATTGTCTCCATTTCATAGTTGAGGAAACCGAAACAGACAGAGGATGGGCAGCTTGCCCAGCTAGTAAGTGCCAAAGGCCAGCTTTGACCTACTCTCTTCCTGGCTCTTTCTACTGTGCTATCCAGCTTTCTCTATTTCTAGTTAGTTCCAGGAGTCTGATGACTTCACTTAATGCAGAAGGATGGTGCTGATGGTATTCCATGTGTGAGAAGAATATCCTAGAGATTTTTTCCTTCCCACAATCCCATTTAGGTACCATTCCCTTGGCCTTAAGGAAGAATAATGTATGTGGGAAGGGAGAGAGGGACAAGTGGATATCATGGATGGTAGACAAGAGATGGCTTAAAGGATAATATTACCACAATTTCCAAAGATTAGAGTGTGAATGACCCAAAGGTCAATGGGAAAGTCCACAGTAGAAATAAGCATTCTCTAACATGGTTCTCATATCTCCTGTCCAATCGAAGTAGGAAAGTAGGGACTCTTGACAAAATGTGGACATGGAAAAGGAGGTGGGCAAGTCATGGTATCTGGGATGAGGGATAAAAAGCAAAGGACAGATTTTGTAAAACATCCAAGAGAAGGTTGGAAAGAACCTATATGGAGGCTCTATTGGGAAAAAAATATGGACTAGAATCTCACAGAATGAAAAGGTGAGAGTGTATTTTAATTTAGACAGATTGGGGGAAGGATGCCTATATGAACTCCAGGATTCTCTCATCTACTGAAGTTTGGATTTAAAAAAAAATACCTTTCTAAAAATGAGATCTATTCCAGAGTGGAAGAGGTTGTTGTAGAGGTGATGAGTTCCTGATTACTGTTGGTATCCAAGCAAAGAGTCAAAGATGACTTGCCAAGGGTATTGTTGCAGTGCTTTCTCTTCAATTGCAGATGGTACTGCATGACCTGAGGGACCCCTATCAGCTTGGAGATGTTAGGATGCCAGGCTCTTCCCCCTAGATTTAAGTTTGTTTTAGGGGTTAGCCCTAGATAGCTTCATCATATTTACTAAATATTAATCTTGATATAACTAAACATTAATCAAATCCAAGGTGCCTAGTGAGTCACCAAAGAGGTCCACTAAACCCTGACTGCTTTAGAAAGGCCATGTCATTCAGGGTTGACACCCCCTCCCTAAGTTCTATTGGCTCAAGAATTCTCCCAGACTACCTTTTGCCTTGAATATCTAGAATCATCTTTTCACATCTGCACTGCCTAGCCTGGTCAACATAAATCTTATGGAAGAAAGGTAAGTCAGGAAAGGTTAAAAAAAAAAGAGGTCTGGAGTAGGGGAGGTATCCCTAGATCTTGGAATCATTCATCAATACGGCAGTGGGTGCTGCAACAGGCTCTAGAGCCACCCGATTTCCAAGTTTGGATTGTCCAATGGAAAGGATGATATTCATAGCCCTAAGTGTGACTTTTCCTCAGAGAACTGAAAATTTAGAAGGTGCCAATGGCACTTGTAATCCTTTAGCTATTTAGGAATATCCGAAGTGAATAGCTTAGTATCACAACCTGTTAATGAATGTAGAAGGCTACCAGACCACATGCCCTTCCCTCCATCTTCCCAAGAACAATCTTGTAATGTCTGGGAGCTTCATCCATGGGAGGCATATCTTAAGTCCCCTATCTCTACCCAACATATACTGTGGTATCCTAAGCACTCCCTCCCACCAACTGAACTTATTTTAGAATACTGGTTAGAGGAAGATGGCTGCACCACTGTGGGTGAATTAAAGTCTTCCAAGTATTGACATTGTCATCTCATGAGAATTTACAATCCCCACTCCCCGACCCCTAGCTCAGTGAGTCTGTGATTCTGTCCCCTCCAACTCCATGATTCTATGATCCTGAAAGGAGAAAGATGCATGCATGCAACCTCCAGGCTGAGTTCAACTATTTCCCTAAATATCCCACTGCTTTCCAAAAAACAACTTAATCGCTCATGAAACTGACAGCTGAAACTTTCTTTTTGTCCCCTTTGGTTATGATTCCATCAGAGCCTCCAAACCCTCTTCTCTTCAGTGTCTCACCATGACATGGAGGCAGTCCAGGGTCCTTGAGGCTGTGCTAGCTAAGTACAAGCTCTGTCAGGTCCCACCTAGGAGGGCTAGAAGCACAAAGGATAGCAGCCTGTGACAGGATCAAGACAGGGTGATCATAGACATATGAAAAAAATGCTCTAAATCACTATTGATTAGAGAAATGCAAATCAAAACAACTCTTAGGTACCACATCTCTTCTGTCAGATTAGCTAACATGACAAAATGGGAAAATGATGAATGCTGGAGAGGATCTGGGAAAAGTGGAACATTGATACATTGTTGGTGGAATTGTGAATAGATCCAGCCATTTTAGAGAGCAATTTGGAGCTATGCCCAAAGGGCTACAAAAATGTACATACCCCTTGACCCAGCAATACCAGTCCTAGGGCTATGTCCCAAAGAGATCACACAAATGGAAAGGGACCTGTATGTAGAAAAATATTTATAGCTGCTCTTTTTGTGGTGGCAAAGAATTGGAAATCAAGGGGATGCCCATCAATTGGGAAATGGCTGAACAAGTTGTGGTATATGAAGGTAATGGAATATTATTGTGCTATAAGAAATGGGGTGGATACAGACTTCATTACAACTTGGAAAGACCTACATGATCTGATGCTGAGTGAGAGGAGCAGAACCAGAAGAACATTATACACAACCACAGACATATTGGTTCTGTGATGACAAACTTTGATAGACTTGCCTCTCCTTAGCAATACATGGCTCAAAGACAGCTCCAAAGGACTCATGATGGAAAAAAAAAAAAACAAAAAACAAAAACAAAAAACTAGCTACATCCAGAGGAAGAACTGTGGAATCCGAATGCAGATGGAGACAAACTATTTGCTCTCTCTCTTTTTTTCATCATTTTTTTTTGGTTTTGTTTCTTTTCTCTCATGATTCATTCCACTGGTCATGGATCTTCTTTGCAACTTGACTATTGTGTAAATAAGTTTAATGCAAAGGTTTATGCAGAATCTATATTGAACTGCATGCCATCTTGGGAGGGGAGAGGAGAGAAGGGAAGAAAATTTGAAACTCAAGAACATGTAAAACTGAGTGTTATAAACTAAAAATAAAAAAAAAAATCTAATTGAAAAAAAGCAGAGGTGATCTTTGCAAAGAAGGCACTAGCACTGGTGGGGGAAGGCATGAAGAAGATGCCTAGTCAAAACCAATGGTCCCTTGGAAGATTGGAACTGACTAGAATGGAGAAAACCTACAGATTCTCTGGAAGATTGACCCTGTTGTTTGATGAAGTGATCCTGGTCTTTTGCATGAGTATTTAGCCTGAGCCTGCCCACCCCCCTCTCCTGAATATGATGCCCCAGAAGCCTGCTGATGATGTTGGGGCTTCAGGCAGAGGTGCAGGTGATGAGTGTCCACTTGAGCCAATGTCTCTGGTGCTAGCTGTGAGGCTTCCTTCAGAAATCCTCTCCCCTTCTAAAGTCACTCAATTGTATCTTCTCCTTTGTTTGCAGAAGGGGCTCTTTGCAGAGTTGAATTTGCTCTCTATAAATATTGTCACTGGTGACTGTGCCTACAGTCTGCCAAATATTGTCTGTTGTTGCTTAAAAGAAAAGAAAAAAAAACACTTTTTTCATTATTTTTTTTTTGTTGTCCCTGGAAAGTAAGGGGTCAGGGCCTGGTTCCCCTTGCCCTGCATCCTGTCTAGGCAGTGCCAGGATTGGGAGTTAGCAGTGACTGGGCTCGACAGGGCTGAATCTCAGCTCTCCTTCTGGAGCCAGGCTGGAGGATCACAGCATCTCAGATTTAGAGCTCAGAAGGATTTGGGGATGCTTTCATCATTGGATTATAAATTTAAAATAGAGGTTCTTGGCCAGGGTCCATTGATCTATTTCAGGAGTCTAGGAATTTGGATGGGGGGGAAAGAAGAGAAAAGTATGTCTTTATTTTCATTGACCTTTAACTGACATTTAGCTTTTCCTCCAATTCTTAAATTTTTAAAAAAAAATTAGGAAAGGGATCCCTAGATTTAGCCTAATTGGCCAAGGGCACCAGTTATACCCAAAAAGTTGGATCTGATATAGTTCATCCCAATAGGAGATTGAAGCTCAGAGAGGTTCAGACTTTCCCAAGGTCACAGAGTTGGCAAGTATCTAAGCCAGGATTTGAACACGAGTCATCTGACTTTAGAGCCAGCCCTCTTCTACTGTTTCAATCCCTGAAAATCAGTTTTCCCATCTTCCCTGGTGATACAATGGTATAATCAAGTTAGTTCCCCATCAGTGTGCTGAATGAACAAGCTGATGGCAGCATGGCTTAGACAGAGAGATGAAGGAAAGCAGCTTATGACCAGAGCCCCCACCACACCCATTTCTCCTTGACCACTTCAGCCAAGGGTTTGCATGCTCAGGGAAATACCTCCCATGTAATCATGGGCACCAAGTCAGGAAATGGCCTAGGTCTCAAAGTCATCAAGAGACCTGGATCCAAACCCTTCTTTGGACACTTCCTAATTGTGCCGCACTTCATGGTTATGATGCCGCATACACCTCCTCCATGGCAGGGCTGTGAGAAACAGACTTTGTGAACTGTTGAGATTGAGTGGTTGTGATTCCCAGAGTTCCTCTACAGCCGATGGGAAGAGTTAGCCCGAAGCAAGCAGTCTAGGGAGTTTTTGAGCCTGCTCCTTGGCAGCTCTCAGAGCTTCACAGAGTCCACAGGACCCCAGGGGCCACGTAGCCAACTGTACCTCCAAAGGAATCCCCTCTATGGAATGTCAGTGAGAGGGCAGCAACTGCCAGCCAGGGGGAAGCCACTGCTGCTGAGGCTGCCTCTTTCGCTTTTGGAGAGCTCTGTCTGTAGGTGCTCCTTATGGCAAATGTAAATTTTCCCTGAAAATTTCCCTTCTCTTTAATTTTTCTTCCTCCTAGGGCTAAGCAAAGCTAGTCTGACCCCTCTTCTGCATAATATTCTTTCAGCTACTTGAATATGGGTATCATGTTTGCCTTTACACCCTGCTATTCAGCCAAGTCTTCTCCAGGTTAAGCACTCCATTTCTTTCAAGTGATCATCATATAGTCCCTCTCTATCCTAGGTATTATTCAGTTTATCAATGTTCTTCTTAAATTGTGGTCCCAAGAAGTGAACATGATGTGCCAGATGGTGTCTGACCATGGCAAAAGACAAGGGGATGATCCTCTCCTGCTGATTCCTGGAAGAGAACGTCAACCTCTAAGTTTATATATCTTGTTTGGGGTTAAAGGTGGGTCACACATGCGACTCACCAATGTGACCTAAAAGCATCACAAAAATGCTACTTAAACCCACGTGGTCCAAAAGCCTCTGATGTCACAAACATGTCACTCAAACCCATATAAACTAGACTTTCCCTTAAGGCAAGGAGGCCATCAAGAACTCCTAATTTAATCAAGGAAACAAAGGCCAAACTCTTCAAGGGCATTTGATTGAATAAGTTCTAAAAGCCCATCTTGATTGCCAATACAGAAGCCCAGTTGACTTACATGAGCAGATAGCCAGGCACTGGTGAGGATCTCTATTTGTCCCAGGAGTCCACTCCCCAGGTCTCCTCCTGGCTCACCCAGATCTGACGTGCCTTTTGCAGAGGTAGTGTCTCTAAGCATCATGAAATCACAGAATTCCGCCTAGAACTAGACTGAGCCTCCCAAAGGAATCATGTCAACCCGAACTGAGAGAAAAACCCCTCCTCATCATCTATAGCAAGCAAGCCCCAGCCTTCCCTTAGAGCCTTGAGTGACAAAAGCCAACTGTCTGGAGGGAGCTGCTTTCACTTCTGGGCCCCTCCAACTTTTAGAAACCTTTTCCTCATCTCAAGCCTAAACTCAAGCCTCAGGCTTCCCATCTATTGCCTCTCATTCTGCCCTGTCCCTGGGAACAACTTCCTTACCTTCCAACCCAGAATTCAGAGGGAGGCAAATGACCCTCGGTGTCCCCACTCTACATGAGATAAGTTGTTCCCTTCTATGCCTGGTGGAGATCTGTAGGTTGCTGAGCCCAATTCCCTTCCCCACCTGATAAAGGAATTCACTCTGTGGTACTCCAGGCCCTGCTCAGACATTTCCATTGACAAAGGGCTCCCCACAGCTGGCCATTGGTGATCATTAGATTACTCCAATGGTCATCCTGGAAGAAAGACTCCAATGCCTTTTTGTTTGGTTTTCACCAAAGGCCATTCATTCTTCCTCTCTCAGTATTACTTTTCTTGTCAGTAACACACACACATAGACACACAGACACATACACACAGAAACACACACACACACAATCTATATTTGTTTTTATTTATAATTGTATTCAATTTTTATCTAGAAATCTATATTTATGTAATAAAGATATATGTATAAATGTGTATATGCGCATGTGTGTACACATACATGCACACATATACACACACACTTGTGCTGCCGACCTCACAGGGTTCTTGTGAGGAAATTACTTTGTGAGTTCGAACTTACAAAAATCAGTAACTTTTATTATGTTTTGGAAGATCCCCACTTATCACTCTGCATTTTGCCCTCTTTAGCCATACAAAGCCTGTAACATCAATCAATTAACCGGTATTTATTATACACCTACTCTGTGCCAGGCACTGTACTAGGTTGTGAGACTACAAAGATGTACAATGGAATAGATTCTGCCCTTGGGAAGCTTATATTTTAGCTGCAATCCATTGAGCATTTGTTAAGGGACTAGTGGAAGGAAGGAAGTGGGAAGAGCAAACAAGCATTTATTAAGCACCTCCTGTATGCCAAGTATCATACTAGGTAGTAGGGGTACAATGACAAAATTGAGCTCGCCCTTGTCCTCATTCAGGCTCCACTGAATATTATGTGAAAAGAGCTATGGTGGGCTAAGGTTATAAAGAAGAAACAAACACCAAGTCCTGCCCTCCCTAGCTTGCAGTCCATTCAGAAGGAAGTGCTTTCCCTCCAGCAGAGTGCATGCATGAGCAGATAGGCTGGGATGGAGAAAAGGAGGGGCTCTGAACAGCCCAGTGGAATTTGAGAAGGGAAAGCAGAGTTCTAGGCTGGGCAGGAAGCAGAGCCAACCCTGTAGTGGAGGGTGGTGATCTGAGGTGAGCTGTGAAGACAGACAAAGATTTCTTCCCTAAAGGAGAAGCGTGGTGACTTTTCGAGGAAAACAGGTCCTAGGGAAATAAACCACTGCATTTTCCTGCATATAATTCTTTGGGGCTTACTTCTGGAAGCTTTGCTGTGAGATCATATTATTAAATACCATATTTTACATGAATGTGCATGGCTCCCATTTGAAGGGATCTCCTGAGGCTTGTGGAAGGTACAATGACCCAAGTAATTCTGGAGAAAATGAACCCCGCCCCAAGATGCCCAAGCCCCATGTCTGATACAGAGGAACTGCTCAACAAATGCTTTCCTATTCCTTGAGGGCAGGAACCATATAGCCTTTCTTTTGAAGCCATCCAGACCTCAGCACAGTGCCTGGCACTTAGTAAGTGCTGAATAAATACTTTTATTGAGAGAAAAAAGGAATTGAATTGAAAATTCCCCAGTGTCCTCTGCACAACAGAGTTCCTTGATTGTATGTGTGTGGGGTGGGGTGGGGGGATAAGGGGAACTAGGATCCTCCGGGAAATGGTGGGGTGGGGGGTGGTCAGTGAAAGAAATTAATTGCTCCTTTCATTCTGGGACAAACTAGTGCCTGTAGAAAGAAAGATGGAGAGGTGGAGAAAGCTTCTGATTTGGCCGATGCTGAGTGACCTTGGGGGAATCCCTTCCTCCCTTGTAAGACCAGATCAGGGATAGCTACCAGCAGCCCAGGACATTCCTTGAGTGCCTGGAAAGGAGATTAAAATGTAATTGGGAAGTATTTAGCATGATCAATTAAAAATACAATCAAACACCAATAATATTACATTTCGAGTGAGTCCCTGCGCCTCGGGTAGGGGTCTGGTGAGCGGTTTAGTGAATTTCATTTCTCTTTGGGTTAGACACCGTGGATCTAGATGCTCGAGGGCAGAGATTGATTCTGCTGGACCAGCCTCAGTTTGCCTCAGTTTCCTTATCTGTAAAATGGAGATAACACCAGCTCCTAAGCTCCCAGAGTTGTGAGGATCAAGGGAGGTACTATTTGTAAAGTACTTAGCAGGGGCTTGGAAACTAGTGGGTCTGCAGGCCATTAACTGTAATCTGATGTTATTCAAATGCTTTGCATACTCATTCACTAATCCCTTTGGGCTACCATCCACTAAGCCTACAGTGATGAGTGGGTGCTCTGGGCCAGCCCCAGGCTGGGCTTCCACTCTCTAGACTTCAGGACCTCTAAAGATCTGGGATTAGATCCCAGTAGACACTTCATCCAGCAGCAAGGAGGGACCTCAGGGGAGGGACCTCAGAGGAGGGGATGTCAGGGCTGGGAGGGGCCTCAAGACAGAGAAAATCAACTGGGAGAGGCCTTAATGATCACAGTGTCTGACCCTACTATTTTACAAGTGAGTACCCTGAGGCCATCCATCTCTAGCAGAGACAAGAGCACAACCACCCTCTATGTTGACCTTGTCTTTGCCTTGCCTCAACCAAAGGTTTTCTCTCTTAGTAGGACTAATCAAAGCTTGATCTTAGGGATGGGAAAGGTTTTGCTATTTTGGGGTCCCTGAGGATACATTGGGCCATTGGGCGGGGTGGGGCGCAGTGCATTTGCCAGTGGAGCCTCCTTGAGGCTCAAGGGACATTTGCTAATTGAGTGAATGAATAAGTCTCACTCTCATTTCCTCCCACTTCCTTTCCTTCTTCTCCTCCAGTGCTCTCCCCAGGCTATAATGCCTCCCAGTTCTCAGTCAGCCCGGTGTACTTTAACCCAGAAGTCTACCAAGCTGTATAGGCACTGGAAAGAACATTGACCTTGGCCCTGAAGGATCTGGCTTCCAATCTCAGCTCTGTCACTTGCTCCCCATGACCTTGGGCTTCGTGTCCACATCAATCCTGTGGGCCTCAGTTTCTGAGTCTGCCAAACGAGGGCACTGGTCTAGCCACCCACTGAGAGGCCTTCCAGCTCCCAGCTGAGGTCCAGACAAGAAATCAGAGGTCAGGGGGTGGAGGAGCAGACTTCTTGTTGCCAGAAGCCTTCCCACTGCTTGAGGACACTGGCTGCTTTTAAGTACACCATCGGGAGAGTTTGATATATTCTTTGTGCTTACTATTTATTTAATTTTCTTTCAGCATCATAAAGTAAACATGTTTATATTCATGTTTCCATAGATCACCGAGACCTTCCATCCTTTATTCATTTCCAGTATTTTTCCAAAATGCGCTTTTTTATTTGTATTATTTTTTATTTTGTGCTGGCTTTCTGAGGATGGGGGCAATTGGATAAATCAGAGAAATAAATAATAGACAAAAAGACATTTCAGCTGCAGCAAAATCAAGTCTAAACTTTCCTTGGAGAAAAATGAGATAGGAGAGAGAGTGACAGTTTCAAAGGCTTCAGGCTGCTCCCCCCACCAGCCTCAAGAGAGGGGAGCAAGCTAGGGATGGATGCTGCAGCCCTGGGAGTTCCAACTTTCCTGCTCAAAGCTCTCTGATTCCCCAGAGCCCACTGGCCATCTCCAAGCTGGCATAAAGCACAAACTCCTCAGCGAGGCATGCAAGACCTTCCCTATTCCAGACTGGACCTACCTCTCGAGCCTCAGGCCCCCTCACCCCCTCCTGAGGTGATGGTGGTGGTCCTAATAATGCCAGTGAACATAGCAGCCAGACTTTCTATAGCACTTTGAGGTTTGCAAAATGATTTAGATATGTTATCTCACTTAATCATCTCAACCACCTTGGGAAGTAGGTGCTATTATTAAGTCCTTTTTATAGATCAGGAAATTGAGGTAGACAGAAGATAAGTGACTTGCACAGGATCATCCAGCTAATAGTAATCTGAGACTGGATTTGCACTCAAGTCTTCCTGATTCCAGGCTCAGTGCACTAACCATTGCACTACCTAGCCACCTGAGGGATTGTGACCATGTGATCTATGTTCCAGTAAATAAGGGTAACTCAGTCATAGAAAAAGCACTGGCTTGGGACCTGGGAGAAAAATAAAAACAGAAACAAAACAATGACTTGTAATTTGAGCTCTGCTCCTCACTACCTATGGAACCAGCCAGGGTTGGGTGGGGGAAGCTCATTCCTATGGCTGAGCCCAAGTCTCCTCTGTTAAGGAAGCTTCCTGGACACAACTAGAGGCCAACAGGAAGAGGCTGCCTCAAGGGAGGCCCGGCTTGAGTGTCACCTCTCTCCTGGGGCCAATCAAGGCCAGGCTGTGTCACCTTTTAGGGACAAACTAGAGTAACCTATGTTGGGTGAGGGGGAGAAGAGTGAGGCAGAAACCTGGTGGCAGGTGGTCCTATCATGCTTTGTGACCCTAGACAGTCAGAGAGGGAGAGGGAGGGAGAGAGGGGCCAAAGAGCAGGCTAAAGGATGCACTTCCAAAGGCAGGGTGGTCAGTCAATATGCATTTATTAAGCACCTACTATGTGCCAGGTGGGGCAGCTAAGTAGCTCAGTAGCTAGAGTGCTGGGCTTGGAGTCAGGAAGGCTTGAGTTCAAATCTAGCTTCAGATACTAGATGTGTGACCTTGGGCAAGTCACTTAGCCTGTTTGCCTTTATCCACTGGAGAATGGAATGGCAAGTCTCTCTAGTATCTTTGCCAAGAAAACTCCATGGAAATATTGGGGTGCTATGGTCATTGCAGTCATCAAGAGTCAGATGTGATTGAATGACTGAACAACTCAACAACAGCAACAACCAATGTGCCAAGCACTGGGGATACAGAGAAAGGCAAACAATCAGCTCTGGAGAAATGAACAGTTTGTGTATGTGTGTGTGTGTGTGTGTGTGTGTGTGTATGTGTGTGTGTATGTGTGTGGTATGTGTTTATGTATGTGTGTATGTGTGTGTGTATGTATGTGTGTAGTATGTGTTTATGTATGTGTGTATGTGTGTGTATGTGTCTGTACGTGTATGTGGTGTGTACATATGTGTGTGTATGTTTGTGTGTGTGTGTGTGTGTGTGGTGTATGTGGATGCAGATCTTTCAACACGATTAGTGGCAGACTCTGTGCAAAGCTAACGAGTGTCTGGGACCCAATTCCACAGTCTCAGAGACTCTCTTATCAGAGAAACATTAGAACCAGTGAAAGGGGACCCAGTGTCAGCATCTTCAGATGATGTTGTAAGAGACTTCAGGACAATGGTGGGGATCAATGCTGCCAGCTATGGATCCTCAGGGATTCAGCACTTTAGTCATACTAGATTTAGAGTCAATAGTCCTCAGTTCAAAACCCATCTCCAAAGTCTTCTATCTATTCAACCTTGCAAACATCCCTTCTGTGGGTCTCAGTTTCCTCATCTGTAAAAGGAGAGGATTGGATAAGATCATCTCTAAGATTCTTTCCAGCTGTAGACAGATGATCCCCAAGACCCAATACTAAGAGAAGACTGACCAATGAGGACCCAATCCTGGGAGCAAGAGCAAGAGGCTCTTCCTGCAGTCGACCCAAATGGGGGCTGTGGTCAAGGGCTCTTGTGGTGTGCTTCTGGAGGGGCCTGATGATGGAGGGCTCCTGCCCTAGATTCCTGGCATGCACAGACCTCATGTTTCCTAACACTTACTGAGTGATGAAGGAAAACATTTTGATTGGCTACCGAGCCAGAAATTCCTGTGAATACCAAGGATACTAACCAGCCAAACCTATCTCTCTTTTTTCTGATAGCAAAAAATGAGCAACAGAGGGGCTTTGGGCCTTCATCTCTTCATGTGTGTGCCATTCAGCCTCTGCCTCCTTATGTCTACACTTTCTGTGAGTGTTGGGGATAGAATGGAGTACTGGGCTATGGCCTTGTGAGTTTTGAAAGGTTAGAATGACCATCCCAGGTCAAAGAGCTGGAATCTAAGCTTGCAGGGGAGTACATAGTAGAGGGGAGACAAGGAAGGAAAGAAGGAAGAAACGGAGGAAGGAAGGAATGAAAGAAAGAAGGGAGGGAGGAAGGAAGGAAGGAAAGAAGGGAGGAAGGAAGGAAGGAATGTAAGGAGGAAGAGAGGGATGGAGGAAATAAATATTTATTAAGTACTTCTTATGTGCAAGACACTTTACAAAGAAAGTGGTTTTACAAAGATCTCATTTGAAGGATTTGGCTCAGCAGTAGATCAGCCTAGCAGCCATGACACAAGGTCCTGACTCTTCTAGTGCTTTTGCCATGGCTTAGTGAACCTGGTGGGACTAATATTTGTAGGGGCCACTTTCAGTGGAGCCTACAGTCCCCAGATACTGAGATGGTAGAGGTATACCATGACCTGATACAACGGGATGTTTTTGTCCTTGGGTTCATGTTGTAATTTTCAAGGAATTATGCCCTTCATAATAGCTAATTCATACTAATTGGTTAGTTGACATTGGGACACTGATCACTGGAGATTAATATTGGGAGGAACTCACCGGAATGGAGGCTTAAGCCAACAACATTCAAAGAATACTGTCCCTTGGGGTACTCCTAGAAGCCTGAGGAAGAGGATGCAGGCAAGCTGCACACTAGGAACCCTAATCTAAGCTGCTTGTGTGTATGTAGGCAAAGAAAGTAAGCCCTGAGCATTGCTGTACTGCAGTAAGCAAGCAGAGGTTCTCCAGACACCCAAATAAGGAGAACAATTCACCAGAGGGACTCAAGCCATAACCTAGGAAACAGTGAGCTTCTCATGCCCCGTTTCTGATTGAGAGCTCCCCAAGGACCTTCAGTCATGGACTCAATATTTCCTCATTAGTCACCCACATAGGAATAGAGTGTCATCTATTTCCAATATTAAAAGCATTTATCTTGGGTCCTGTATTATGAAAATTAGATACTGACACTTCATAATTGTTTAAACCTTTAAGTTTTAGTAGTGTCTTTGAAAATCTCTGCTTCTTCTAATCCCTCAGATTTTTATGATACTTCTGTCACCATGTGGAGCTTTTTTTTTTTTCTGTTAAACCTCTAAGTGTCAATTTTCCCCAAAGAAAGTAGGAAATGGAGTGGAAATTTCCAGATGCAAGGTCTGTCTTGAAAGGTGAGAGGGGCTGCCCCACAGAGCCATCCCAGAGGCAGTCAGTGGTTGCAGCCAAAAGCGGTTTCTGCTGAGATCCACATAGAGATCATGTACTGATTAGAGCCGTCTAACTCAAACTTCCTCTGTTGGGTTTTTCTGCCTCAGAATAGCTCAATCCTCCCTCCTGTCAAGGTCTTCCTAAATTTTATATGAGGCATAATCCAATTCTTAGCATGCCAAGTAACTTCAGTCATAGATGAGGAAGTGAAGAATGGCCAGTGTAGAACCCCTCCCTATGGCACCCCTATGTCCCTTCCAGGTGGTGCAATTGATAGAGTGTTAGGCCTGAACTTAGGAAGACCTGAGTTCAAATTGGGCCACTGGCTCTTACTAGATGTGTGACCCCAGGCAAGTCAGTTAACCTTTGTTTGCCTCTATTTCCTCATCAGTAAAATGAAGATAATAGTAGCACCTACCTTCCAGAGTTGTTGTGAGGCCCAAATAAGATAATAATGATAAAGGCTTAGCACAGTGCCTGGGACATAATAGTTGCTATATGCATGTTTATTATTACAATCTTTATCATTACTATCCCTATCCTCCGGGAAGATTTAAAAGGACAAGCAAAGGCATGTGGGGACCATTTCAGGGAAGAAATGAATAAAGGAGATGGAGTGCCAGCTATTTCAAATGAAGGACTATGGAAGGGGTGATATGTGGGAGTTCCCTTTAATTCAACAAGCATTTATTCACTGCCTACTATGTGTCAGGTATCAAGGACAAAGAGATGAGGAAAAAATGTAGAGTCTCCCTTCATGGTGTTTGCCATTCAATAAAGAGAACTCTCTTGTATTCAAAGATTAGCCTGATAAAAGGTAGAAGAAGTGACTTCTGATAAACCAATAATATGAATGAGGGTTGAATAGGAAACTATTTTCGTTGAAGACGTACTGGAGAGGAAGAAATTGAGAATCATTTGTAGAGAAAGACTATGGAGCTCGGGATGGGAGGAGTTGGGCAAATAACAGATATGGATGCAAATGAAGCCAGAGTGGGGAAAAAGGAGGGAAGGGATTGGGAGAACAGGGAAGTGGGGTGGTAGCTGGATTGCTCAGGTCCATTCAAGAGACCCAGAGTCATTGGGATCTTTAATAGGAATAAGAATATGAGAGAGGGAAACACAGGGATTCCAGAATTTGATTCTGAGGGCAAAGAGATGGTTTTCTAAGATCCAAATTCTGAATGTGGTACAAACTTGTGAGACAGTGATGTCTAAAGGATGACCATTCTAGTGTACAGCTGAAGTGTGAGTGCGTGTGAGTATGTTTCAGAGTATGTGTGTGAATGTCAGTGTGTGTGAGTGTGTGTAGGTGTGTGTTTGAGTGTGTGTGAGTGTATGTGTGTGAATGAGTATGTGTGAGTGAATGATTGTATGTATCAGTGTGTGCGTGTGTGCGTGTGTGTGTGCGTGTGTGCGTGTGTGTGTGTGTGTGTGTGTGTGTGTGGTGAGAAGAGAAAAAAGAGTCTTTGCGCCCCATTTTATCAGTAATTTAAAGTGAAGTTGTAGATCAGAGGTGTTAAACATATGGTCAATGGACAGCATTGCATCCCACAACACTACCAAGTATGGCTTGAACCAGATGAAAATATTAGGAAATATTTAACAAAATAAACAAAAATGCAATAAAATGTAGTATGAATGACTGAATTAGCGAATGAGTGTTCTAGAGATCATCTCTTCATCTCTGAAGGTGTTGAATCAGAATACCAAGCTTTGATAAGCAGGTTCTCTAACAATATGACTGGGACGGAATGATTGATGGTGTCCTTACCCAGGCATTGATTAAAGACTGTTGCCACGACAATTCATGGACAGTGTTTAAGTTGTAGATAATCACATACCCGAGGTCTCTAACTTCACTTGTTATTTTACTCTCTCTCTAGGGGAAAAGGAGATTTTCTACACCAAGGTGACATTTATCATTTGAATAAGTTTTCACCTGAATCAGACCTTGTCTTGCAATTGTGTTCATATGAACCAAGAAGAGCCCAAGCTACTCCTAACTTCTATTGCCCAAATTCTCTCTCCAGGGAGGCCAGTGGGCTTCAGTACAGGTTTGCCCTCTCCAGTCTACCTTCATTTAGAATCATCCCATTCCATCTGCAGTGGAGTATGAGTCATAGTGGGCCATGCGCATGGTTGGCCTGCTCCATCATCTTCCTCTCAGCCTTCCTCCTTGGGGACAATGCTACACTAACAAGCAAGTGCTGCCAGGGCTATTGTGGCAAGGTGATTCTGAATACAGAGGGCAACTCGCTTGTATGGTAATCAGAGCTCTCCCAGGATGGAGGAACCTCCTGCAGAGGCAGTGAGATCTCTGTCAATGGAGGCCTAGGAGAGTGGAAAGTGGGATTGTTAGGCAGGTCTGGGTTGATTGTGATGCTCTTTGAGATTCTGTGACTTTGGAGGTGGGAGATAAGTAGCAATAATTAAGTTAGTTTTTATTTGAAGCACACAGTTGGGAGAGGAGAAGGGATATTTATTCTAGGAATAAATGCAGATGGCTACAGCAAGATTATATTCCAGGAAATCTAATGAGTGCTCCAACAGAAAGACACGTTCTCAGGGTGTTTGTCTTCCCACGGTAACTTGTCACTGCTTGCCAGTCATAGTCATGGTATTCATTCCCCACTGTAGAGCCCAGCCTGATTTTGAGCATGGAATCATTTGGTCCTGATGTTATTTCCAGGCCAGAACCGGAGCCTGCTCGAAAAGGGACAAATTGTGATAAATTATGTGCGGCGCTATTCTCCAGTGATTGATTGCCCACCGGGGTCGTTATTTTCCTGCAAAGCTCGCTCTGAAATTGAACCGTGTTTCCCAGAAATAAGACAAACACTTCACTCTGAATCATTGGCCCCCACGATTCTTCTGAAAGAGCTTGGTTTTATCTTCCAGCCACCCATCATCTCTGTGGGCCTGTATCCCTCTCTGGGAGAGGGACCATTGCTATGGTTGGAATCTTAATTATATCTCCCAGCACTAATTGACTTATGCAAATGGGAGGGTGGCTTTGCTAATATAACAGGCAAACAGCTACTGCCAATCTGAGGAGGGCTCTAACAGCCACATATGGTACCCAAGGTCACTGTTCTCCTTGGAAGAGAAAGGCCCGACTACCCAGCTTGGGGTCTAATCTCTCCCACGAGACTTCTGATTTCCTTTCATTCACAGAATCAATACATCCATTAACAAGCATAGATTACTTTGCCCAACTGATCTAAAGTTGGCTTTAAAAAATGAAAGATAATCTAAAATATAAAGTTCTTTATTTCTCTGCCAGCGTGAAAGTGCTTGACTAGCTATATAATCACCATTCATCTATGTGAGAAGAAATCTGCACTGAGAGGTGGGATGATAAAAAACAACATATACAGCAGCCTTCTCCAGGGCATCTTGGTGGGTGTGTGAGTGACCAAGTATTTCTAAAGGCTAGGACAGGAGAGCTCAAGCCCAGCAAGATATGCTTTGGGTTTGGGCCAGCAATGTTCTCGGTGTCTGGAAGACCAAGCTTAACAAAAGCTTGTTGACCGACTGACTAACTGATCAGAATGACTAAATAAAAGGTTCCCTTCCCGATGGTGGCCAGAAGATGAATTTCTCCGACCTATTAATCAATAAATGTTTATTAAGCACTTACACGCCAGCCACTGGGCTATACCCAGGGGATACAGAGAAAGGCAGAATTAGGCCCTACCCTCCCTCAAGAAATTCACATTCTAATGAAGGAGACTCACTGGGGGAGTTACTTTAACTAGACACGTGCAAGGTACAAATGAGAGGTCATCTCAGTGCAGGAGGCACCAGCAGCTGGGATAACTGAGCAAGGCTTCCCTAGCAAGTCACAAAGATGGCTGACCAGGAGGAGCTATTGTGGTGGATTCCAGGTTCTGGAACTCATTTATAGCCAATAAACCAATTCATTGCACATTATCAAAAGGATTCAGATGCACAAAGTCATTTTGATCACGTATTGGTATACTTCCAGTGAGGCCTGTTTAGCTGAGTTAATGTCATTGTCTCTGACTTGGGACAAGTGTGACTAAGACAGCAAGGAACCCGTTAACAAGGACTTGTTGTTAATAATAATGGTGTTGCTATGCCAAAGTCTCAGTCTTCAGGCTACGTGGCATGAATAACTTTCCAAGGAGATCAGAATGACTAGGGCCCAGGATGAGGCCCAGGCCGTTGCTATTGGCTGGCTCCCCCTCTGGCTACTGCTGCTGCCTCAGGGATATGCTCAGTGAGCCCACAGGAAGTGTTGACATCCAGCTACCCACAGGAGGAATTGTCTCCACCTGATCAATGGGCTGTAGAATGTTGACTGGTCTCATAGAGTAATAGGATAGTGACTTATAGCAAACCCCACAGTGGGCAAGGGTGAAATGAGGAAACCGAGGCAATGGTGCTGATCATAGCTGTGATTGTATCACTGGCAGGGAGCACCCAGGTCGGGAAAGTCATCTCTCGGTGCAGATTGGCACCTTCTCAACAGCTTTCTGAACGCTTCCTAGAGGATGAAAGGTAATTGGACTAAGTCACACAGGCAGCATTTGTCCACTGCAGGACCTGAGGCTGGAGGTTCTCGGGTTGGAGAATGCCACATCTATGACCTCATAATGGCCCTCAGCAAGAGCAGCAGTAACAAGGCAGAAGCAGTAGCAGCAAGTTTCTGTAGCTAAACTGTGCCTAACAAATGTTACCCAATTTGTCATGTTGATGCTAGTAGCATTGATAATGCCATTTTAAAGGTGAAGAGACTGAGGCTCAGAGAGATTTTTACTCATGGTCAAATACCTAAGAAGTATCACAAACAGGATTTGAACCCAACTTCATGACATTGTCCTTCAAGACTGGATTATAAAGGAAGGAAGGAAATAGCCATGTATTAAATGATTACTTTTTGTCACGCACTGTACTAAGTGCCTCATCAAGATTATCTCATTTTATTTTTGTGAAAACACTAGGAGCTAGCTCCTATTATTATACCCATTTTTGGTTGAGGAAATTGAGGCCAACAGAGGTTACATGCTGTGTTGGTAAGCAAAATGGCCTTTGTTTTGTTTGAGTAATTCAGTGTATTTCATTGAGCCTTACTAGGTGCTAAGCCCCAGGCCCAAACCCCTATTAGGTGTAAATCCTCTGTGGGTGTGGATTAGCAACTAAGGTGGGGCCCAAGGTGGGGCTAACTCCAGGGAGGGCCTAGTTTACATGTCTGAGACAGCAGATACTCTTAGATCATGTGGGTTTAAGTGGCCTCTTTGTGACAATTTTGTGGGTGAGTTGCATGTGTGACTCCCCCCTGACGCTGAAAAAGATGTAAAACCAGGGCTTGGCCTCCTCTTCCTTGGAGCTCATTCCCACAGCAGTGGTGGCACATGTGACTCTGGACCAGCCCTTGTTCTGAGCTCCTGGGCTGAACCTAGATGTTGGTAACTATGAATTGTATTGGGTCTGTCTGTCTGTCTGTTGATGTTTGTAATTTGTAATTTGCTCTGAAGTTCAGTGTGCTGGTCTCTTCCCCCGAACTAAGTGAATAATATTTGTATGCTGAATTAAAGTAAGCTTGTCAAACCCCTTCACCTTGCTTTCCTTAGTTAAGCAGATCAAAAGAACCTGTGCTTTGTCAGCTTTCTGGGTGCTGGCTGTGGGTGGATCTTTCACCCCCACAGAAGCTGCTAGCCAGATTGTTGAAACACATGCCTTGCCCAGGGTCACATAGCTAGTATATGTCTGAAGACAGATTTGAAATGAGCTCTTCATGACTTCAGGCCCCACACTCCAGGCACTGAATCATGTCGTGCTCTCAGGAGCAGCACAGCACTGTTCAAAGATCAGATCTTTTTCTTTTAATTATCTAAGCCTGGAAGTGACTTCAAAGCCCCATCTGAACCAGCTTTCCTGATTGGTCATCCAAAACCTACATTAATGGGGCATTTACCGGATCCCAAGAGAACCTATTCCCTTTTTGCATAGAGCCAAGCATTGGGGATGTTTCCCTATGTCCAGCCTAAACCTGTTGCTCCTAGTTCCTCCCCTTGGGCGCAAGGACAACAGCCCTTATCCTTCTTACATCTAAAAGCTCATCAAACTCTAGATAATAGCTAGTGATCTCCTCCCTCTCATGTCTTCTCTTCTTCAGACTAACCATTCTGGGTCCCCTCAACTGATCCATATATTGAGTGGCCTAGAGTCTCTTCACCATGGATGAGTGACCTTGAGCTCATCAATGCTCTTCCTAAAACATGGATCCCAGAACTAAAGAGGAAGCTCCCAATATGGCCCAACCAAGGGAGAATACAACTTGTATGCTATGTCTTTCAATGCAGTCCAATATTGCAATGGTTTGCTTGGCTTGGCTGCTATGTCCAACACTGCATTCGTTTTCCCTCAGTTTTGTATTTACGAAGTCATTTTTTTTCTTAAACCAAGCAACATTTTACATATCTCCCCACTCTAGCTCATCTTCTTTAATCTGGCTGTGTTCTAGCCTGTCTAGAGCTTTGAGAACCCTGACTGGCCATCCTGTGTCTGAGCTGGCCTTTCAGCTTGGTGCCTTCTGGCAATTTGATAAAGATGACAGCAATATCTTTATTCCAATAACCAGAGAGAGTTTGTCAAATACTTTAGTCACATGGAGGCAAATTCTATCTATAGTATCCCACTGATCCATTCATCTAGTAATCCTATGAGAGAGAGAGAGAGAGAGAGAGAGAGAGAGAGAGAGAGACAGAGAGACAGAGAGAGAGAGAGAGACAGAGAGACAGAGACAGAGACAGACAGACAGAGAGACAGAGAGAGAGAGAAACAGAGAGAGACAGACAGAGACAGAGATGGAGAGACAGTGAAACAGAGACAGAGATAGATAGATAGATAGAGAGAGAGAGAGAGAGAGAGAGAGAGAGAGAGAGAGAGAGAGAGAATAACATCAATTTGATATGAGTTATACTTCATATGACTTCAGACATCTCTTTGTGACTGCAACTTTCTTTTTTGGATATTCAACAACCAACCCCTTCAAGAACTCGATCTTGAATTTTCTAGCAGTCAATCTTTCTGGCATGGCAGCTTGAACTCATTGCAGAATGAGGGAATTCAGGGCACTGGTGTGGGCTATGCTAACTTTTGCATTCTGTGTTCTATGTTCTAAGGTCATTCTATGTACTACACAGTAAGGTATAACTAAGCACCACTGTTTTTTGATCGAGTTTCTGAGGTCTCTACCAGCTCTGAGATTCTGCATTCCAAGGTCCCTCCCAGATTTGACATTCTGGGTTCTAAGGTCCCTCTCAGTTCTGTTGGGCTGTGGCTCTCAGGTTTCATTTGAAGGTGGCCAGGTTATATGTGGGTGCTCCCAAAAGGCAGTAGAATAGTATTAGCAAAACATGCCTTCTTTCTCCACTGCTTCCAGTCTAGGCACCATTACAAAAGAGTATTGCCACGTTCAGGGCCTTTTCCTGGTCATGTGTCAGATTCTCTAAAGACTCGTGTATTGATTAATTTATTTTGTCTGTTTTGATTTTGTAGAAGAATCCTCCACTCCCCTCCCACATTTTATCACAAGCCCAATTTACGAATCGATGTCCAACAAATGGCTCCCAAGGCTTTGATTTCAGAAATCGGTTAAAAAGGCTAGAGCTCCAGTAGGGCCTCTTATTTGTCTGATGGCTTTTGACTGAAACCAATAAACAACACGATTTAGCCCAATAGCAAGGCGTCCCTGGAGCCCAGGAGAAAGCCTGAGACAGAATCCTTTCAGCAGGAGAGCTGTGGAAACTTCCTAAAAGGTTCCCCAAGTCTTTGGTTCAGGTGCATGATTTAATGAAGACTAGTGGGATATCCCAGCGCCTCCAGTGCATTGCTGCTGCTTCCAGAAAGTGGGACAAGATGACTTTCCACATGCGGTTTGAATCTGCGGCTAAGCTCACCACTTTTTTTT
>CM053623.1:229375810-229412793 GCA_028646595.1 Phalanger gymnotis
GAGTTCTGTTCGGGACAGACCTTACCCCGAGACCATCCAGGCTGACCTGGGCTGGAGCCCTGCTTCCCTCTGCCCCTTTGTGGGTTCTGCAGTTCTAGAATTGGTTCAGAGCCATTTTTTCATAGGTTTTTGGAGGGACTTGGTGGGGAGCTCACGCCAGTTACTGCTTTCCAGTCGCCATCTTGGCTCCGCCCCCAAGACCGAATATTTATAATCTGTAGTAATTAGCTTACCTTCTCAAGGAAGGATATGAGAGAATGATAATGAGGACAGGAAGGATAGTAAGGGAGGGAGAGAATTTGGAACTCAAAATTTAAAAAAATGTTAAAATTGTTTTTACATGTAATTGAGAAAAATAAAATAAAATCAATAAAATGGAAGTGTGATTTCGTTGGTTAGTTGAACTTTTGTGAAGAAAATTCCTTTCTTAATTCACAGTGAGACTTTTTTCTGTATTTGTACTGTCAGTGAGTTGTCTGCAAGTACTGAGAGCTTATGACTGGTCTAGGGTCACAGAGAAGCAGAAATTTTAACCAGGTATTCCTGATTTTAACCAGATTTCTCTATTTATTATATGCTCCATCGCTACATGAGTACAACTTAACATACAATGGTACTTCCTCCTTTCTTTTTTACCCCCATTTTTTTTTCTTTTGAAGGAGATATACCCTTTTAAGCCAAATTCCAGTCAAATGTCTTATCCTACCAAGTTTTAGTCATTCCTATGAAGTTAAATTTGCCTTCTGTTAAGATTTCTCATTTCTGCTTATTTTGTGAATTTGTGCATAGATAACTGAGGCCATTTTTAACTTGAACTCCTGGACCCTTTTTCATATTTTGTCTACTGAAATTTCTGCTATGTCTACTGCTGTTGTTTTTCTTCCCCTCTAGACACACTGAATGGTATATAATTCATGGGGTATCCATAGATATTTTTATTCGTAACTATCTTTTTTTAAGTTTAGAGACATTTTAATTATATATGTGAGACTTCAGGCAAATACATTCTCACCAGCCCCTATTGTGGGGAACCCCATCCCTGGTTAGGATCTTGTTATTCCTGTTGTTGCTTTTTGTCCTTTTTTCGAAGAGGACCCTCAAATCGGGGAGATGATGCCATGACATGCAAGTAAATTGGATTTAAGCGAAGGAAGGCTGTGCAAAGTCACTAGCCTCACTTTGTCCTCAGAAGCCATCTGGGTCTAGTGGCAAGATACATATCAGGAAGACTGGAGATGGCTGCGATGCAGTGGGGACCTTGACCTTTTTAAGTTAAGGTCTTTGCCAGGTCTCAGTTTGACTGAGGTGATGCCCATTCAGTGATAAAGGCTAGGTAAGAAATGAGGCAGATAATGGCCTCTTTACCTTGTCATTCCTATAGTTTAAATCATTATCCAGAAATTAAATCTAATTCTCAGACACATATTTTAATTAAATTAAACAAAAACTTATTAAGTTCCTCATATGGGATAGTCACTGAGTTAGCTGATAGGAATACAATGATGAAAGGAAAAACAAAAACAGGAATTTGCCTTCAAGCAACTTGCCTTACACTGGGGAGAAAATAACATTCCCCCTCCATAAATAAACAAGATCTGGTCTAGTGTAAGTCTAGTTAGTTTGAGGTTTTCCCTCCCTAAAAGGGTTAGAGGAACTGGATAGCCAACAGACTGAATGAAAGAAGCACTTAGAAAGGAATGATCCATCAAAATTTCCCACATTTTTAACCTAAGATCTTTATTTCTATTTGGATGATTCTTTATACTTAATGTTCCTGTTGTTCTGTTCAATGGATCACAGCAGTCACTACTTTGAATTGGGAAAATGGGCTTCACATGCTGATTACTTTGTGTTTGAGAATAGGAGTCTGCCTGAACAGGAAGGATTTTGTGTTTCCTTAAAAAAGAGAAAATGCCATTCCAATATGTCAGCTTGGTGTCTTAGCAAGAGTGTGGCCCATGGAGTCAGATCTTCTGGGTCTAGGTCTCACATTTGCCAGCTATGTGCCCGTGGAGAAATAAATGAACACACAAGACCTCAGTTTCCAGTACTGTAAAAACTGGATGGCAATTAGAATAACAATGAGCTATTTTTAAAGTGCCTTAGAGTCTGCAAAACTATTGGAATATTTTTTTTTCCTTTGGTTTGGTTTTTACTCAGGTGAATTTATTTAGAAATCACACGAACATTTATAGAAATCTCAGACACTGTTACTTCACTTGAAAATTAGATTATTTTGCTTAGAAACAAGTATCAAAATTAAGAGTACACTATTCTGTTCTTACCCATTTATTCGTAATTACCCATTGAGGGCAACACATCTTAGAGAGGAATCATCTTTGAGATAGTATACATTACTCATCAACTCTTCTTTTCTTTATTCAGCGTCATATGATATGGACTCAAGACCCTTCATGATCCTGGTTGTCTTATTCTGCCTACTCTCCTCTTTATCTCAATCTCTATCCATGCCTATCATTCATCTATCTATCTATCTATCTATCTATCTATCTATCTATCTATCTATCTATCTATCTATCTATCTATCTAACTACATATAAACTATGATGCCCAGAAGTGAACATAATTCCCTATCTGAGGTCTGATACAGGCAGAGTGTAGGAAGACAATATGTCAGTTCCCCATTCCTGCAGGCTTTGCCCCTTTTAATGCAACTGAAGACTGCAATAGCTTTTTCAGTTGCTACTTCACACTGCACACTTACATTGCCTGGAGAAGGGAAGATTCAGGGAGGATAGCGGAGCTATCTTCAAAGAATGTGAAGGTAGATAAAGAAATAGGTTTGTTCTGCTTGGCTGTAGAGAGTGGAATCAAGACTGATGATAGGAGGCAGAGCTAAGATGGTGGAGTAAAGGCAAGGACTCCCCTGAGCTCTCCCCCAAACCCCTGCAAATAGCTTTACAATGTGGGGGGGGGCAGAGAGAGCAGGGAGGTGAGAGGGAGTGAGTGAATCTCACCCTCATCAGAATTGGCTCAAAGAGGGAATAACACACACTCAATTAGGTATAGAAATATATCTTACCCTATAGGAAATTAGGAGGGGAAGGTAATAAGAGAAAGGGGGGAAGGTGATAGAAGGGAGGGCAGATTAGGGGAGGGGGTGGTCAGTAGCAAAATAGTTTTGAGGAGGGACAGGATGAAAAGAAAGACAGAATAGAATAAATGGGGGGTAGGATGGAGGGAAATACAATTAGCAATAGTAACTGTGAAAAAAAATTTTGAAGCAAGTTTCTCTGATAAAGGTATCATTTCTCAAACATACAGAGAACTGAGTCAAATTTATAAAAATAAAAGCCATTTCCCAATTGACAAATGATCAAAAGATATGATCAATTTTAAAATTAAGTAATCAAGGCTATCTTTGACCATATTTTTAAAAATAGTCTAACTCATTATTGATTGGAGAAATGCAAATTAAAATAATTCTGAGGTACTACCTCATACCTATTAGATTGGCTAATAGGACAGAAAAGGTAAATGACAAATGTTGGCGGGCATGTATGAAAAATGAGACATTAATGCACTTTTGGTGAAGTTGTGAACTGATTTAACCATTCGAACTACTCCCGAGGGACTATAAAAGCATGCATATCTTTTGACTTAGCAATACCACTACTAGGTCTGTATCCTAAAAGAGATTTAAAAAAGGAAAAGGACCTATATATATGAAAACATTTATAGCAGCTCATTTCTGGGAGCAAAGAATGAGACATTGAGGGGATGCCCATCAATTGGGGAAAGATTGAACAAGTGGTGGTATGTGATTATGATGGAATATAATTGTACTACAAAAAATGATGAGCAGGATGTGCTCATAAAAACCATGCAGTCTTGCATGGACTGAGGTAAAGTGAAATGTACTGTGTACAAAGTAACAGCAATATTGTGAGATGATCAGCTATGAAAGATTTAGCTTTTCTCAGCAATACCAAGATCCAAGACAACTCTGAAGGATATATGATGAAAAATGCAAAGAACTATTGGAGCCCGAATACAGATTGAATCACATTTTTTTAAAGTTCCTTTATTTTTCTCAAGGTGTTTTTTGTTTATGTTTTCTTTCACAATGTGACTATTATGGATGTTTTGCATGCCTGCACATGTATAACCTATATGGAATTGCACATCTTCTCAATGAGAGGGGTGGAGAGAGAGGAAGAGAGAGAATATGGAACTCAAAGTTTTAAAAACAAATGTTAAAATTTGTTTTTACCTGAAACCAGGAAAAATAAAAATAAAATACCACATGGAAAACAAAAAGACTGATGGTGGGAAGCTGCAAATAGACAAAATTATTCTTGATATCAGGGGAACAACAGACAAACCAAGTCCCTAAAGTAACTGCTGTCCAAAAGTGGAATGGTATGCCACAGCAGGTGGTGGTATCCTCCTCCTTGGAGGCAGAGGCTGGGCGATCCCTTGTTGTCTGGGTAGTCAGCTCATTTTGTGTATGGGTCAGAGCAGATGACCTTTGAGGTAGTTTTAGGATACAGAGAAGGAGAACCCTTCAATTTTATGAAGGAGTAAACTGAGGACGAGAGACCTTGATAGCATCATAGATTTACAACTGGAAGGAATGCTGCAATTAAAGGGTCAAAGACTAAGCAAAATAGGACAGGCGAGCTCACTTAGTCTAGCACCTCCTTGTTTGTACATTGGCTGAGATGCCACTGAAGTCCTTGACTACTTACAAATTTGGTTTCTGTCATTTTGTGTTGTTATCCAAGACATAAATAACTAACAGAAATGATTAAGAACAAAATCCATTACCCACCAGTTAATGGGTCAAATAAAAAGAACACATAGTTCTCAAAAGAATTTTGAACTATTAACAAACCTTATGAAAGGCTGTTCTGAATTACTGTTGATAGAAATGCATCAAAACAACTCTGAAGCTTTACTTTACATCCAGCAAATGGGTGAAGGTGAGAAAAGATGAGATTAATCCATTTTGTTGGGGCAGGAAAGACAAGCAAGCTTAATACACTGTGGATTGGGCTGGGAATTTGCCCTAAGAGCCTGGAAAGCAATTTGGAATTATGTTGAGAAACTGAACTTTACTGTCATGATAATAGTAGCAACAGTTATATCATGCTTCCTATGTGCCAAGCACTGTACTAATTGCTGTACGAACATTGTCTTATTTGATCCTCATAATAATCCCGTGAGGTAGCTGTTGTTATTATCTCCATCTTACATATAGGGAAACTGAGGCAGGCAGCAGTTAGATGACTTACCAAGAGTCACATAGATCATAAGTGTCTGAGGTGGATTGGAATTCAGGTGTTTACTCCAAGCCCAGCACATCCACTCTATCCACTGTGCCACTCAGATGCCTTTATCTTTTGACCCTGAGATTCCATTGCTAGGTTATAAACCCTGACAAAGATATTGGAAGAATAAGGACTCCACGTTAACCAATAAAAAAATAGCCCGTTTTATAGTAGGAAAAAAACCAACAACAACGTGGAAAAAAGTAGGTACTCAGCAATTGGACATATCATGGCAAATGAATATAATGGAATCTTACTTTTCCATAAGGAAAAAGAAAAGAATATGATGAAGTTGGAGAAGTATGGAAAACTTTATGTGACCTGCAAAGGAAGTAAGCAGAACTCAGAAAATGATGAACAGCCAGTTACCCACGATGCAAATAAACAGGAAAACAGCAATAACAAAATGAAAGTGCTACAAAAAAGGCTAAAAACATACAATGGCCAAGTTTGTGCCTAGAGGAGAATTGAGAAAATGTCCCTCCCTTTCTAGACAGCAGAGGTGGGGGACCATGGATGTGGAATAGAATATACACATAGTATTCTAGATGTGTATTATGCAAAACACTATGCACAGTGTATACTTGTCTGAAGTGAACGTGTTAGGGAATTTTAATGAACTGCCCCCCACTCCTCCTTTCATTTTAAACTTTTTCTTGCAGGGGATAATTCCCTGAGTAGAAGAGAAGGAATATATTTCTGAATTTGTGTGATATGAAAACAAAAGGCATCAATTAAACTAATAAAGTGTTAAAGTTATGTAATTAGAGTCTACTGAAGGAGTGGGGGAAGGGAAGGAAGGAATATGGGGAGGTCGAAATGACTTGATAGAGCCTGAAGGAAGCAGAACCAAGTGGTCTGGATACTACACACACATACATGTGTACATATACCTGCATATATGGGTATTTAGATATCTGCATATGAACATACAATGTAAGCAGAAATAGAGTAAAGTGAATCTGATTATATAATCACGATGAGCAATCTTGGCCCTAGAGAAGACCAGAAATCTACCTCCTTTCTTTTCCTGAATTTATGGGGGACTGTGGATGTGGAAAACGGTATTTGCTGAAGGCGATATATGTGTTTGTATATGTACGTGTGCACATATGTACGCATGAACTCCCTGGTCCACTGCAAAGCCTGCATAACAGCGAAGGCTCTCTGTGGAGGAATGTGGATAGGGGTATGCTCTAAACTGAACGTGCTGTAAAACCCAAAGACATTAACACAAATTAGGAAAGAGAATCAGCCTCGAGTGTCCAATGGCAAGTATTTCTCGCACTTTGTTTGAGCAGCTGCTTTTACAGGAAACCATGTAATTTTAAATTTTAAAGCTCTCTGTGAAAGGAATAACCTTTTCACCTCAAACATCTTAGATTGATCCACTCTAGGAGTGCTGGGTTGAGAAATATAATTCTGTCCAGTTTCTTAACCACTAAAGCTTCCCCCATGGCCATGTACTCAAGGAAAAAAAAAATCAATTTGTCAGGATGGTGAAGGGCCTTTGGTTCACATCAGATGAAGAGTGGTTGAAAGAATCAGGGATGTTTAACCTGGAGTAGGGAAGACTTGGGGGGCTTGAGGGGTAAGATAGCTCTTTTTAAGCCTTTGAAAGGTCATCATGTAGAAGAAGAATTAGGCATGTTCGATTCGGTCCAAGAGGGCAGAATGAGGAGGGATGGATAGAAGCTGAAAAGACAAAACTCTATGTGTGATGGAAAGGAAAACATCTGGATAATTAGATGCGTCCAAAAGCTGCCTGGGGAGGGTATGAGTTCTCCATCCTGGAGGGGTCTGGGAAAAGACTGGATGGCCATTTGTTGGAGATCTTGCTGAGGGAGGGGATTCTTATTTGGGCACTGGGAGGAAAAAAATATCCCCTCCTATCCAATTCTGAAATTGCCATGTGTTATTATATGATTATGTAACTTGATTTGATTTGGTGACTTCCTCAGCTGCCTACAGCCAAAATTTCATTAGGCCAGAAAATTCCCACAATGTGCACTCTAGCCTTGTGGCCAGTTGTAAGAGCTCTTCTTAACACAGAGAAGGCTTGGGGTCCAGAACTCTTTCTCCTCTGGCTACTATAACAACTACAATAAATATTTCAACTAAGGAGGATTGCATTTCTATTTGGATTGGTTTAGCAGCTTGGTCACAGCCTCTGAGGCTCTCATAAAAAAGCCTCCCAGTTCAGATCCTGGATATGTCTGACCATCTGGGGCTAGAAAAGAGAGAGCTGCCCCTAAGAAGGAAAACCTTAGGTGGAGTGGGTGAGAATGGATGAGGGGGAGAGGAAGGAATGGAATGGATAAGCAAGGAGAGGTCCTAAGGCTTGGTCTCAGGGTCCTCATGCTGCATTACCCCCCTACTCCCATTGTGCAGAGAAGAGCCTCATGGAGTTGGGAGGGTAGGAGGAACTGGACACTTTCATCTTAATAGGATACCCAGGACAGTAATAGACGAAGGCAATGTCCACATTGAGATCTAAGCCAAGCCAAGCCAAATCACTGGATCTGATGAAGATGACTCTACAAGGAGCCGAGGAGAAAAGTTGTGCTATCCTTCAGGGGTTTAAAGAGCACTGCATAGAGTCAGCAGAAGTGGCCTTGAGTCTCAGCTCTGAGACTTGGAGAGACTTATGGTCATGGTGAGGAAATGCTCCACCTTAATGGCACCTGCCTCTCTCAGCTGTTGGGAGAATCAGATGAGATATTTGTAAAGCATTTAGAAAACCAAACCTGTAAGGCACTGCACAAATCTCGCTCCTGCTGCTATCATTGTGTGATAGAGCCCCAAGCTCTGGGAAGCCAAGCTTCCAGTGTGAACGAAGATTGGGAAAGTAGCTGCAAACCCATGTTTGCTAAGCAAGTAGAGGGCCATAGAATGTCAAAGCTTAGAAAGTGTGGAATGCAAACCCCTGATGTTGAGGAGGCTGAATCCCAGAGAGTGGAAAGAACTTTCCCAAGCTCACCCAGTGGATGGGAGTCAATCTCCCAGAACTTCCATTCATTGTTTGAAAATAATTTATGGAGGGTCGCCCTCCCCAGACCACCATGTTTAGATGCTGATCTTATTTAGTTTTGTGCAGATGTTTAGTGCACATGTTTAGTGCAGAGGTGTTGAGCTCTCCCTGTCCACTGAGCGCTGTTTCCCCTCTCTGTGGCCCAGTCTTGTGTCTCGTCTTTCTTTGCATGCCCCACCCTATGAGCCCCGAACACATTAAATGCCTAATTCAGGTCTGTAAAGCAGAGTGGAATTGTTTCTTCTCAGCTACATGCTCTTACCCTCTGACTGATCTGCCTTAGAGGAGTCACTAGTGAGCAGTCCCCTGTCCATCTGAAGGCTCTTGACAATGCTTCTGTAGACAGTAGCAACAATTAGCCCATTTGATGGATATAAGCAAAAGACATGCCTGACTGTCTTGTTGTTTTCAGCCACCCAGGGGTCCATATCACCCAAAGGCAGGGGGAGAGATCTGCCCCCTAAGAAGCAGAGCCTGAAATCGCCAAAAGAAAACATTCCTCTGAAGCTTCACTATGGTGGGAAGGGTAGGAATGGGGCACACTGGGCTCCTGCTGGTCAGAGCAGCAGAGCTCCTGAAAGGCTCCAACCTGAGGGACCAGCCATGGATTGGGGTCTAATGTCCAAGGACCAGCCAAGTTAAACATGGAGCAGCCATCACCAGCAGCCCGACCCCAAAAAGCCATGGCAACCAAAGGTTATCTTATTAGAGGCATGGGGAGTACCTACACTGAGAAACTCTTGGCCCTAATCGGCGTAAAAATCATAGCATCTGTCCCCATGCCCACCCACTCCTGATTTGGGGAGTCTTTGAAAGAAAATGCCCTCCAATCTAGGCCTAATTCTGGTACTGACTCACCACGTGAGCATGAGAACTCACTTCATTCTCAGGATTTCAGCCTCCTCTAGAAAATGAGACAGTGGCACTCAATGATCTCTAAGCAGTCTTTATACCTTGCTTTGCTGTGACAAGGACAGTGGAGCAAGGCAAATGGCTCTTCACTTTCCTAAGCATTCACTTATTAAGCACCTACTGGACTTATTGGGCAGAACATCCTTGGTGAGATTAAACATTTAAATCAATTTAAACCAATCCAACAAGCCGCTAGTAAGTATACACTTCATGGCAGGCATTGCGCAAGGTTCTGGGAGTACAGAGCCAAAACAACAAAAACCACAGAGCAAGTGACTCACCCAGAGTCACACACTCTGTACTTGTCTGATGCCAGATTTGAATTCAGCTCTTACTGCCTCCAGGGCAGCTCTCGCTCCACTATGTGACCTGACCTGGCTGTCTCAATAGCTAGGGAACATTGGGTATCAGAGTATTCTATTTTTGGGTCTTACCACCCATAAGATCATGGACCGAGAGTCTGTAGAGACCTCAGAGTGATGGTCGAGCCTAACCTCCTCACCGTATAGAAGAGGAAATAGAAAGTCCGAGCTGAATCTTGGAGATCTAAAAATAAGACCCTAACCTTGGAGCAAGAAGGGGCCTCAGAGCCCATGAGGTCCAACTCTCTCATTTTTCACATGAAGAAAATGATGCCCAAAGGATGGACTAAAGCTTACAGACAGCATCGATGTTTGTTGAATTGAGGAGAGATAGCCATGGAAGGACCACACCTCGAACCCCTTTTCTCTGACTTTCAATCATTTTCTGTGTTTTAAAATACAAAAGACACCTCATTTTTCTGAGGGGCTATACAGGCTAGAAAGGGTGTTTGTATCCATTATTATCTAGAATCTTCCAAACAACTGCTGTCATAGTCAAGGTAGCTATGGCTATCAACATGCTGGCACTTCCTTCCTAAGCATTCTTGGGGAAGTTGTATACCCACACTGGATCTGTTTTCTCAACAGTAAAACAATGTCATATGATATGAACTGAAGACTATTTGTTATTCCATTTGGGAAGCAGAGGAGTAAGGGGTAATAATACATGCTTGATTTGGAGTCAAAGGACCTGTGTTCAGATCTTTGGTGAGCCACCATGATTGGGCAAGTTATTTGGTTTTAAATCTCTTCATTTGGGATGCCATAGCCTCATTATCCATTGTTACTACCTTATTTTTGGTTGGTTTTCCATCTAGCCAATCCATAGTACTGGTGAGGAATGAAGGCATAGGATGACTAGGTTGGGGGACAGAGGAATTGGAGAGATACAGAATGTGATGCACTTTGAGTCATGGGGCAAGACTTAGAATTCTTAACTGTCACAAAGCTGAAGTGCAGGATGCCAGAACTATATGGGCCACATTTCATATTTTTCACCTGTGCTCAGGACTTCTCAGTTCACAAAGCCCCTTAGCATCCATTCTCTCACTAGATCTCCTTAATATTCTGCTGAACCGAAGCAGTATTGGGATTGTCATAACCATTTTACAGATGTGAAAACTGAGGATTCATGAAGTGAAACGTCTTGACAAACACACCATAGCTGAGTCTTCTGTCTTAAGTCTAATGTTCGTTCTGCTGCCCTTAAGAATATCTCTTTTTCATCAAGTGCCAAGAGAGGACAAAAATAAATTAAAAAAAAAAGAAAACAAAAAACACCCACGAACAGAAGAGATAAATGAGATAATATAACTGAAGTGTTTTCACTTCTTGAGAAGCAATTTACTGTTTCAAAGGTAATACCTGGTAATTAAGGCAAGAAATGGCCCAATTCCAAGGAGATACCTTCTGCCAGTTTTCTGTAGAACTCTTTAAGTTTTGCTTTGGAAGTTTCCTGGATGGACCCCCTCCTGAGAAGTGACTTTGATGTCTAAGCCCTGCATCATCTGTTCCCCCACTTTGAAATGGCAGTCTTCATTGTAAGATTCCACATCAGTTCTGTAATTAGAGGTTCTGTACAATTTCTCCAAAATCATTAAAGAAAAGCCATGGGATGTTGGTTGACAGAATGTTGCTAACTAACTGCCTATGAGGCTTTGAATCAGAAGAGGCAGAAATCATGTCGAATGCCCAAGAGTTTCAATTAAAAATGTTTATTGCTATAAAAAATAAAAACAACACAGGGTGCTGAGGCCCCCCTCAAAGGGGCCAAGCCTCATTAAGGAGGACTTGAAAGAGAATGATCATCATGGAGTTGTAGAATCTCATAGGTAGAAATGTCCTTGGAGGTCAGCCTGTCCTACTTCCCTCCCAATTCAGAATCAGGTCTAAAGCAAAGGAGACTTGCCTATTTTTGTCATTGCATTCCTAGTCCCTAACACTTGGTAGGGAATCAATAGTGGTAATCATTTGATTATAGCATTAAAACTTGGAAAGCATCTTCAGGACCACAGGGGTAAGGGGTAGAACCAAGATGGTGGAGAAAAGGCAATGAATCCCCTGAACTCTCCCAAATTCTCCCCAAACAACTTGAAATAATGCCTCAAAATGAATTCTGGAAGTGGAAACTATTTGAACCACATTTTGAAATGCTGCATAGTGACCTACAAGAAAGTAATTTCTAGCATAATCAAAAGAAAATGACTAAGTTTAAAAGACTTAAGAACTTTGATCAATACAATGATTAATCATGATTCCAAACACTGAAGTTATAGAATGTTGATACCTCTTGACTGATAAGTGAGAGATTAGATATGTCCAGTGATACACACATGTAGGGATGTATTTGCTTGACCATGTATTTTTGTTTCAAAGGGTTTGTTTTCCTTTCCTTTTTCTTTTCCTAGTGGTGATAGGGTGAGATGGGACAAAGGGAGGACTGATGTTTGTAAGTTGAAGGAGTTTTTAAAAAAAATTAAAAATACATGCTTAGAGACCATAGGTTAAGAACCCTGACACGATAGCTACCTAGCATGAATGATGTCTATAAAACATGTGGATACTCTCACCAGCACTAATCCTAATGATCAGGCATCACTTGTATTCACCAAGCAAAACACTGCCCTACATTGTCCTTTTCTTCTCACTTGCCTGTATTAGAAATCCTGGAACTGAAATTTAGATATGTGAGGCATTGTAGTGTGAAGTCCACTTGTGGGAGGTAACAAAGTTGGCACAATAAAGAAATTAGAGGGAGAATCTTGGAGGACTCACATGAAGTATTGTTTGATGATTCTTCTTTCATTCCATCTGGTTTGGGGTAAGTGATCTCAAAGATCCCTTCCAGAGTGAGCATTTCACTCGGCTCCAATCGATAGGGGCCAAATGCATGAAGGTGCAGTGACTTCTGAGGACAGAGACAGAGGAATCTCAAACTCTGCCAGTCCAAATTCAAAACAGAACTCATCTCCCTTCCTTCCAAATTGTCCTCTCTTCTCATCTTTCCTGCCACCATCAAGTGCACCGCTGTCCCCTCAGGCACCCAGCCTTGCCACATCAGTGTTTTCCTTGACTTTTTACTCTCACTCATCCCACAGATGCAATCTGTCAAATCTGATTTCTGCCTTCACAACACCTCTCATATACACTTTCTTCTGCCCACTCACATAGTTACAAGTTAAGGACCTCTTGATCTCTCTTTTTTAAAAAAAATATTCTGAACTTAAAAATAAAAATGTTTCCATAACACAGTAGAATAGAAAAAAAGATGATTGTACATGAAAATGCACATATCTTATATACAACTTAGTATTCCTTTTAAATATATAATAACATTATCATGGAACTTGCTTCACTCCCTTTTTTTTCTTCTCTCCTTCCCTGTTCCAAAGCATCAAATATTCACATGGAAATGTGTTTTTTCTAAAGCACATGACCATGGCACCCTATTCTCAAGGAGTTCCATTGCCCTCCCCCCCATTACTTCCAGGATCAAATATAAACTCTTATCTTTGACATTGAAAGCTCTTTCTAACCTGGCTCTTCTCTACCTTTCTAATCTTCTTATACCTTATTTCCCTCCATATATCCTCCAATCCAGCTAGACAATGTTAGTTTCTGTTCCCTATATCCACAGCACTTCATCTCTGATCTCTATGCTTTTGCACTGGCCATCCCTCCTATTACGTGGCTGAAATGCTTTGCCCCCTCAACTCTATTTCTTTATTTCCTTCAAGTCTCAGCTCAAATTGTAGCTTGGGCAAGAGGTCTTTCTCAGTTCCCCTCTCCCCAACTGTTAGTGCCTTCACTTCTCATACTACTTCCATCTCTCTCTCTTTCTCTCCCTCCCTCTGTCTCCCCTTCCCTCTCTCCCGCTCTCTCTCTCTTTCTCTCTCTGTCACTTTCTGTCTCTGTCTATCTCATCTATACCTAGTTGTTTTCATGCCTCCCCTTTAGAGTGTAAACTCCTTGAGGGTAGGAATTGGCTTCACCTTTGTATTCCTAGTACTATTCACAGGTTTTGATATGTAGAAAACATTTAATAATGCTTATTGGCCGACTTATTGAAGAAATCAGTGAAGGCTTTTTGGAGGAGATTCATTTTGAGTTCATTTTCAAAGTTTACATAGAACTTTTTAAAAAAAGATAATATTGCCAAATGCTGATGCTTCTTCATTGTGACCCTTGGATCCAGATATTCCAGTAGAGAATTGGCCTTTAAGGGTCATATCAAAATGGAAATGCTTCAAGTCCAGGTCTGAGGATGGACTGAATATCTTGCTGATTACTAGCCTCTGTAAGAGAGGGGCCTTTTGTGGAGGGGGTGTGGTACAGTGGCAGGAATGCACAATTAGGTACAGACTTGGAAGCCCACATCTGCTGTAGGATGTTGGGCCAGTTTCTTGCCATTTGGCATCTGCTTTTTCCTCTGTGAAATGAGAGGGTTGAATCAGATAACCTAGAAGGCCCTCCTGGTGCACCATGAATCTAAGAATAATGATAATGATCATGATGATAGCTAACATTTATATAATGCTTCCTATGTTCCAGGTTTGTGCTAAGTGCTTTGCACTTATTGTCTTATTTGAACCTCTCAACAATCCTGGGAAACAGGCACTATCATTGTCATCCCCATTTAGCAGTTGGAGAAACTGAGTCAGAGAGAGGTTAAGTGACTTGCCCAGGATCACACAGCTAGTAAGTGTCTGAGGCAGTATTTGAACTCAGGTCTTCCTAACTCCAGGCCCAACACTCTACCCACTGTGCCACCCAGTATATTATGAAGGCAGAATTGATGATTTCAAAGAAAATCATATGTATGCCTGAATGGTTCAGAACGGCAGGATATAATGAATTCTCTAAGTAGAAGGCAGAAGAATTAAAGCATTTATTTGAGCTCCAAAGTAGCAGATCCACGAACCAGTGTCCCCAATCTGACATCCTGGCCAAAAGCTTCTGGGCCCAATAAGTCCACCTCAGGAGAGTAACCAGGAGGTTATAGAAAAATATGATGACATTAAACCAAATCATATCTGTGCTCCCCCACTCTGGTAAGAAGATTACCCACTGGCCTCAAGCCCTTGCTCAGCACTCTCCAGTCCTCACATGGGTCAGCCCTGCTTCCAGCAGCGCCTGCTGCTTCAGCTCCTTCTGCTTCTACTTCGGCTTCAGCTGTCGCTGTTGCTGCTGCTGTCCATGCCTACTGTTACTGCTGTTGTTGATGCCGCTGCTGCTTCCCCTGCCTTCAACATGTCTCAGTGTCCAAGCTGTGTTCTCTTCTTTTATACAGTTTCAGACATCATCAAACGTTGTCTGAGTGACCAGAACTTAAGCTCCTATGATAGGCTCTAGTCTTAGCACCTCCCCTTAGGACCCTGGGAGCTTCACACCCACATCAGCTTAGCACCTAGTAATTAGGGGTTTGGGGAAAACTTAGAAGCAAAGATCTAATCAGATCTTCCTTAGTTGGCCTCACCTCCTTAGTCAGCCTCACCTGGGGCTCCACCTTAAGCCTATTCAAATGGGTAGAAAAGAGCTTCTCATGTACTGATTGCCTTAACTTTCAACCCCAAGATCTTTCATGTCCATTACATAGTCAACTCGTGTCTAAATAGGTACAAACTCTTTTTCTCCCCCTTTTTTGTACAGTAGAATTCCTCCCCCCCCCAGCCCAAATGAACACATCACTTTTGCAAAATACTTAACATAATATCTCATCATCAGAGTGGCCGCATGGCTCACTTGTCGGCCCCTAGATCTTTGTATCCACTACATAGGCCGATGAGAAATGGGTGTCAATAATACCATAACAATAAAACAATACAGTAAGGATAATACAAAATAAGTACACAGAACAATATCATCACCACCCCCTCTTGAAAGAATGGGGCTCAAAATCTTGAGGTAAGGGGCAAGGGTCTCATTTTCCATAGCTTCTTCTTGCTGAAATTTGACGTAGCGCTATCCCTGCCCCAAGAGTCCCATTGGAGAGGTCAGTTCTTTAGCAAGCTGGCAGGAATTCCAGGAATGCTAGGTGTTTAGGCAGTCATCTGAAAGTGTAGGGTACTTAAGCCTAAAGGGGACAGAACTAGCAACAAGGTTATCCAAAACAAAGAACAAGAGTAAGCAAATATGGGCTATTATACTTCAAATAAAATCATCTCCATTCTGGTTGAATCTCCAATTATGAAAAATTTGATCTCATAGCCTAACTCAAGTAGGAAATGTTTCTTTCAAAGGGAACACAATAAGGAAACTAATTCAGAAGGGTCCCATCCTACATGGAGTCTAGGATTGCCCTCCAGGCCTTTTTCCCAGATACCAACTTTTATCTGTTAATCACACAAGATCACCTTCCCTCTGAGTGGCTTGTGGCATTTATCAGAGTCAGCCACACTTCTGGAGTCCATGAATCTATTATTATAGCCCTATTCATGGTAAAATATATAATTATCCTCCCCTGAATAGACAACTGTTACAGTGTTGTCCTTCCCATGGTCTATGACTTCTGCAGCCTTTGGAATATCATGCGGCTTCCATTTTACCCATACATTAGCTCCCAATTTTATTCTATCAATAGAGCCAGAACCTTTCATTCCTCTAGTAGTTATTTTGGGAGTTATTTTGTGTTGGCAATCAAAATGGGCTCTTGGCACTTAGTTCAACCAAGTGCCCTTGAGACGTTTGGCCTTTATTTTCTGGATCAAATTAGGAGTCCTTGATGACCTGCTTGCCTCAAGGGAAAGCCTAGTTTACATGTGTTTGAGTGACATGTTTGTGACATCAGAGGCTTTTACACCACATGGGTTTAAATCACATTTTCATGACGCTTTTAGGTCATGTGGGTCAGTCGCATGTGTGACTCACTCTTGACCCTGAAAAAAATATAAAACCAGGGGTTGTCTTTCTCTTTTTCAGAGCTCTGACCCACAAGCAGTGGTGGTGCACATGACTTTGGGCCAGCCCTTGTTATGAACTCCTGGACTAAACTTAGATGTTGGTAACTATGAATTCTATTTGGTCTGTCTGTCGATGTTTGTAATTTGTTCGTATTTGCTCTGAAGTTCAGAGTACTGGCTTTTTCCCTTGAACTAAGTGAATGGTATTTGTACACTGGATTAAAATAAGATTGTTAACCCCTTAATGTTGCTTTCTTTAGTAAAGCAGAACCTAGGCTTTTGCCGCGTTTTGTGAGCTGGTTGTTGTTGATTTTACACCCCTCACAGCAGCTTCTAGCCAGATTGTTGAAACACCCAGATGTCCCTTATTAGGGAATATTAAGACATAGCTAAACCATCCTGCCCATGCACTTGAAGCCCTGATCCTAACAAAAAGAATCAAGTCACACTGTTAAGAAAAGCATGCTATCAAAGTCTAAGAATCTGCTTTGGATACTAACAGACCTGAGAGAGAGTTTAGCCCTGGCTTTGCTAACTTTGTTATTGGTTCAAGTAAAAAAGGAAGATAGAAATAAGATTGGCTATTTGAAATGATCTGACAGTGAGAGTTTTCCTAAACAAACACTTTCTCAATTCCATGTGTTTTTACATCTTCAGTCCCCTGTCCACATCATTCTACATCTTCAGTCTAATAGCAGTATGGATTTTCATCAGTGTGGTTGAAATGTTATGGCAGAAATAACCATATTAGTGGAAAAACACTATATTTCATCAGAAAGCTGGATAAATACAGAATTAAATGAAACAAATGAAAAGTTCAGTGTTCAGGTTGGTCTTTCCTGTTAAGCTATAGACCTGGCCTTCAAAATAATAAAATGAAGGCTTTGTGTGACTTTTTAACAAGTGGCTTGCAAGTCCCAATTCCCAGAGGACCCAGGGCTTGGTCTCTTCAGAGCTCTGTATACCACAACTTATTGGACATCCACTGGGCAGACTTCATCCAATTGCCCTCAGGGCATGTTTCCATGACTGAATCTTATAACTCACCCAATAAAACTGAGCTTTATATCCATTCTAGTTCATCCCCTGCTTGGATTAAACAACCAAAGAAAGAGCTTTTATAGCTTGGAAGTCACTCCTGTTGTCAGTATTAAAGAGGACACCTCAATCACAGGGCCAAGGATGATCCTTGGGAAGATGTCATGAAGACCAACAAGAGGCAAGTGTTGCCTTTGGTTGGATTTGGCTTCGTCCCTTTTCGGTGTCAAGATCTGTCATTATGTAAGGATCACAGCACATTTGAGCCTCCTAGAAATTCAGAGGGAGTATTTTTCTTCACTCATCCATTCTGGGGGATGTGGCCTATTCCATCATATGATAAAAGTGACTGCTGTAGTGGAAAGAAGGCCGGACTTTCAGTCAAAAGATCCTACCATGGCCACTTACTACTTGGGTGACCTTGGGTAAGTCATATTCCCTCTCATGGACTCAGTTTCTTTACCTTCAAAATAAGCAGGTTGGGGAAAATGGCATCCAAATTCCCTTCCAGCTCAAAATCTGTAATCCTATGATCATGAAACCACTATCCTCCCAACTCTTGAGTTGCATAGCATAAAAGAACTCAAACTTGTACATAGCTGCTCAGTTCCTAAAGAGCTTTGCTCACAATAACTCCATGGAGTGTGAACTACCAGTGTTCTTGTTTCTATATTGGAGTAAGAAGATCCAGGTAGGGAATGTGATTTGTCATTACAATTCCCTTTTGGTGCCATCCAGTATATGCAGGTGTGTGTGTGTTTGTGCACATGCATGTGCGTGTGTGTGTGTGCATGTGTGTGTAAGGATAACAACCACACTGGTATTCTAGTGGCACTTGAAGGTTGCCAAACATTTCATCTGACCTAATGCTGCCATTGGATTCTTACTACAACAATGAGGAGTACATTCTCAGCTATGGTTATCATCCACCTATTACGGGGAAGGAAGCTAAGAGTGAGTTTACTTGGGGTCACAAATCAAGTAAATGTCACATACAGGATTTGAACCTAGAGCTTCCTGACTAGAGGGTCTGTGTTCTATTCACTGCACCATGTCACAGCCCAGACCATGGGATGCCCTACTTGCTACATTACACAATCTCAGCTAAGGGCAGACTGATCTTTCTTGTTTTGCTCTGGATGTTACAAAGGAAGCTTCACAGATCCTTGATGTCCATTAGTGACAAGGCAGTAGAAATTTTGTTTTATTTGAAATTGTCTCCTATATCATTCTCAAGACTAATTAGGATAGGGAGGTTTCCCAGCATCTAACTCAGAAGGGATCCAAATTCCCTTTAGACTCAGTCTTGTAAACCATCTCTGGTCTTTGACTTTGGACAGAAGCTTTTTCTGAAACAAGCATCGCCCTTTTCACTCCCCATCCGTGATCTAGAAATTCTATAAATATTTACAAAGATCTCTTTAAGAGGTAAGGGCTATGTTTAGCAATCATATGTAAAATTAAATATGATTCAAATAAGAATATCTACCCAAATAACTTCTCCAAATGGAGGGTAGAGTTTGGAACAGTCTAAGGAGAGACCTCCTGACCATCAGCTTTCCATAGTTTGAAAGAAAAATAGATGCACCATTAGGAAGTAGTGAAAGACTTGATGGCAATGGGCACATGTCTAAAGCACCTCCTTTGTGCCAGGTTCTGTGCCAAGCTCTGGGCACACAAAGAAAGACAGGAGAGTCCTTATACTTAAGGACCCATGTCCTCCCAGAATCATGGATTTCACTGGAGACCTGCTGGGGGTGGGGTGGGATGGTGACAGTTCTACTGAATCAGGTTTACCTCATATTTGGGGCCAACTCCTCCATCTGGAAGAGCCAGGCCCCTTTCTATCACTGGGAAGATACCACAAGGTGGGATAACGGTGTGAGCTGAAGTTCAGAGGGCTTCTAAACAGTCCATCTCATGCCTATAATTGGCTCGTTGAATCCATCTATTCCTATATACCCCTCACATGCACCCTGAGTCTGATGGAACCATTTTTTGATGAAGGCAGGTTACACTCATTTCACATTAGAAACCTCAGAACATTCATCATTTGCATTTCTGTGGTCTATTTCATCCCTGGACATGAAAGGGCCAGTCTGCCCACATCTCCTGAGGGGGCTTTGATAGAAAATGTCATATCCCAGCTTCCACTCTCATTTAATTACATAAGATATGCTTAAGTCCTATTAGTAATGAAAGCCAGCAGATGATCTTTATAGCCTTGCCTAGTCCTGTGGGCACAGATGTGCTAGATGCCTCAGGCAGCTCTAGGGCAAGGCCAGGGTTTTAGCAAACTCTTTATAGATGACTAGAGAACAAGAGAGGTTCATAACTCAGGGCTTCAGGATGATGTTTTGGAGCCATTCAAAGCCCCATAGAGAAAAGCTAGTCTCTCTTTAGAGGCAGTGTTGCCAAGTAAGCAGACCAATATGTCAGGATGATCTGAATTCAAATCCCATGTCAAACATTTGCTAACCATGTGATCATGGGCAAGACTCTTCATATTTCTGAGCCTCAGTTTCTTCATCTATAAGTTGAGGGTCATAATGACTCCCCACCTCACAAGGTTGCTATGAGAATCAAATGTGACTATCTATGGAATCATTTCACAAACTTTAAAGTGCTACATAAATGTGAATTATTACTCTCATTATTCCTATAGCTTCAAGGCAGGAGGAGAGCAGTTTTACAGGATAGCCAAGATCAGCTAGACCGGGGGCTCTTTTTGTGATAGCATAAATTATTTTACTGGTTCTGCTCACTTCACTTTGCATCAGTTCATACAAATCCCTCCTCCCCCGTTTCTCTGAAGCCTTGGAAACCATCCCCTTCACCATATCTTTTCAGCACAGTAATAGTCCATTTAATACACCATTATTTGGGGTGTGTGTGTGTATACATACACACACATATACACATGTATATATATATATTCACAATACATATATACATACATATATGTCTGTATGTCTATATACACATATATAGAGTATGTGTATATATACACAGATGGTGAACATCCCCCAACTTCCAATTTTTACCACCAGAAAAAGAGCTGCTATAAATATTTTTTGCACATACAGGACCTTTTCAAGCATACCCTTAGTGGAAAAAACGAAGAAGAAAAAGCCCACAAAGTAGAGGTATTCCTCCCTATGTCAGGCTAGCTAGACAGAAGGTAGAACAATCCAGGAAAAAGGGAAGGAGAACCATTAACTTTTGGAGCTAAACCACAAGTATGAGGCTCTTTCTGAAGAATAGGGAGCCAAACTAAATAGCTTCTTTTTCTTAAAAAAAAAAACACAATCATTTGTTTTTACATCACATACATTTCCCAACATATCACAACACACACACACACACATACACACACACTCTGTTTATGCTGCTTTTCTAATTCTCTGTACTGTACTTTGAATCAATTCAGGGAACTCTTACCATGTTTTTTTCCTGTATTCATTCATTCACTATTTCTTATTTAGTAGTCAGATCTCTAGTCAAAGGGTATTCACATTTTAGTCCCACTCTTCAAATATTTTCAAATTGTCAGTTGTTTCTATTCCAAGGAATGATGATCATCTTAAAGTGACACCATAATTATCTTTGTCCAATGGGAGAAGAGGGTGAACACCAAGGCATCTTCCAGATTGAGGAGGATCCATGTCCTGATGGATGTTTCAGGGTGAGATAACAGGTGAGGTGTGGTATGGAAATCAGTATTGAATATCTGACCATCCTTCCAGTCACCAGGATTTCAAAACCTTGATGTCACTGTCAGTTCCTCACTGTCTTCCATCTTCCATCACATGCTTAGTTCATAACGAGGTTTCTACATCCACATTATCTCTTATAGAAGGCTCCTTTCTCCACTCACATAGCCACTATTCTCTAGCCTGGGGCTCTTCATCTCCTTTGTGTGTCCTTGGCCATTTGGGCAGTTAGTCTGGCAAGGTTGTGTGCTCCTTCTCAAAATTATGGTTTTAAAATAAAATGAAAAAGAAAAAGAAAATACATAGGATTACAAATGAAACATTTTTTATTGAAATTCAGTTATTAAAAGAAAATAAAACAAGTCCATGGATCCAAGGTTAAGAAGACTTGATGTAGACCCAACCACAGCAGATCCTATGACATCCTCAAGAAAGCATTGCCTATTTTCCACTTGAATATATTAAACTATGGCATAGTCAGTACTGCAGAGACAGCCCATAATTTGTTGGGCTCATTATTAGGGAAGTCTATGAAGTTTCTGGAGAGCTCTGGTTGTAAGGGAATTTCTCCTTATACTAGGCAAATATCTGTCTCTCTGAAACACCCACCCATTCGACATTTCTCTGTGTCATTTCTTGGCAAAGTAGAATGATGTTGGCTTTAATTTTGAATCTCAGAAGGGGAGGATTGTGACCAAATATCTGCAGTTCTGCATATGTGGAAAGGGTTAAATTTGTTCCATTTGGTGCCAGAAGTGAGGGTGAAGGGGGAGGGGGACGGCTGGCTGTGTGGCAGATTCAGTCACAACATGTGAAATAACTTCCCAGAAATCAGAGCTGACTTTTAATGGAGGAGGCTTCAGAGAACAGTGATCTCCATGACAGACAAGTAGAGGTTAAATAGCCACTTTCAGGCTTGCTGCAGAGAAGATTCATCTATTACTCAGAAAACCGGATTGTAGACAATGTGACCTATGGTCCTGCCAATTCTATGATTCTTTTCCCAAAGCACACAGTAATGATAATTGACTTTTAAATAGCATTTTGACCCTTTACAACATTTATTTTTTTCTTAAATTTTGGTTCTCACAATGACATTTTGGGTATTATATCCATCTTCATTTTACAACTGAAAGAATTTGGACCCTGAGAAGTTAAGGGACTTTTTTCTAGTCACACAGCTCTTACTTATCAGAAATGGGATTTGAACTCACCTACTTCTTGACCAGAAGAGTTGGCCTTATACTTAAGCATATTCTTTTCCTAGCCCAGAGATTTCTAACCACTAATCTCCTCTTACCTCAGCCAAGGGAATGATACAAAATGCCAGCATCTCCAATGGAAGGTAGATATGTTCAAGGGTGAACTTTAATAGTTGGAAAACATGAGTGCTTTCATAAAAATGAACAAATTCATTGGCTCTGAGCTATATCAACAGTATCAGACAAAACCTATCAAGATTGATTGGAATCCAAATGTTCAAAAACAGAGATCAGGGAGAGATGAAGGGGGTAGAAGAAAAGAAGACAATGAGAAGTAGCATCAGAAGAAAAGAAATGTAGGCAGAGTAGAGAGGAGGGTGAAGTAGAGAGATGGGGGGGGGGGGGAGGGAGAGGGGAATTCAGAAAGTGAAACCAGAGTCATAGACTACAGACACAGAGAGAAATTGAAAAGGAGAAAGACTCAGTGAATTTGCCTTGGCCAAAGCCTGGAAATCGGGGGAGTTTTGCTTCAAAAGCTACAGCTTCCTTTTCTCTGAATTTTTGCCTTCCTCTCACTCCCCTCGTGTTTCAGGTGATAGAACCCATCTGAACCTCAATGAAGCCTGATTCCAAGGCAGGTTCTGCTATCAGTCCCTGAGCTCCCTCTCTGAGGGGGAATTTCCATTTTCAGTCTGAGCTTTCCTGTGGGATGGGATCCTCTCTCCCCAGGGAGGAAAATTTCTAAGTATAAAGTGATGATTGTAATATTCATACTTCTACTCTTTTTTCCTTTCTTCACAGATGACTCCCAGGGCCAGCGTTTACTTACATGTCTATAAATGTCAACAGACCAAACTGGTAGGCAGTGCTCAGGCTGTGATGCCTTTTCATTAAGTGGGTTCAGATAGGACTTCATAAAAGTAGTTGAAACTGAAGTCTTTAGGGAAGAGGAAACTTCCAGTAGGATAAAGTGAAAATAGGAGAAGACAAGCTCTGACCAGGCATGAAAGATCACGTGATGAAATGCAAACATTTGGGGGAAGAAAGGGCAAAAAATGGCATAGGAATGGTAAAGTTTTTTTTTTTTTATTAGGAACCATTTGGGAGCTCCTTGGAGGCAGGAAATGCTCTGTGTGCCCTTGGGCCCTCATAATTGAGATGGCTCACTTGAGCTTCATGGTGAATGTAAAGAAAGGTGGCCCAGTGGTTGTAAAGAAAGGAGCTGGAAAGAAAGGGAGTCAGGAAGACCTCCATTTAAGCAGGAAGCCCAGTTCAGACTTCCCATTTCTTACTTGGCTTCACTACACTGGAACTTATCTGACTTTTCCTCCTGCTTCAGGAAGCTCCTTGTTGGGAAAATCTCATCATTATACAAGAGTCCATCAGTCTTGGTATTCCACCTCATCACTATCCTTTGTCATTCAGATTGAAGAGTAGAAAATGGTTCTACTCCAAAACTCCATTGAAGGAAGGACCTCAGTTTAGCCATTACCTCATTCCTCAGATACTCAGATACTTCTCTTATTTTTCCACCATGCCCACAGGTCAGGTCTTTGTCTGTCCCCACCTGCTTTTTAGCCTTTTATATCTCTAGTACTTTAGTATAGTATTTGGAACACAGCAAGTGCTTAGTAAGTGCTTTTTGGCTATTGACTTAAGTTCCAGTGCAGCCTCAGATACTTAGTAGCTCTAGATGGTATGGAAGTCACTTAAATTTCACCTGCCTCTTTCCCCTCAACTGAGGATAATCAAATGAGATAATATTTTATAGCAATAATTAGAGTGTGGGCACACTGGTGCTTAATAAATGTTTGTTCTCTTCTCCATAAATTAAATTGAACTGAACTGAAATGAAGCAAACTGAATTGATTACCAGGAATGAGAAAAGGGAACAGTATAAAATAAGGTTGATAGGAAAGCAGGAGCAAGCTTCAGAATGACTTTCAAGGAGACAATCGGGATTTTCTACTTCTTCAAAAGGGAAATGAGAAGCTACTCTCAGTTTTGGAGTAGAGGAAATCTGGGATCAGGACAGCACTTCAGGAAGGGGATTTGGCTGATTGTTTTGAAAATGGTTTGTAGATGGGTGACAGGGACCCAACAGCAATTGGCAGGAGGTGATCGAGCCTGAAACTGAGTGACCACAAAAGTAGAGAAGCGAGGATGTTTGCCAGAGATGTTGGGAGGTTAGAAGCTGCAATGGTGTCTCCACCCGTGTGAAAAGTGCTGAGACCTGTGCATGATGAATGTGACAAATGCAAGACCAGTGAATAATTAATCATGATATCCCAGAGATGAATTGCCAGGCCTCCTTGAGGAAACTTCACATATATTAAAAGCCCAACAAGTATTTGACTTCTGTGTCACTTGCCAAGCAGGAGGTTTAGGAAAAATGTGTCCTTAGGATTGTGGTCTCAATCTGCTGCTATAAGGTAGCTGGGCATGTGAAGGAGTGAAGGGGTTAACTCCAGGAGACTTTCAGAGGAAAGGAGGAAGTCAAAATTAACTGCTGCAGAGCTGCCAGAGAAGAATAGGGATCAGCAACATGGCAGATGGAAGGATCAAATTACCATGTGGCTGGCAAGAGACTGGGAAGCTACATATGTAGACATCCGAGGGCATGGGATGTGGAAATAGAAGTGATCTTAGAAGCTTTCTAAGCCAAACCCTTCACTTTAAAGATGAGGGAATTGAGGACTACAGCAGAAAAAGGTCAAATTAAGTCAAGAAGCTTTTAAGTGCTTACCACATGCCAGGAACCATGCCAAGCACTGGAGATACAAAGAAAGGCCATAACAAAGCCCCTGACTGCAGAGAGTTCACAGTCTACTGGGGGACATTGCCTGTAAAGAGCTCAGTACATCCGAGATATCTACAGGCTGGTTGGATGGTAATTGGAGCAAGGGTGATAAGAGCTCACTGAAAGAGATGGGATTCGAGCTGAAGTAGGAAGGAAACCAGAGGTGAGGAGGGAAGTCAGCTGGTGATGGAAGGAATTCATTGAAAATTCATGGATTTGGGAGCTAGCGGATCTTGCTCATGGGACAATAAGTAGTCAGTATAGCTGTGTAGAAGATGGCATGGATGTGCTTAGCAAAATAATTTTAATTTTATGCAATCAAAAGTATCCATTTTATCTTTAGTCCAGAGAGAAAACTAAAGGATGGAGTGGCCTGGGGCAGGCTGTCAGTGTGCATGGCTATATGGAGCTGGAAATGAAAGGGATGGAAATCCAGATAGGGCCAGTCTTTTACAGCAGAGGCTACTTGGGACAGATACTGGGGCTTGGGAAATATAAATTACCTAACATGGGGGAGGGAAGGGATGCTGAGACAGCTCTGTGGTCCAGTGCTGAAAGTAAACCATGCATAAAAGGGGGAAGAGATAGAAAGTGAGCAACAGGGAAAAATAAGGGGGAAAGATTAAAAATACCAATCATTTCATGAAGAAGCAAATTCAACTAAAAACCTAGAGAGTTCTTGTTGTTCAGTCATGTTCAACTCTGTGACCCTATTTTGAAATTTTCTTGGCAAAGATACTGGAGATGTTTGCCATTTCCTTCTCTAGCTCATTTTATAGATGAGGAAAACTGAGGCAAATAGTTAAGTGACTTGCTGAGGGTCACGCAGCTAGTAAGTGTCAGAGGTCATATTTGAGTCTTTCTGACTTCAGATGTGACTCTATCCCCTGCGCCACCTGGCTGTCCAAAAACCTAGAGTACATGTAGAGAAATATCGGAGAAGGTAACAAAATTTAAAAAAGAAAATAAGAACTAAACATTCAAAATGTTATAAACCTTTCTCGATTAATATTAGAAGACAAAAAAATTTTAATCAATATATGATGAAATATAGAAGGTTTTTGATTCCTGAGAGAACAGAGAATTGTGGTAGGATGTTCTGGAATGCTTCAAGAGAGAAAACAGAATCTTGAAAGAATCAGAATCTTAAGAGAGTTTTCCCCACACATCCCCCCAATCACTAGTGCTCTCCCTCTGAGATTCTTTGCCACATGTCATGTATGAACATATTTGTTTCTGTTATTTCCCCCATTAGAACGGGAGCTCCATGAGCTACAATTTTGCCTTTCTTTGCATCCTCAGAACTTAGCACCATACTTGGCACATAACTGGTGCTTCATAAATGCTGGATGCTGATGCTGATGTTGATAAAGATGTTAGAAAGGAAAGAATGGCAGAATTTATAAGCCGCATAGTACAAATTATTAGCAGAATAGAAGCACTTGCGCCCACGCTGATGAAGATCTCCAAAGAAATGCAAAAGAAGATGATATATTGAGAATCTAAATATGTGAAATTTGAAGAATAAGAAAGAAGGGAAGTAAAAAGAGGACTAACACATTATATGATCCTTCTAACAGCTCAAGCCATTGATCTTGTAGCCAAGCCATGCAGAAGCAGCCTAAGCATCAGAGGCTTCCCAAAAGAACATGAGAAATTATGCAAAATAAACTAAACATGATATTCAAGAAAAGATACAAAACAACTGCCTCACACTTCTAAATGCTGAAAACAAAGCACCAATCAAAAGAATCCACAGATCACCTCCAAAGAAGCAAAAGAAAATGCTTTTTGTTCAAATTCTAAGACACAAAGAGGCAAAATGAAACAATTCCAATGACAAAAACAATTGCACCATGCAACCAGGAGAATGACTTTCAAATGGAAAGGAAAGGATATTTAAATAATACAACCTGCAGGAAACTACATAAGGGAATGGAATAATGTGTTCCAAAAAGCAAAAGAGCCAAGATGCACCCCAAAATGACACCCCTGCAAATCTGATCCTCATTATCAATGAAAAAGCCTGATGTTCAGTAAAGGAGGTAGCTGAAGCATTAAAAAACCACCACCATAACAAAACAGACATGCAAATTATTTCACTGGCAAATACCCTGAAGAGCAAAAACACAGCAAAAGTAAATAAATACAATTACCAAGAAAAGAATCCACAATCAAATAAATTACACTATCTCTAGAGAAAAGGAAAAAAAAAACATAAAGAGAAAGATGCCTTTTGGGATAAAAAAAAAACCAAGAAGCTTTAAGAGATTTCTTTTTTTAAGTACACAAGAGGATAAAGACAAAAACAGAATTTAAAGAAATAGAAATGACACTGGAGGAGCAATCCTAAAACACCATGCACTAAATTCCACAACTCCTCCCCCAGGTGAATGAATATATCTTATGGGAATAAATAGAATGTCAGGATATATAAAAGATTGCAGAAGTAGAAAACAGATAAAAATATGCGATATATCCTAATTAAGTCCATGGGTAAACAATTTAGGGAATAGATCTCCTCCAGTCTCTCAGCACAAAGAGGAGCTACAAGAGAATCGGTGATGTGGTAAAGAGAAAGATGGAAATGCTGTGTTTGGTGGTGGGGCGGGGGGCCGGGGAAGCAAGTGGGTCTAATTTACGAGTATTGTTGGAAAGGGAAAACACTTCCCATGAAAGTATTGTGTCTTCAGTGACAACATCCTGATTCAAAAGAAAGGAAATCAGAGACATACCAGGTAATTTGTTGCAAGTGAGAGAAGATGGGAATAATCACCTTGGGGGAGGTGTGGAAAGCTGAGTATGTTAATGTATTGTTGATGGAGCTGTGAATTAGAATAACCAAAAAACCCAATTTCAAATTATTCAAAGCGGCAAAAATGGCCAAGACCTTTGGTGCAATGTTTCAGCTATAAGGAAGTCAATGGATTAATTAATGTTTGGTCCAAATAGGCATGATAAAGTTAGAATAGGAAAAATTCCTTTTTTTTTTCTTCCTACTGTCTCATACCATGAGTTTGAGGCTTCTCACAGATCTTTCATTCAGATGAAGTCAGTAATAGGCTTTCACTTCCTATAGGCTAGTGGAAAAACACAGGGGGCCTTCAATCTATAGCCCTCCACAGAAGGCCTTTTGCAAACCTTTCCAAGCTCCTGACTTGTTTGTTCCTGCACGAATGAGTTAAAGGCTCTAAGACGGTAGGTGCCATCCTGAGAGACAGCTCTGCAATTTATCTGAATGTAAAAATAGCTGGGCAATACCAAGTTCTTCCCTGAATCTTTCTCCTCTGTTGGGAAATAAAATCGCTGTGTTATAATATAGTTGTATTTTTTATTGCTGTTCAAAGGAGCCAATGCTTTGGTAAGTGATTTTTCCAAGACTATCACAAAATAAAGCAAAAAAAAAAAATCCCAGCAATACTCAAAAAGAAGAGTTAATGAAACTTCCCACCCCAACTCACCCTAGGCAAGTGATTAGGCAGCAACGTTCCCTATGCACTTAGAGGTATTGATGCAATTAGCAAATTGCTATGGTCACAACTTAAGAGTAAAGTGTAACCTGAATCAGGGTTCCTTGAAGTGCAATCACAGCTATTAACATTTCTAGTTTCATGACTGTTGTGTTTTCTCTGTTGCTTGTTATCCTACCAGACCTTTCTCTGTGTATCTACACTTCACTTCTTTAACCTAATAATAGGACTTCGCATGGAATGAAAGAATCAGGTTCTTAAATGAATCATGATAGACAAGAATAATTGTCTACATTTAACAACACAATGAAATAGGCATGAATGGAAAGTCTTAAAATTGGATTCAAAAAGCAATTGTACAAGTATAGGTTGAGGGAGATATATGAGTAGAGAGCCAAGCATCCTAATGCAATGTAGGGGTTTGGTGGGCTGGATGCTCACTATGAGTATTGGTGTGATGTGGTGGCCCCCAAAATAGATGTACTCTTAGCCTGAATTAGAAGTACTGTGCCTAGGACTAGGGAGATGAGAGTATTATTTCATTTCTGGGCAGACAAAGCCAAGTTGAAAAGTGTTCTGTGGAAGGAAGCAGGCATGGGGTGATAAATCTATGCCATCTAAGGATAAGTTTAAGAAATTGGGAATGTTCATCCTAGGGTAGAATGGGGGAAGTGGCTTAGTGTCTTTATTTGTGGGCTTGTTAAACCAAAGAGCCATTAGTGTGGTTCTCTTTTCCCTCCTAAGGTAAAACAAGTGCAAGAAGTCATTATTAGAGAGTGGTAGATTCAGGCTCAATAAAAAGAATCCACTTTTTCTCAACATGAGCTCAAGAGAAATGGAGTTGGTGGCTCGAAGACCTCGAGAGTGTTGTCACTAGAGGACTTCAAACAAAGTCTAGATTATGTGTGCTCATTTGCTTTAGAGTGGATTTCTCTCCAGATACAGCTTGGACCTCATTTGTTATGAGGGTCTTCCCAGCTCTGATATTCTGGAATTCTATACTTCCTGAGATCTTGTCAGGAAATATCTTTGTGAGCTAAAAAGTTATCTATAATTGTGATGGAGTTATTATTGATAATATTCTCATTCAATGATAGTGAATATCCTTAAAGTTCATTCATGCATTTCCCTGCCATTGGAATTGTCTCTTCCTCCTGACCCCTTTCATCCTTCAACTTCCAGCTGAAAGCTGTATTTCACCCAAAACTCTGTGAGTTCTGGGTAGACACAAATAATGTGTTCCATTTCATTTGTGGCCCCCTGCCTCATAGAGACCAGCATGAGGACTGAGCACTGCGGTACCTTAAGAGTCATTGCAAGTCTTCATGGAGTAGGAGAAAGACCACTAAAAACTCCTCACCACTCCAATATTGACTTGATGTATGACCCTGAGCAAATCATAGAAACTTTCTGATTCACCTCTCTCAGTAAAATGGGAATGCAAATTGCACTTCCTATTCGACAAGGTACTCAAGATAAAATCAGATCAAATATGGAAATATATTCAATCACCCATTCAAGAAACATTTGTTCAGCACCTACTATGTGCCAGACACTGAGGATGAAAAAATAAAATTTAAATAGTCTCTGTCTTCAAGGATGTTCTTTTTTTTGGGGGGTAGAGGGAGCAAGGATGGAAAGGATATCCAAAGATAAGTAGATGAAAAATCGGTGTAAAATAATTGGGGAGGGGGGAGAGGCATTAACACCTGGGTTAGGGTGGGTCTGTGATGATGCGAAACCTGGAGGAGGCAGTGCATGCCTCCTTTGCATATCATTAAGTGCAAAATCAAGTAAGATATTATCTTAGAAGATTTAAGATCCTTGAAGTTAGGCTTGGTATGCCATCTCTTTCTGTAAGCCTTTCATTACCTAGCCCAGGTATCCACATATAATAATGTCAAGAATTCACAATGGCAATGCATTTGGAAGTTTATAAAGCACATTCCTCATAGCAACAATGCAAGGTCGGTAGCATAAATATTTTTCTCCCAAACTTAAAGGTAGAACTGAGCCTTTGATTAGGGAAGTGGCTTGTCCAAATTCCCACTTTCCAGGTGACCTGCCCTGAATTTCTATATTCTTTAGGCACTTAATGATTGCGTACTTTGTCAAACTGAGAGGGACAGCATGGTGCAGTGAAGGGATTGTAACATTTGCTTGAAGAAGACCTGGATCCAAATACTTTCTCAAATACTTCCTAGTTGTGTGACCATGGGCAAGTCATTTGCTTCCTCTAAGCCTCAGTTTCTTCATTTGGAATATGGGGATAATAATAGCTCCTTTGATTACCTCACTCATTTATTTTCAGAATCAAATGCAATCACAAAAGGAGAGCACTTCGTGACTCATACAGTGGGATATGAGTGGCAGCTCTTGGTATTGAGTGAAGGACAGTGAAATGTACACCTTTCAGCTCTGCTGCTAATAGCCTCTGCTCTGCTGGGCCTGCCTGGCAGACTTCCTCCAGCTTAGCTCTCACCTCTCTCACCCAACCATATTCCAAAGGTCAGAAATAAATGTTTCCTCATACTACTCACAAAAAGGAGTCCCTCTAGCCAAGTTTAAGAAAAAGATTGTCTAGTTCAGTTCCTCAAGGAGAGAAGCTGAGAGGTCAGTTACCTTAGGAAAACCCTGACATCTGATTCCCATTAATATTAATGCCTGCTTACTTAGTTGTGTTAGTGGGACCTTGAGGTTTTCCAAAGGAGGGGGGGACGTTTATGTGCCAGCTCACAGTGCTCATTCTTGTACAGGCAAATAAGTCTGGGTCACTCCTTGTTCAGGCACTGGTGGGAGCAATAAGGAGTTGTTTACAGTACTGAAACCATCTGGGTAGCTCTACAATGACAGAGGAAACTAGCTTTTCACCAGACAGACAATCAAAGCATAGAATGCAATTCTAGATTTCGTGATGGAATATCCTCATGGGGACATCTCCCCCAGATCTTTCATTTTATAAATGAAGAAATTGAATCCCAAAGAGGTTACATGATTTGATCAGGATCACACATGCAGTAAGTAGCAGAACCAAGGATAGGCAGCCAGTTCTTTTACTCCAAATCCAGTACTTTTTACACTTCATCATGCTATCAAAATATCCCCTTCTCTCGATTCTCATCTGCACACTATATTTGGTACCACATGGGGTCATTTAGAGCCTCATATATCTAGAATTTCCCTGAAAGTCTTTGGAGTAGGAGAGAAAATACCAAGACTCAGAGATACTATGACTTGGATATGGATAAATAGAAATTCCAAGATTTAGAAGTCATCAGTGGTGACATATAATATGTGCTAAATTGAACTCCCCTTCCCTTTATACTCTCTACAGCACCCCACCCCCCACCCAGCTCTCCTTCATTCATTGATAGTAGCCAACTCTACCCACTGACTAATAGAAGAGAATTATTTTGGAAGAATCATTACCAACCATTCTGTAAATTAAGGGGACTGGGCAAAGGAATGTCTAAGGACCCTTTTAGCTCCATGAGTTGAAAGTGGGGGAATTCCTAAGGGACAAGCCAGAGTGACAAAGCACAAGGTCCTTCCAGAAAAGCATTCTTTTGGAGAAGCCATGGCAAGTGTCCATAAAACCATTTTAAAGCAATGAATGGTAGTGTGGGAAGTGAGATGAAGTGTGGTTTGATGGAGAGGGGCCAGGAACTGGAATTAGAAGATCTGGGCATGAGTCTTAGATTTTTGTCAGCTCTGGGGAGGGTAGAAACAGAATGAGAAGAGAAAAAGCATTTATTAAGCATCTATTATGATCCAGACACTGTGTTAAGTGCTTCACAAATATCGTGTCATTTAATTTGCATGACTGCCCTGGAGGATAGGTGTTATTATACATTATATTAATATTTTAATGCAAATATTAAAGCAGTATAGAAAGGCTATTTGTTGTTCTTATTATTGTGATTTCCTAAAGTGCATGTCAGTCACATCGTGACTACTCAATAAATTCCGTGGCTTCCTCTGGCTTCTAGGAGAAAATAATAAAAAAAAAATACTCTGCTTAGCATTCAAAGCCCTTCATAACCTGGCCTATTCCAAACTTGCCATTCTTCTTTCACCTTACTCCCTGACACACACTCTTTGATCCAGTGATACTGGCCTTCTGACTGTTTCACCAGTATGACATTCCATTGCTTGGCTCTGAGCATTCTCTCAGTCTGTCCCCATACCTGGAATATTCTTTCTCCTCTGCTCTGACTATTGCCCTCCCTGGCTTCCTTTAAGTCCCAACTAAAATACTACCTTCTACAGGAAACCTTCCCCAGCTCTTCTTAATTCCAATGTTTTCTCTCTACTAATAATTTCCTATTTATCCTGTATATCCCATCTTTGTATATATTTGTTTGCACATTATCTCCCCCATTGGACTGTAAACTCTTTTAGGGTAGGGAAAATTTTTGGCTCTTTTTGTATTTCCGGTGCTTAGGCCAATGCCTGGCACCTAATAGTTTCTTAATAGATGTCTATGGACTATTTTTACCATTATCTGGCATGCATAAAGATGTTTTCATGCTTTTTCTGTCTGTCTATCTCTCTCTGTCTGTCTTTGTCTCTCTGTCTCCCTGTCTCTGTCTCTCTCTCTCTGTGAATACATTCATGCATGCATGTGTGTGTATGTGTGCTTGTGTGTGTGTGTGCATGCATGTATGTGTGTGTATGAAAAGAGAGCAATATTATACAGAGTCTGGACAATAGATTGCAATCGCCCTCCTGAACCTAAATTCTGTGATAACTTGATTCCCAAAGCAACCCTATGAGATCATTGATGAAAGTCTAACTGTTCCCCTTCCTCAAATGAGAAAACTGAGTCAGAAATATTAAGTGACTTGGCTGAGGTTACATAGTAAATTCAAGACAGAGCAGATATTATAATCCATGTCCTGTCACCTAGCCCAGGGATTCTTCAATAGACAACGTGGAAAACAATCTCACCTGTGCATCCCTACTTCTATATTGCACATTCAAACATAAGTTCTAAAAAAGAGAAAGGGTTAATTTGTGTGCTCTAGGATTCCCCCCACAAAAGCCTTAAAATAAGTTTTTCTTATGATTCAAATCATAAGGCTCGAATGACAGCAAATTGAACAGGACAAAATAGAAACATGGGACTTCACCAGGACTTAAACAAAACCCAAGTTGGCCAACTGAGACTTGAAGTCATGTTGAGGGGAGAGAAAGAGACAGGGACAATTTGTCTCTGGGTTTCTATTTCAAGATCAGTACAAGCTGGAAATAACTTAAGACCATTCCTAGATAACGGGTTGGATGGAAAAAGGTGAGGCGTTTCAGTGCCAGTGAAAGGAAGGAGTGAATAACAGGGAGGCCCTGTTGCAAAATATGCCCACTTTGGGCAAGGTTTCCTAATCCCACCTTTTGATGATGACATTCTTTCCCATAATTTATGTTCAAATTTATCTAAAATTCTTAAATATTCTTTTGGACATTGATTATTTCCATTTCTATTGTCTTTTTAGGAATAATAGCATTGTTGCATGTTTAGGATCATTAATTAAAGATGAGCCATGCCTTAGATTCCCTAGTTTTCTTTAATGAGCAACTCAAGTGCTCTCTCATGCACTAGGTAGTCCCCTCTGTGACTGCTATACCCCTCCCTCACCTCTCCCCCAACCCCAAGTCACCTTCCAGCTTATGTGTTTGCATATACATAATATATGCACATTATATTCCCAAATAGAATGGATCTTTGAGGAATGTGATTCTTTCAATTTTGCCCTTATACTTCCAGCACATAGCAAGTTTCTGATATATAGTAGGCAAGGCTTGTGGGTCAACTCACTGTTTTTAGGTTTTATCTTCCTCATAGACAGTGATCTGCTTGAAGGCAGGGGACCTGTCCCATCTAAACTATATACCTTCTGCAATGCTGAGTATAGTAGTTTGCATGCCGTAAGTATTTAATACATTTATATTGAGTTCAAATTGTATTTTGAATTGGAGGAAGTGCCCTTTGGAGTGGCCCTAAAGGGTTGTAGAGAATACCCATTAAGGATACATAGTGCAATATACCTCCCACTGTGGTGCTGACTACTGTGGACCAAATGCTGTAGATGCAGCTGCTTGAGTTTGAGCCTGTTTAAGCTTGACTTGAGCCCATTTGCATGCCCAAAGGGACACATTGGCCAACAAGAACACTGATCTTTGGTGAAATGAGTCATTACTAGGGAGGGACCTTAGGGTTGATCTCATCTACTGTACTCCCCCCCCCCCCATTTTACACCTGCCAAAAGCAAGGCCCAGTGAGTTAGTGCCAGAGAAGACAAAGATCTTTAATAACAGAGCTAGACCTAGGCACCAGATCTCTTGACTACATTTAAGCAAATGCCCTGCTATATTACACTGCATTCAATAGAAAGTAAACCATGGATTAGACAGGAAGCAGGAAAAAGCCCTGAGAAATTCCATGGTTGCACCATGACTAGATACCTGAGGTAGTGACTGCTCCTTTACCTGTGTGGCCTTCCCACACAAACATGGCACCCTCTACTCTGAAAAGCCAGCCTTTGCTCCATCCTTCTGGAGTTCTGCATCTTGAGTCCTAGTCTCCTTAGGTCTCTGGTGATTGGTTCTACTTCAGTGGGAATAATGGGTGGAGAATGATATCTTTCTGTGTTTAAGGATTTCCAAAACCAGGTTAACCACATTTTCCCAGCCTTCCTGATGGCACACAGAAGAAGCCAAAGTAATGAGTGTTTCCCCTTGGGTGAGTCCAGAAGTGTGTGGCCTGTTGCATTTTGCCCATGGGCAGTTAGAATAAGACAGTTCGGCTCCATGAAGCTGACATCCTGCCAACATCAGATATTTTGTAATGAATAACCTTGTTTTAAGTTGTTCATTGAAGGTGAAATGAGGTTGCCACATTGATGCTAGATTCTGATAACCTATGAGTAAATCTTTCCAATCCCTGCAGGCAATTCTAACTCAGCTTTTTAATAAATCATTGTTTGGAATACATTCCACCCATGCCCTGAGACATTCAACTCATGGAGTAATTGGGTCAGCAATAAATGAAGTTTACAAAGTGAGTCTCCCCAACTAAGGGACTGTGTTGTTCAGTTATACTCAGTCCCAGGCAGCCTGAATCCATGGTATTGAAATGAGCCTTCCATGTCCCACTTCTTGTTCATGTACTAGGGCCCTTTGGTGCCTGTTTCCTGGTCTGGCAAAAGTACCCTCAAAGAGGTCCCCAGAGTGATGTAATGGGGCCTGGCAAGTTCTTTGCTGGGGCATAGCCAATAACCCACCCGCACTCACACAAATGTCTTTGCTAATGAAAACAGGCTAGTGCAAAATGCTGAACTCAAGGACCTCACATGGATTTTTAATGATACTTGGAAGAGTTTTATTGCAGCACAATTAGGAAAAAACCAAGCTAGCAACATCACAGACTGAGATCATAAAAACTGAGGTGTGTTTCTGGGTTCTAGCTTGCTGTGGCTCTATTTGTATGAGACCATTTGACAATTACTAGGTGGGTTCTTGAAAAAGATCCTGCCCTAGGGTAGCCTGTGGAGGACTCAGGAGAATACCATATGGCATCTCTACTCAAGGCCCTTCCAGGCTCACTGGGTACACTAAAAAGATGTTCATTCTGAATAAGAATAAAGTTAGTTGGGACACATTCTTCAAGAAACATATGAAGGGCTGCTCTAGGGACAAGGGGATATTTTTTAATGAGGTTACCAGACTCATAAAAATAGGTGCACATTTAGACACAGTAAAGTCTATACATGTTTAAATACAGTATATTTTTAAAAGACATCTAGAAACATCTACAAGTTATCTTTGTGGACAAGATGGAGACATGTACGCTAGATGATGCTAGAGGCAGTTGGATTTATGTTTGGTTTAATAAATGAACCCTAAAAGTAGTCATTAGTGTCTCAATGCTAGCTTGTAGGCCAGTCTCTAGTGGAATTCTGTCACATTCTAGACTCAGCTCTGCCACCAACTAGATTTGATTCCCTGACTCTCTAAATTGGCCATTGAGGTCCTTAAAGTTGGGATGAGTAGCTTGGGGTGGGGAACTGAGAAGAATACCAAAAGGATTTTATACATTCAGCCATTTGTGTAATGGACATTTGTGTGTGTAGTAGGAAGGCCGAATTTATGATCTCAAAAAGGATCATATAAATATCTGAATGGTTCAAAATCGTTGGGTATACAGAATTCTCCAAGCAGAAAGCATCAAAAAATTTATTCAGGGCCCAGAGCAACAAATTAGCG
>CM053623.1:229412893-229424040 GCA_028646595.1 Phalanger gymnotis
CGGCCTCAAGACCTCGCTCCAACTCCTGGGTCCACACAGGGGTCGGCTCTGCTTCGGATTTTTTTCCAGCTGTAGTTTTCTCACCTCTCCTCGCAGCCAAGCCTCTGGCGTTCTCAAGTCCCGCCTCTACGACTAGAGAGTCCAGAGGCCCATAGGTTCCCGAGTTGGCCCTTCTTAAGTCATTAATCTACGCCCACACAGGTTTCACACCTGATTGGGCTTTGGGCCTGGGGCTTAGCATTTAACAGGTGAAAGTACTTTCACCGTAAACAAAAGCCAAACTCCTCAAGGGCACCTGTTAAACTAAGCCCATTTTGCCTTACTGGCACAGTGTGGCACCTATTTATATATGATCTTTTGGGCAAAAATTGGGGACATAGAGTTTGTATAGAAAATAGAACCAGAACAGGTTTATGGGACTAAGTAGCCCAGTTTGAAAAAAAAGAAAGGTATGTGGAAATACAATTGGCTGAGTTTCTGTTAAGCTTTAGGCTTGCTGAAATACTTATGTGGAGATAATCAACAGGAAGATATGGAGGCAGATCTAGACCTAAGAGGAGGGGTCAGATCTGGAGCTAAAGATTTAGTAGTTGCTGTTTAGAAGTAATACTTGAAGTCTGGAAGTGAATGATATGATGAAGAAAAAGTCTACAGTGAAAAGAGGAAAGACCAAGGATGGATGCTTGGGGAAAAGATGGACAAATTTGTGTGTTCCTTGAGAAGTGTGGAAGGGAATGAAGACCCAGTAAAGATCAGAGAGGTTTTAGAGACAGGGCAAGAATCAAGAGAGTGTGATGGTAAGACAAAGGAGGATAGTATTGAGTAAATGGAAGGGTCAATAGGGTCAGAAGTCAATGTAGATAAGGACTCAAAACAAGTCATTGGATTTGGGGACTGGGAGTTCATTAGGAATTTTGAATGAATGAATAGATGGGTGGATGGATGAAATAAATTATTAATTGCTTGCTGTGTGACAAACACTGAGATACAAATAAAAAAGCAAAGGCAACTCTTGCTCTTTAGGAGCTCATACTTTTATGCAAAAGACAACATACCCAGAAGAGTGGTGGTCAGGGAGGACGCTTTGGTGCTGAAAACTGCAGGTAGTCAGGGTAGGGATGATTTGATCATGGTCCTAGAAGTGGAGGCAGGTGAGGAGGCAGGCATGTTTGCAGTGGGAAGGCACTAAGCAAGCTGTGGAAAAGATCAGTGGTGAATGAAAAACAAACTAAAGTATGTGGCTGAGGCTTTCTTGAAATAATGGTTCAGAAGTGGTAGTCTGGAGAGCAGAGCCTCAGGCAAAAGAATTTTCCACAGAGACAAAGCACTTGGTAAGGAGGGGATGACTAGAGAGGGAAGAAGTGAAGCTCAACAGAGTAATTTCTGTGTGGGATGGAGGAAATAGAAACTAGATTAGATGAGTGAAGAGAGCGACTTTTGAAGAAGTAAAGGCATTGACTGGGCAGCTAGGTGGCACAGTGGATAGAGCACTGGGTTGGGAGTCAGAAAAGCCTGAGTTCAAATCTGTCCTCAGACTCTTACTGTGTGACCCTGGACAAGCCACTTAACCCTGTTTGCCCCTGATTCCTCATCTGTAAAATGGGTTGGAGAAAAAAATGGCAATCTGCTTCAGTATCTTTGCCAAGAAAACTTCAAATAGGGCCACAGAGAGTCAGATTGGACTGAATCAACTGAATAGTAATAATGACAATAGTAATAAAGGCATTGCCTCCAGACAAAGGCAGTTTGGGCTTTCTGGAAGACGGACCAGAGCTAGGCGCACAGGAGGAAAGTTTCTCACTTCCCTCGTTTGTAAAATGAAGAGAGTAATACTGCCTGTGTTCTGGGTTGTTGTTAGCAGAACATGAGGTAATGTTTACAAAGTACTCTCTAAACCTCAAAGCACTCTAGAAATGCTACTTTTTGTTAGATAGGAAAACTGTAAATTACATGCATCTTGCAAGAAGGCACTTACCACAAAGATAATGAAAATTCAGGAGAGGTAGGGATGGCTTCTTGAGAGACCATAGAAGAGGTGAGAATACATGGGAACAAAAATGCAGGACAAGAAATACTAGTGAGAGCAACAAAAGGATGAATATGTGTAATACCTGTGATCTGGAAATGTTGATGCTGCCTTTTGAGGAGTTCTCGGTGAAGACTAAGGTTGGGTCATCACCATATGTATATGTAGGCATGTGGTAGGAGGAGGGTTAAGACTTGGCAAAAGAAAAAAATGAATTCTCACTTATTGAGAATATGATATGAAGTTAGTAAGAGTAGGATAAAAGTTATGTTATAATGTTATACTGCAGTGAGGGCCCAGAAAAAGTTATATTCCATATATGTATATATATATATATATACATATATATATATATTTATAAAGATTGATTTCATGATTTTTCTCCAACATCTGAGATTTATGAAATGATGAGGGATGAGGATTCTCAAATAAGAAATGGTAAATCAGTGGGGTTAAGGAAAATTTTGAAGTAGCTAGCCAATGGATATTGGAATCATACAATGTCAGAATTGAAATGAACCTCAGTAGCCATCAATGTAACCCATAAACCCGAAAGAATCTCCTCCAAAGGAGACCAAAGGAGGCATCCAGCTTTTTCTTGGAAGCCTCTGGTGATGGGCAACCCGCCTGTCCTGAGGCAGCCCAATTAGCAGGTGTATATCTCTAATTTTTAGAATCCCCCTTTACCATAAAACCTAAAGTTTTCTCTTTACAACTCTCCCAATTTCTCCTAGTTTCAAACAGAACAAATTACATCTCTCTTGTGCAGAATATCTCTTAAAAGCTTAAGAGAGCTATTGTCTTTCTGAGTATTTTCTTCTCCAGAATAAACATGTCCATTTACTTCAACAAATCCTCATATGGCATAAACTAGAGGAACTTCACCATCCTGGTGGCCAACCTTGGCATGTTCTCCAGTTTGTCAGTTGCCTTTGTCATCTGTGGCACTCAGAACCAAACAATACTCCAGAGGGGCATGCCCTTTGGAGAGGATGCTAGGAATCCAACGTCACCCTTCTGGGAAGTTGTGGCTTTCTAAATGGGAGCCAAAATCCTATCAGCTGATTCGTCTGCCTTAGCATACTATTAAGTAATATCGAATATGAACAAATCCACAAGAACATTTTCAAAGTGATGTCTAACTACACCCTCTCCATTCCTACTTGTAAGGTGACTTTAAAAAAAGCCAATTTAGGATGCCATGTTACACCCATTGCACTTCATCTTGCTCTATCTCATCAGTGTCTTTTTGGGATCTTGACTTCATTATCAAACTTGATAGTTATGTCTACACCCACACGGAGGCTTTGCATCATTTGAAAATTTGATAAGCATGCCATCCCTGCCTTTATCCAAACCATTGATAAAGATGCTGATTATCAGTGAGATAAGTTCATATCCTTGGGCCATTTCATGACCTGAAGCCTTTCAAGGCAATATGTAACTATTAATCCTCTTTCAGTCTAATCATTCAAACAGCTCTACATTCCTTTAATTATACTATTGTCTAGCCCACTTCTTTCTGATCTTTTCACAAGAATAGAATGAGTTTCTCTACCAAAAATATCACTAAAATCATAGTTAACTAATTCTACATCATTTCTCCTTTTGCTTTACTCTAGTGAACTTGTCATCAAATTAAAGAATATTATCATGAATGATCTGTTCTTGATTAACTCATGATTTCTTTTTCTATGTTTGTTAGTCCACTCTTAATAATGAATTCTGAAATAGTAACAGGAATCAAAGAATAAAATGCAGACTTGAAGACATAGAAATCACAAAATTTTTCCTTCCTTCCTTCCTTCCTTCCTTCCTTCCTTCCTTCCTTCCTTCCTTCCTTCCTTCCTTCCTTCCTTCCTTCCTTCCTTCCTCTCTTCCTCCCTCCATTCCTCTTTCTTTCTTTGTTTCTTTTTGTTTCTTTCTTTGCTTCTTTCTTTCCTCCTCTCTCTCCTCCTCTTCTTCTTCCTGTTCTTCTTCCTTCTTTCTCCTTCTTCATCTTCTCCTTCTCCTCTTATTTCTCCTCCTAATTCTTTTTCTTTTCTTTCTCTGTATCTTCATTCTCCTCTTTCCCAGATCTGCAATATGTCTAACACATTTGCCACTTCAGTCATTACCAGAGAATGTTATTCAATTGCACCTGGTGATTAGAATTATTCAAGACATCTAGATGTCTTGGTTTTTTTTTTCTTATTTTTAGTGGGTGTCAATTCACAATTAGCCAATTCTCTTCTCCCTTTTTCAAAACAACAGGTTATTCTCATTGACAGAGAAAATAATAGCAAGGTATGACTCGAGTACCTCTGCTTTCTCTATGTCATCAGTTATCACTGTTCCATCCTCCCAAGCCTATTACTATCCCTTCTTATATCTTTCTGCTTTGTACAACATGCTCTAAACTTACTTTCCCTTCCTTAACTTTATTTACCTTAACTCTGTTTATGCTAAGTTTCATAGGGGTGCATATAGCACATGCAGAGCATGTCGGCTTTGTCATCCCATCCATTATGCACACCTATTCTGAAGTTTTATTGCTTCTGACGTTATTCTTAGACTACTACAGCCGCTAATATCTGTAATTTTTTTGACCTTTTACATATGTATTTCATAAAAGTCTAGGATAATTTTGAAGACCAGGGAAATTTGAAGTGGGAAAATAGACTAGGAGAACAGGAATAAATCAAGAGTCCAAAGGTCAGAATAAAGACAAATAGTACATTTAGCTTGAAGGGGAAAGTGGCAGGATAAGAGGGTGAAGTAAGAAACGAAACTTAAAAATCTCTATCTTGGAAAGGGCATGCTTTTGAAATTTGGTGATATCTGAGGTGTGTAAGTATTGATACATGCCTGAAAGGGGAAAGAGGTAGGGAAAAGTGTTTAAGGAATGATGTGGTCAGGACAGTGGACAGGTCATCAAAAAATTTCAGTCCCCAAGTTGATGGCAGAAGATTAATTTGCAGAGCTAATCCATTCTTTATTTCAAAATAAAATTGCAATTTTATATTACAAATTAAAATTGTTGGGGTTTGGGACAGAGGGAGAGGGCACCTATGGTCTGGCCCTCACTACCTTTCTGATCTTTTGATAGTGGCTCTGTTTGTCGAGACCATATGGATTTGTCTGGATAGAGTAAATGTGGAGATCACCTGTGGAAACTTGAGTTACCATAAAGCAGTGATGAATAAACTAGATAAAAAAAACCTGTCCTGAAACCCAGACTCATCTTGTTCCTTCTCTGTCATTTTCCATTAAGGGTATGTGGCTCCCAGACTCACTGACTGGGTCAGTGTAGGCGGCCCCACTCCATCAGTTTTTCTTGTTATCCATCCTCTGAGCAGAAGCACGGAACCCTGAACTCCAGTCTTGACAGCCAAGTAAAGAAACAACCAGATTTCAAATAGAAGTCACTGGAGTCAGCTTGGAGTCAGCTCTGTCTTCCTAAATGCCTGGGTGGTTGATGCTCAGGCATCTCCATGGAAGTGCAGATGCTATTACCTTTCATCTTCCCAGCCCCCATGGGATACTTCCTGACTAAAGAGATTTGACAAGGTATCTCATCCACTACAGAAAACCATTCATTTGTGTCTCAAGAGAGAGGGAAGAGGGAGCTGGTGTCAGGGGAGATGGAGATTTCAAATGTGGCACCACCTGGCTGATCCATTGTCTCTCTCACATCCAATATCCCTGTAATCTTCTAAGAGAGTGAGCCCATTGCTTTTACTGGGGTTGCTAGGCCAGCAGGAACAGCATGACAGAGAGCATTCCATTCCATAAGGCTGCTCTCCACAAGGCTAACAAAGGATTTTCTAAACTGCCTAGCACCCCAGGGATTCACTATGAGGAAATGATGCCCCACCTAGGAAATGGGATATAACCAACTGAAGTCCCATGTTCTTAGATTGGCACAATGTAAAGCATAACGGACCTAGGGTCAGAGGCCCTCGAATCAAAGCCTGGTTTAATCACTAATGGCCCATGTGACCTTGGACTATTCATCCCCCTCTCTAGGCTTCAATTCCCCCATCTGGAAAATGAAGTGAATTAGACTAGATAACCTGAAAGGTCCTCTCTACCTCTATGATTTCTTCTATTATAACTTTTGTTATGTACTCTAATGAGCTCCCTGCCTTCTCTGCTCTTCCCCTTTCAAGTAGAGGGAGCGTGGCCACTTTTTGAGATGTTCTAAAAGTGATTCTTGCTCAGCCATGAATTGTACTCTATTACTCTTAGATTTCTTCTGCACTGGCATTCTGAGACTCTGTGATTTTATAAGATTGGTTCAACAGGTCTGAAAACTTGTCAGGGTTCATTTCTTCTGTCTCCCTTACCCTCCAGCACCATCCTGATTTGACCCTCTACTCCTCCATTCTTTGTCTTTATTATCCTCCTCGTCTAGGTGGTCATTAATCTGTTTGTGTGGGTCATAGACCCCTTCACTAGTCAGACTGATGAAGCCAGTGATCCAATTGTAAGTATTATGTTGTGAAATTTACAAAATAAAAATTTGAGGAAACCAATGGTATTGAAATAATAATCAAAATAACATTTTTCCCATCCAAGTTCAGATCCATATGGTCTGTGGAACTATAACTAAGAACTCCACTAAACTATAAACAGGATTTTATAACCTCCTTCCTTCATTAACACTTAAAGGAAACGAGAAAAAAAAAAACCTCTTACTATGTCAGGACTGTAAAGTCACAGCACTTACACAGAAAATAGTTCTTCCCTCATCTTCCCCTGATTTGGTGATAAGGTTTTATCATTTTCCAGGCTGGATAATCTCTCATCTGAGCTCACCCCTAGATACATCCATGCCCAATCCTACACTCTCTTTCTTGATCTTATAAGATCACCTCACCTGGCTCTTTTCACTAACTCTCAGAGCCAGAACTCCCAGCTGCCACTAGTCTGCCAAGTTAACAAGGTATCAGTCAGAATCAGACCCAAGTCCCCCACACGGGGAAAACATAAACAGGCTTATGGTACATGTATATAAGCAGGAAGGGACCAAAGAATTCTAACCTTTACTTAACAGGAAAAAGTGTAGTGCATAGACATATGGTTTTAGCGTCAAGAAGCCTGGGGTTCAAGTCTTCACTATGACACATACCCAGGCTGAGTGACCTTGGGCACGCCACTTCACTCCTTAGAGTTTGATTAGGCAACACTCTATGGTTCCAAGTCATTGGGCAAGTGCTGCATTGGCAGAAGAAGTCTCCTTTCTCCAAGTTTCTGACACCTGGAAAATCACAGGTCTTCTCAGTCAACAAGCATTTATTCAAAACTTCCAATGTTCTAGGTACCGTGTGGAACCTTGGCTATACAAGGAAAGGAAAAATGACTCTTCAGACAACTTTAGCATGGAGGAGGACAGGTGGAGAGGAAAGGGCTCAACCAAAGCATTGTGGGAACAGAATCACAGCATCTCAGATGTTATCTAGGGCAACCTATGAGTGGCCCTGAATCTCCTCCCTAATACAACCAACTGACCATCCAGTCTTTGCCTAAAAACCTCAAATCAAAGGGAAAAGGCTACTTTGGGAGACAATAATTTTCAAGTCCAGAGGGCTCTCTATACATTTTCGTTTCTTTAATGGAGCTCCAATTTGCCTCCTTGAAACCTTCACCCCTAGCTTCTAGATCTTCCTTATGGGGCCAAAGAGTCCATGGCTAATTTTTCTCTAATATGGCATCCCCTCACTTCAAGTCAGCTATGATGTCTGCCCTAAATCTTCTCTTCTCTAGGCTAAGCAACCTCAATCCCTTCAGCCAAGGTCCCTCCAACTCTAGGTATTGGAGAGAATGCTGCACTCAGAGACCTGATATCTGAGTTCAAATCCCAACTTTGATGCTTATTGTGTGACTCTGGGAAGGGCCGTTCACCTCAGCCTTCTCCTCTATGAAGTGGAGATAACAATCAGCGTGCTACCTATCAAAAGTTATTTAGAGAAAACTGCTGGTTAAACCTCAAAGCAGCAGTAGAATGGGAGATCATGCGATTAAGTCACCCAGTTAAGCCTATTTATTTTAGCAAGATGGACATTTTTATTTAAAAATATATAAATTAAGCACCACATATATTAAACTATGTAGATATTCACACATAAATTAAGCTATATTTACATATATGCACATTAATATAGGTTATAGAAAGCTAAGACTTTTCAAAGGAACACATGCTAAAGGCTAATAGAACAGAGATAAATTTGCCAACAGGGAGCTTACAGTCTATAAAGGCAGGATATTAGGGGGATTTCTTACTGCTTTCTTTTAGAGGGCCACACTGACCTCTGAGCTGAAAGAGCTGCTTTTGATCCCTAGCTCAGTCATGTTTGACCTGTGTGACCCTAGTCAAGTGATATTTTTGGTCTCTTATTTCATCTCTAAAATGGGAATACTGATCCTTGGATACATTGCTTCAAAGGAACATTTTGGAAAAGGATTGTGGGAAGTGAAAGTGTGAGATGAACACTATCTGGGTTACCTTAAATACACCTGCAAAACTTCTGGAGATTCTCATTTGGGCTGCCTATAAGAGGTGGACACTGACACCTCACTTTCCTCTATTGCTGGGCTGTTGTAGGAATTCCAAAAGATAACATATTGAAAGTATCTCCCAAATCCTATGACTGTTAGAGATATAGTGGAGCAGTGTAAAGTGTTGGATGTGCCATGACAAATCCCACTTCTGACACTTACACAGTGTATGACCTTGGGGCTGACATTCAACTTCTGGAAGCCTCCACTTACTTATCTATTAAATAGGATGATGATAATAATAATTGCTCTATCCACCTACCAGTATTATTGTAAAAATCAAATGAGAAAAAACATTTAGGTATTTTGAAAACTTTAAAGTCTTATTTAAATATCAGTTGTAGCCATAACCCACTCCCCTCTTGCCTTCTATCAAATACATTCATGAATCCTCCCCCTCTCCCATATTATTTCCTCATCACCTCCTGCTTAAATTAGCTTCCTTCAAGACAATTAACTTTACCTTCTCGTTCCTCAGTTTTCTTCTCTGTAAACTGGGGATAGGAAAGATCACACTAAATCGTTTCTAAGGGCTCGTTCCATTCGGACATTCAGTAATTATCAGTGTTATTCACCAAATCCTCTTTCTCCATATTTACAAAGGTAAGAAAGACAATTAGTCTTTGCCTCAACTACTCTGCCCCTTCTCATACCTCCTCCCTTCCCTTATCTGCTTTTATTTTTTAAGTAACATTCATTTCAAAGCAGAAAGGCAGCACCTTAGTGAGTCCTTCATGTCTGACCCCTAATCTATGCTAGGATCAGTGGGATGATTATACCACATATAGCTAAGAGCCTGGGGATCTGTAGTCCCTCATCTGGGAAGAGGCTGACCTTTGCCTCTGTAACTTTAAGAATAATAAGTAGACAAACCAAATGGTCTAATGGTGTGAAGAAGTGATTGCACACGACTAACATGGAAATGTTTTGGACAACTTCACATGTATAATCAATCTCATATTACTTGCTTTCTCAATGGGTGGGGGAAGGGTAGAAAGGAGGGAGAAAATTTGAAACTCAATTTAAAAAAAAAGGTAAAATTAAAAACTGTAATTGGCCAATATTTAATAAAATAAATGAAATACACTTTTAAAAGAAGTGATTGCAGAGGGAGTAGTTAGCCTACTTAAGAGAATGAAGCCATTAGCAACATTTTCATAAAAAAATTCTTTGCATAAATGATAAATATTCTTTATTTCACCAATGGACTAAATCTTGTAGGGATTTTGTGGATAACACTATGTTGGCTTAAAATCATTCTTTCTCCATGTAATAGAAAGTGACTAGTATAAAGGGATTTAGGTTCAAATCCTACCTTAGACATTTACTAGCTATGTGGGGAGAGTCACTTTATCTGTCAATGTACCAGTTTCCTCATCTGTAAACTGGGGATAATCTTTCTATCCTTTGGAAATGTTGTAAGGAACGCCTTTTGTAAGCCTTAGAAATAATGTAAAGAACTACAGGGATGGGTGTTTTTGTTGGTATTAATATAAGCTTCATTTTGTTCAGTGTTTTCTTCCACATTTACCTAAAGCAGATTTGTGGATCTCTAATTTATCCCTCAAATGGTGATTTTACAGGAATAACGAATAGCTCATATAAAATAGCTCTCTTCTAGTTTGTGCAAGGTATTCACCTCAGAAAAATCTTTTTTATTATTGTCATGGAGATTTTATGATCTTTATTTTACACTGGAAGAAACTGAGGTACAGAGATATTATAAGATGCTTCCATAGTTACCAATCACTGGAATCAGAGCTGGGATCCAAGAACCCCAATTCCAAGCCTACATATGGTTCTTCCAAATGTTTTGAGTTACTTTTCTGGATTGTTTGCAAATATTTGGTGCATGTTCTTATGCCAGTTTAAACTTTAGAAGTGTTTTAGTGGTGGCAGAGTTGTACAAAAAAGCCTCATCTAAGAGGAATTGAAAATAGAGTGATGCGTTTTCAAGTAAAAACAAATAAAGGCCAGGAATTCATGATTATTGAAAGACAGTGAGGATTCATTAAGAAGTCATGCCAGACTAAACTAAATTCCTTTATGAAAGGAAGGTCAGGGGCGGAGCCAAGATGGCGGCTAGAAAGCAGTGACTGGAGTGAGCTCCCCACCAAGACCCTCCAAAAACCTATAAAAAAATGGCTCTGAACCAATTCTAGAGGTGCAGAACCCACAAAGTGGCAGAGGGAAGCAGGGCTTCAGCGCAGGACAGCCTGGATGGTCTCTGGGTAAGGTCTGTCCCGCACGGAGCTCCCAGCTCCCAGCTGAGGGGAGTGGAGCTGAGCCAAGCAGAGCCCCGCGGCGCGGACTGCGGACCGACCAGACCACGAGCCAAGCGGAGAGTGCCCTAGCATCCTGAATTACTGAGCTGTGGCATGTACCAGACCTCACAACCTACAAACAGCAAGACAACAGAGAAGGTTAGTAGGAAAAGCTGCGGGACTGAGTTTGCGGTTCGGCCACCGCCCCTGGGGCAGCTTTAGAACTATGACTGCAGTTGCTTCTGGCCCCAGGCCCACCTGGTGGGAGGAATTAAGTGGCTGATCAGAGCAGGAGTGAAGAGCCTGCTGAAGATTTA
>CM053623.1:229424540-229443432 GCA_028646595.1 Phalanger gymnotis
GGCTACTGTACAGGAGATGCCTGTTCACATACAAATTAGACTAGACGTCCTCTGAGGTTACTTCTCCTATCTCAAACCCTTGAGGCCCAAAGCTCTAAAAGAGAAATTATATGGAATTCAGCAGTCTTGACAAGCTTATCTGTTGGGGGATGCATACAAGTACTAGGGAAGAAAGCAGTGCAGTGCATTCTATGTGAAGCTAAAGGTGAAGCAACAAAGCACAAACTTGTGAATTTTGCTCCTAAGGGAGAATCGGCCCTTGACGCTTACAGTTAGTATGTCCTTGTTCATGTCATGTACCCTCTGTGGGACTCAGTCTCCTCCTGTGCAAGATGAATGAGTTGGACGAGATTATCTCTAAGGACATTTGTCAATCAAACCTTCTGTATTCTCTGCTTTGAATTCTAAGTTTACTTCCTCCTCTGACTCTGTTGTGAGGAATTTCCTTGCTCTGACACTTGGTTTTCTAAGATCCCTCCTAGCTCTATGTTTAAAGGTCCTTTGCCCTGCCATTCTCTATCCTAAGGTCCTGCCCAGCTCAAACATTCTTGAATCTCTAATTCTAAGTTGTCCATCATTATGGAAGGAGAAAGATGAACCCCACTGTGAACAGTGTTAACAACCAATCATTCCCAGGTTTTACATTGCACAGGGACAAAGCTGAACCCAGCCTTGCAAAATGGAATCTCAGAATTCTGACTCTAATGGCAACTTTAATATATTTTGAAGTGCTAGATGCCTACAGTGGGAATAAATTAAAATTGAAATTAACCACAAGCAAATGGTATTAATTGAATAAGGTCTCTGGCATTGAAAACTCCTGATTATCTTCCTCTATTCCTTGAAACTTGACATAGCATTTACATTTTTATTACCATCTTGTCAGTAACTTCATAATTACAGAAGGAGTGGTGGAGCAAGAATGTGGAGTTTCATCTCTGATGCAGAACTCTATCACTCTGAATGTTTGCTGTCTCCACAGCTTTATTCCTCTTTTGTTTTGAAGTTTTGCCAAATGCAAATCCATCATACGAAAAACACTTAACAATTGACAAGAAGTGGGACCAGTCCCCAAAAGCAGAGTGTGGGGCAAATCAGCCCTGCTGGAGAAGAAGGAACTAGAGCTTTCTGAGAATTGAAAAATGACATTTTGGAGGAGATGGCAAGATACTTTTTTTTTCCTCAGAAAAAGTCTCTTGTTCAGCTGGCTGAGTGTTTTAGAAAATGAACCACAGGGAAACTTGGGACAATGCCACCTATGACATCACCAAGCACATTCTGGTGTAGCCACTTTAACAGGAGTTGGCATAGAATATTTAAATTCAGCATGTCTACCTTGAGTACCCACCAAGGGATCAGGCTTTTGCTGGACCCTGGGGTTTCTATAGAGAATCACAATGTGTGATGGATTGTTTAACTAACATACCATTTGAAGGATCATGTCACCATAAAAGAATCATAAAATGATAACCCAGCTCTGGAAGGAGCTTTAAAAAGCCATCTGTAAACACTAAGGAACCCTGGAGAAGGAAAATACTTCAATGAGGTCAGCATTTTCAAATGACTCTGAAGCCAGCTCTCAAAGAGAATACTACAAATGTCTTGAGTAATGCTACTTCTGTGTGTGCTACTAGACTCACAAAGAGCATACTGTGAAGGAAACAACAAATGTTGGGAAATAAACGTTCTGCTCTCTCTCTCTCTCTCTCTCTCTCTCTCTCTCTCTCTCTCACACACACACACACACACACACAAGTAAATAAATAAATTAATAAATAAATCCATGTTTACAACTTCACTATCATCCCCTGTGCAGCCATAGCCAAGTGCTACAACTGAGGGGGATGCGGTACGAAGCACAAATACTAGAGTATTTTAGAGGCCAGAGATAATGGTGAACTGAAATGATCAATGAAGTTTTGCTGGAAGAAACATAAAGAAATTGAATTTTTATGGTGGTTGTGTGAGAAGGTAACTTAATATAATGGAGTAAATCCTGGTTGCCACTTCTGCTGCCACTGGTCCTCCTCCCCTCCTCCTCCCCTCTCCTCCTCCTTCTCTCCTCCTCCTCCTCATCCTACTACTACTGGTCCTACTAGTCCTACTATATTTATACAGAATATAAAACTTTGCAAAGCACTGTATGTGTGTTATCTCATTTGTTCCTCACATTTGTGTGAGGTAGGTGCTCAACTACGCAAAGTTGTGAGCAGTTTGGTTTGGTGGAAGGTCATCTGAAGAAGACACAGGGGCTTTAGTGGACCTCAAGCTCAGCATAAGTGTATAGTTTTATCACACACTCCAAAATAAAATTGTTTTGGCAATCCCCTATAATAAAATTGGTCTTAAGTCTACACTCTGGGTGGTATCATGTACAGAAGTAAGATGCTGATCTTGCTTCTCTCCCCCCCATTTAAATCAGTCACTAAATCTTAGGTGAACCAACGCCTAGTGAGAACCCCTCCAGAAGGTCATGAGATCAGGAGATAGCACAGCCTAGGCAAAAGAAGCCTTGTGGGATCCACACATGATCTCTGTCTGAGTATTTAAAGGACTAGTCTGTGGAAAGGGGATCAGAGCTGGTTTTTGCTTGGCCCGAGTACACAGAATTGAGGGTTAGGGTGTGAGTGATGGAGTTCAGCATGATGTAAGTCCAAGCCTCCAGAGCCATCCAGCAATGGCTGTAGACACCCCTATCATGTCTGGTCTTGAAGTGGAGCTTGACGGCCCCTGATCATCCTCCGTGTATCAGACAGGGACCCTGGCTTATATGTGTGGATGTGTCTTGGAGGTCTCGCTCTGAGATTCTTGTGATTCTGTAATTCTTTCTAAGGTAGAATTTGAGAAGCAACCTTAAAGCCAGGACAAGAAAGATTCAGACTCTGCCTCTGCCACTTGCTAGTTGAGTAACCATTGAAATCTCTAAGGATCAGGGTCCAGACTGCCACTCCCCATCACTCCCACCTGTCAACATTGGAGATGGGCCTCCCCTGGTATTCAGCCAGGACCAGACTGGACTTCTTTCAGGGGAAGGGGTGGGGAAAACAGATGGCAGCTCAGAGGCTACATAACTTCCTGTGGCTTAAGACAAACAGGCCAGGGCTTCTCCAATGCTCTTTGATTCACAATGACTAAGGCTGGCACCTGGCATATGGATTTTAGTAAATATCTCTCTATAGCTCAATCCTCCCTGCAGCCTTACTTGTCAATCTTCATCTTTGTTGGGAGGCTTAAGCATCCTATTCTCGAATTTTAGATAATTTCTAGGTGAATTTCCAGGGTACTGCTAAGTATAAATTTTCCTGTAACTGTCCATAGGAATACACTTATTATGTTGTGTTATCTGCATTTGCATCTCATCCCCCACTGGGCATTACCTCCAAGAACAGAAGCATTGTCTCCTTTGGAGACATACTGACTTCTGCACACAGTAGATGCTTATTATGTGTATATTACAATGAATTGTATTGGACTCTTATTCAATCTATAAATAGGCGTTTGCTCTCAAATAACTTCATGTTTTAATTGAGGGTTAAATTTCTATTGCTTGAACCCTCTCTATAAAGTGAAAATGATTGCTAGTCCACCCCCTCTCACTCCCAGTGTGTTTCTTCCAAAGACTAGCTTCTATTTATTGTGCATCTATGGAATTTTTGCTGGTGTCTCTCCTGACACCTGGAGGGCAGGGGGTTGTCTGTGTCCATAGTGCCCAGCACATTACTTGTCATACAGAGTAGCTACATAATAAATGCTTAGTAAATGATTCCTAGTGCTCTCTCTCTCTCTCTCTCTCTCTCTCTCTCTCTCTCTCTCTCTCTCTCTCTGTCTCTCTCCCCCCTCCCTCTCCCACTCTCCTCTCACCTGTACCTTTTAGAACAAACAACTTTTCCCAGAAAAAATACAGCTATTTTTACAAATTTTGAACACAATGACACTCAACAAGTGTGGCTGGAACCCTTTTTCCTCGCTCACATAAGTGCATTTGGGTCTCAGTTAGCCAATTCTTCCCTGGAGTTCTGTTTTTTGAGTCGTTTGCACAATCTTGGAATACTTTTAAAAGAGATAAAATGCCTAAAGGAAAAACTCTTGATTCAATAGAAAGATCTTCTGGGCTCTCCTTGCCTGGCTTGGCTCTCTGCACAGGGGGAAGGAAGGGGAGGGAACACTTTTTTTCTCCATTTCTTGTAAAGACATTCTGATATCTTCTGACATATTGATCCCATGTCCACTTCTCCATATACTTCGGCCCTTTAGAATGTTGGCTTCCTGAGAGGAGGGTCACATCCTTTATCTTCATATTCCCAGTGCCTAGCACAGTGCCTGGTGCCCAGTAGGAACTTAATAAATGCTGGTTAATTAATTGGTAAATATTAAGAAGTAACCAGGTGCTGTGGGTGGGAGAGGAAACAAGGCCCTTGGTGAATTAAGTCCATGAGCACAAACAAGCTTGGCCAGAGACTCAGAGGTATTGGATTGAAAATGACTTCATGGCAGTTCTGAGCCTCAGTGTTCTTCTCTGTGAAATGGAAGCCATAGGTCATCTACTACCTATCTGATAAGCATACTGGGAGGCAAGGACTTGCACACACAGAGAAGTAGGACTAGAGACCAAGCTGCCTAAGGACTGTTCTCTAGGGCTTCAGCAAGTTAGTTCAGAGAACTTAAGCCTCTTCAATGGCCAAGGCATCAGGAATAGAAAGAAACAGAATTAAATGGCCCTTGAGCTTGAGAAGTTTATTATTATCAGGAGATACAATAAACATGCATGTATGTGTGCATCTATGCACACACATGTCCAAACACACATACATTTGTAGGCATATGTGTATAGATCATACATCGGAATAGAACTTCCTAGTCTCCCCCTGGGCCCCTTCTGTTCCCCCCCCCTTTTGGACCTCCTTTCTGTAGTGTCTTCATCCATTAGAATGCAAGCTTCTTGGGGGCAAGAACCATCTTGCATGCTTGTACTTGTGTCTTCAACCTCCAGTACAGTGCCTAGTACACAGTCAATGCTTAATAAATCTCTACTCATCCATCTACCATCTATAGAGGAATGCTTGTCTATATGTTGCATATCCCAAAAGTCTTTGCGTGGTTTGAAAGTTCAATAGCTTTTAAAGCTTGATTAATAATAATTTAAACTTTAAATAGTAAAGAATCAAAACTACACTAAGGCTTCTGGGACACCCTGCATCCACAGATGCATGCATATAGACATAGATTTATAAATGGATGTGTGTGTGTGTGTGTGTGTGTACAAAACAACAGAAAGCAGATCCCTTGGAAGAGGCACAAGAGCCGCTGAATGGACCAGAATGGCTTCAATGTAAGAAGAGTGAAGACTTCCATAATCTCAGTGTTATAGATGAGGAGAATGAAGGTCCAAGAGGACCACAATGCTCATTATCAGAAACGTAGCCAGAAGCCAACTACTACCTCTTCCCATGGCTCTGTGTAGCCTCTTCCGATGGATTTCCTTTAAATTTCTCCTTGTCTCCCCATCTTATACCTTATTATTCCTTCATTGGAATTTCACTTCACATTTTGCTCCTTTGCAGAGGTTGGGGAGGAGGTACAGAGCTATAACAAGGGTAAGGTGGTAAGGTGACTAGGGCATTGAACCAGGGCACCAAAACTCATGGGGCTCTGTAGCCCTTATAATATTTCATCACCATAGAAGTAATTGACATCACCTAGCACCTAGTTAGGAAAATCAATGAAAAATAAATATGATCAAAGATAACGAGATGTGATTGTGTTCCCCCCCACCGAAGTCAACACATCTCAATTGAACTCTTCTCCACCCCCTCCAGTCAGCATCCCCCTCACTTCTCCCAGACTCTGTTTCCTCCCAACCCCACTCCCAGGAAGTGAATTTGTTTTTAAGAGGTGATTAGGAGGGGCCTGAGCATTTTGGTGGATGCTAAACTTGCCAGTTAGAGCTCTGGACAAAAGAGGGTAGGGGAAGAAAGAGGACACACAAGGATTTGATGTCCTTCTGTCTTTAGGAATTCTAACCTATTCTGCCCTATTGCCCAGGTGCAGTGGACCTGTATGCTTCTCTTGGGGAGGGAGAAATTGTCTCTGCTTCTACGGTTAATTCAGCAATTGAAGGCCAACCTGTGAAATAATCTCCACTAGGGAAGCCAAGCAGATCAGGAATTGATTTCAAGGTACCACACACACACACACACACACACACACACACACACACACACACACACACACTCTCTCTCTCTCTCTCTCTCTCTCTCTCTCTCTCACACACACACACACACACACACACACACACACACGCATGCCTCTTGCGCTGGGGGTGGGTGGGTTAAAACCTAGAATCTTGAGGTTCTTAGAATGCTCCTGTAAGGGATGGAGACTGAAATGAATGAGAATATCTGGTAGAAATCATGTCTGGGCTCTGGGGCTGAGAAGCAGATGGTAGGATAGAGGCTTTTAAGTCCAGAGATCACAAATTCTCTTTTCTGCAGGCTGCTACAGTGATTCCAGTCATAATTTCATCCATAAGGTTTTCCCTCCATGAACTCAGATACCAAACCTTCCAGTCCTTCACAGAGAGTTCTCATGAGTTCTAGTGTTAAAAATTAAAACACTAAAAAATAAGAAAGGTCATTCCTCAGAGGCCAGCCTTCTGATGCTGATCCTCTCCATACCTTGCCAGGCTGGTCATGGCACCATAATTCTAGAGCTGAAAGAAACCTCAGAATGTAGCTCAATCCTTTCATTTTAGACATGAGCTTAGGAAGAGGAAGGGTCTTTCCCAAAGTCATACACTGGATCATACATGCAGAACTGGGAGGGACCAGAAAGGCCAGTGAATGTAACCCTTTCATTTTAAAGAGAGCCCTAAATGGGAAGAAACTGTCTCCAGATAACTAAATGTTAACATTAGGAGTAAGACTGGCCTCCAAATAATTGTACTCACATGTCAGTGCTCTTTCCACTGTTCCGTACTGCCCTCCTTTTGGACCATACAAATAGTATCCTGGGGGGGCGGACCTTACTGAGGCTTTTTGCAAGTTTGGAGGGACTTTCCTAGGCTAGAATTCATTAGCATAATCTTAAGGAACCACGGGAAGCTTTATGCCCAAATCGGGAGACGTGTTAGTAGATGTTACTGAAAGATACGATTGTGGAATCCTAGAATGTGATGGTCACAGAGGACCCTGGAGATCACCTAGGGCAAGGCCAAACCCCTACCCAGGCTGGGAATCTTCTTTCTAATGTTAGTTCACGGTGTCTCAGGTGATAAGAGAAACCCACACTGCCTTTCCCACTGAATGATCATCAGCACTAGTGACATTCACAGTTATAGGATTTTTTATACTTTATCTCATTTGATTCTCACAAAAGCCCAGGGAAAGTGGTTTTCTTATTTTGCATATGGGTAAACTGAGGTTCATGAGGACTCAGAAACCAACCTTGGTTCACAGAACTAGTACATAGCTTCATATGTAGTTTCATCTGGCACTATGGAAAGGCCTGCACTCTTCCCACAGGAGACTGAGGTGACTCAGTGAATGGAGCTCTGGGACTGGAGTCAGGGACACAAATTCAATCTGGCCTAAATCCCTTATTAGGTGTGTGACCCTGGGAAAATATCATAACCTGGCACACACTCTACCTGGGCATGGATCTTGGCTTTTTCCGCCTTATTTCCTTGGATCAATTCCTCTATTCCTGCCAGAGACATAACTAGGGTGGTGCAACTGGGACTTTATCCAGGACACTAGACTTTAGAAAGGACACTAATAACATTGGTGCTTCAGAAGCAAAGTTACTACGCCCCCAGGAGGTAATCCCCTCCCCCAACTCCATAACCCTAGGCTTCACTTCTGGGGTCCCAGGAACTCCTTCCGATGCCCCCACATTTCCTGCCACTTTCACCGTCATGAGATTCCAAGGTATAGTTCTGCTGCCTTATTGGCATGGGCCTGGTCCTCTTTCTCATTCAGATCTTCTCTTATTCCTGGCCAAGGGATTCTGGCATGGTGTAGAAAGGAGAACTTGAGGATTTCTGGGGTGCTCTTGTGATGAATATGCATGTATTTTATATATGTGCATGTGTATATATACACACACATATAGATATAGATAAATATACACACATACATCTACATCTATATGTATGTGTGTATATGCGTGTGTGTGTGTGTGTGTGTGTGTGTGTGTGTGTGTGTAAACTAGAAGCGACATTAGCGGTCTTGCAGCCCATTAAATTCTCTAAACATCAACACATCTGCTCAAACTGCTGGTGATGTCAGAGCTCTGCCTCCCCTAGAAGGTCTGCAGAGGAAGGGCTGGACTCCTCTCCACTCCAGAATGTGCTCCTCCTTTCCTCTGACTCCTACCATCCTCCCCTTCTCTCAAGGCCAACTTGGTTGCCATCTCCTCCAGAAAACCTTCCCACCTCTCTCCCCATCCTGATTAGTGTCCTCTTCCTCTTCCTCTTCCTCTACCCTTTTTGCCTGGTGCTGTCCATGCTGTGTCTTCAAAATCCAATGGCAGCTCATTGAGGGCAGGACATTTTGCCTTTGTAGATGATGAACCTTGAATGGTTCCTGGAACACAGGAAGGGCTTGGTAAAACCTTGGGGGATGATAGAATCAGCTGCCCTGTAGTTCAACAGGCTTTTATCAGACTTGCACTTTCTTGAAATCACGTCTTCCACAAACGCGCTGATGTCTAGCCAAATCTCCCCATCTTGTATTTGGGAAAGGGATCGCTTGAGCCCCAAGTGAAGATTTTATTCTCTTTCACCTTGGCAGTTGATCCAGTGCTGATTTTGTCAGGATCTTTTTGTATCCCAATGGTATCCTTTGGTGTGTTAACTCTCCTTTATTATCTCTCATGCACCATCAGCTTTGATCTGAGATCCCAGCATAGGACTTTGTATTGACCAAACCAGGGACCCTGCCATGAAATTCAGTATGTGGAGAGAGACAAGCCCTTTATCCTTTCTTTCCTCTGGCTCCTCCTGCTTTGGGGGAAGGTAAAGCTTCTTACTTGAGGCCCATCAATGATGCAGATATGTCAGCTCTTCACCAGGGCCCCAATCCAAGATTGAGCTCATTTTGTCCATGACTTCAGGTTAGTAATTGCTGTTTCTCTGGCTGTGACGTAGACACTCAGAAGGTGTATTTTCAGCAACAGCCAAACAATCCCAGGCTATTTTTGCCACAGGCCTCCGCATTGTCTGTGGAGAGCAAGCCTGAACTTTCCTTGAATTTCTTTGATTTCCTTTCTCACATCCATTGATTGGCAAAGCTGGGAGACAAAAGGTTTCATGTGCTTAGCCTGACATTTTGTTTTCCCACAAAGGAGTGTTCATTTTGACTCTTTCTTGGCTTGCTCCCTGCAGTCAATAAGGCAGAGTCTCACTTCTGGGTTTCTCTGGCCTGCCTAGGAAGACTGCCCATGGGGTAGCAGTGAATAAGACTCTTTGGAAAGTCTCGGGTGGCAAAAATGACAGAGGAAACAAAAGGGGTGAGAAGTCATTCAAATATCCCCCCACACTCACTCTTCTCCTATGCCCTAAAGCTAGCCTGCCTCTACTGCCTTAGCTCATGGATCGGAGAAGAAGGAGCTCCAGACTTAGGGGTCCAAAAATGGGGAGGATGGTTGTTGATACAAATGCGTGTGACCATGGGCAGGGTTCTAATCCTCTCTGAGCTCCATTTTGCCAATCTCTTTGTACTACCTAGCACACATACAGGTTTATGTGTAGGAAGGACTTTTCAAACCCTAGAGCTCTTTAGAATAATGGAGCGATTGGTATCGGTGTCTCTCAAGAACTCCCCACCACTTGAGACATAGTTGCCTGAGAATGGGACACTCTCCTCCTGGGTTCACATCATTCTCCATGGCCTGGAATGACAACTATTCTTTCTCCTCATTTCTACCTACTAACAGAGGTGTATGGGGTGTTCAGGGAACACCAGCACCTCTGGGGTGAGGGCTTGTCAAGCCCTTTTTAGGGCAGCTCATACACTGTTGGTGTCCACTGACTCATCCAACTCTCACCTGTGGCTCCAAGAAGCTAGAGCATGGGCAGCAGCTACACTCCAGTAAAGCCATCTTTCCAGATGGGCTAAACATGGTCAAGGATAACCAATAGGCCTCAAAGCCATCAGTGAGTTAGGTGAACATCCCTCCAAGCAGAATGGGTAGATGAGAAGAATTTGCCCTAATAAGCATGAAGACAGCTGGAGAAGGCTCTGTGGAGTGTGTAGAGCTTGGTCAGACATTGAAGACACCAAGGTCATCCACTGTATCCTTGGCCATCTCCAGTCATTGGGACTTTTATTTCGCCGCTTGACTCTGATGCCTGGAGGAGTGAGTGAAGCTGATGACTTTGTGCAACTCTGCCTCACTTAAATCCAATCCTTGAGCAAGTCAAGATAACACTCCTTGATGTCATTCGCCTCTTCAAAAACAAAGGATAAATAAACATCAACCCAATGATATCATACCCATTCTCCAAATTTTCCAACTAAAATGCTACTTCCTCCATCAAACTTTGTGTGAGGCCCAGTAGCCAAAATTAATCTCTGTCTGTCTGTCTGTCTCTGTCTCTGTCTCTCTCTTTCTTCACCTGCCTTCCTCTATGTGTATCTGTCTTCTTCTCTGTCCCCCTCCCCCTTTTTGACCCATCACCTATTTCTTACTACCTCTTTATGTATTTATCAGTTTCTACATTACTCTGTGTCCATGCCATACTTATACCAGACACCTTCCTAAGAGTGTGTCTATTTGTCAGGAGTGGGTACAGAGCAGTATATCTTCATCATATTTAAATACAACACAGAGTATTATATTAGAAATAGCCTTGGACTTGCAAATAGGAGATATTACTTGCAACATTCTCTGGATATGTGACTATGAACAAATTATTAAGTTCTCTGAGCTTCACCTAGCTCACGTGTAACATCAGGGTGAAATTGGATGTAGTGTGTCCCTCCCAAGCCTGCTGAGAGGCTCTTGACAGATCAGTAGGTAGAGCCTTTGCATAAGCACTCTGTAGGTATTCGTTTAGTGTCATTGTTAGGAGGAAGAGTGGTGCCCCCACCTCATGGTTAGTGTCTTGTCAGAACTTAGCCAAATTTGGTTCACAAGGAGATGAGGGGCCATGTCCCCTCATCACACTGAACTAATTAATTCAAATAATCCCTTGCTAAAGATGTCAATTGAAAGCCAAGCAGAGAGCAAAGTGGAAGCTGTGAAGGAAACCAGAAATAGCATGTCCCAGAGAAGAAGCCAAACTAAAAAGGTGGAAGGAATTGAGCAGAAAGGAGTAATTGTGAGGAGAGGGTGAATGAGGACAAGGAGCCACACCAGTGGGAGAGCCAGAAAGAGTGAAGGACATTGCCATGCTAAGGGCTCCCCAAGCAATGGCTTCAGGGAAGATGGGAGTTCTAGCCTCTGCCTCCCTTCCTGCTCACTTCTCCTTACTTCTGCCTGCTAATTGGAGAGGTTTTGTGAAGTAGGGGAAAGACCAGGGTTCAGATTCTACCTCTAATAATCAATGGCAGTGAGGCCATTGATGAATCTCACTAAGCCTGTGTTTTTTCCTCCACAAAATGCCTGTACTCATTATTTCCTAGAGTTGTAGCAAGGCTTAAACAGGATAAGGCATGAAAAGCATTTTTTTTTAAATTTCAAAGGCCAATATAAATGTCTATTATTATTATTGTATGCATTGGAACATTTCTCAGTTGAAGGCAAAATGTCCTGGTGGAGAGAGGATGGCAGTGGAGGAGAAAAGATCCTTCAAAATTGAAGATAATGAAGAAGTACCTTCTACTGAAGAAAGGTAAAGAAAAGATCTGCCTCCAGACAGAGGAATTCTGACCACAAAATATATGATATTCATTCACTCAGTCATTAATCAATAAACACTTATTAAGTACCTACTATGGAGGGTAATCAGAATGATGAAGGCCTCTGGTCAGTTCCTATAAGGATTTGGGAAAGGACCTGGACATGTTAAACCTGGACACAAGGGAACAAGAGAGCGAGCTATGTTAAGGTAGTAAACTCTGGGGAGTAGTGATGGGGTTTGATAGGATTGATTCCAGACAGTAGAACGAGGAGCAATGGGCAGAAGCCACAAAGAAATACTGAGGTTAGTTATCAGAAGACCTTTCCTAACAAGTTAAGGTGCCCAAAGTAAAATGGACTATCTTGGGAAATGGTGGGTTTTCCCTCCTTAGAGGTCTTTTAACAGAAGCTGGAAAAGTATTTGTCATGTATTTAAGTGTGTGTGTGTGTACGTGTGTGTGTGCGTGCATGTGTGTGTGTGTGTGTGTGTGTGCGTGCATGTGTGTGTGTGTGTGGTCGGGTGCTTTTAGTCGTGGTTTCTATTAGAATGCCACTGAGGTCCCTTCCAACTCTCAAGTTCTGTGATTCTGGATTCCCAGAATTAATATATTAATTAAAAAAGTCAACAAAACTTTGTTGAGCGGATGGGTCAATAAATAACCATAGTCTATAAAGAGGCCTTTTAGTGAAACTCATGCTCTAGGATTAGACAATCTTAGAATATGAACGGATATCAGTTTATAAGCATAAAGAGCAGCACAACCATGATGAAGAAGGCCCCAATGAAAACTAATTGCTTGACATTTCTGTTCCTCACCAGTTCTATATACAAAAGTCATTGAAATGTGATTCAATTTGAGAACAATTAAATCATAGAACATCTTAGCTATTGACCTTGGGACATAGAATTTCAGACACAAGAGGGATTCTAGAACATAGATCAGAGTCGAGCCAAACTAGCAGAAAATTTAGAATCTGGAAATAGTGCATTAAAGCTAACAAGGAATGAGTCTTTGAATGTAGGTAAAAGCAGGTCAGAGCAGAGATAGACCTTAGAACAGACTTTCATAGCATGGAGAATCTGAGATCAATCAAAGATCAATAAAATTGAGATATCATAAAGGTCAAGGAAACATTTCCTCTAATCTACCCAACTATGAGCTGTTTATCTCTGAACATTTTCAAATGCATTCAGAGCCAGGCCTACCCCTTCACCCCACCAGAACCCCAACTAAAGAGAGGTTTTAGTCAACTCTACCTTTTCCTGGATGGGTCACATCTCATTTGTGTAAGAAATGGATAACATTGACCATTGTTCCTTGGCCCATATGGTAGAAATGAACAAAAAGTGGGCAATTATTGGGTTAATTGGATCCATGTAGTCTAGAATTTGGGCCAAATCTAATTAGATGAAATTTATCAGGGACACACATAAATTCTTACACTTGTATTCAATAAATCAATGTCACTAGAATAACAGCAGAGAGGGACAGCTATAGAGTAGATTATCTTAAAAAGATGTGGGGATTTAAGTGGACTGCAAACTTGACATTACTCAAGAGTGCGATGAGGTGTTTTTAAAAACTGCTTCAATCAGCGGGTGCATTACCACAGAATATGAAAGTTACAGGCATATCATGTTCTTCCCTGGCTATATGATATTTGGAATATTTTGTTTAGCTATTAGGACTCCATTTAAAGGTAGTGTAGCTCAAAGTATAATAAACCTGTGAGCTGCGTATGCACAATAAATTCAGAGACCTAGACCTAAGAATTAAGATGGCAGTTGACACTTCTGCATCGTATGTATGGAAATGTTGGGTGATTCAACATCTGCCCATCCCCCATTGGGTTCTGGGCAAGGCTTCAGCTTTCCAACAGTTGTTATGATTGAGTGACCCTGGTCTACTTGCTGTTCCTCATAAACCACACTCCATATATCTCCAGTTGGAGCACTTGCACTGGCTATTGCCAAATGCCTAGACTTCTCTCTCTCCTCATTTCATCCTCCTGTCCCTGGCTTCCTTAAAGTCTCATGTGGAATCTCACCTTTTGCAAGAGGCTTTTCCCACTCCTTAATCTTAGTGCCTTCCCCCATAAGACTACCCACAATTATATATATGCATATATAATATATATATTCTATATATAGATAGATAGATAGAGATAGAGATATATAGATATATAGATATATGTCTTGACCGTGCATACTTTTTTGTGAGTTTTCTTCCACATTGGACTGTGAGTTCCTTTTTCATTTTTGCCTTTCTTCGTACCCACAGTACTTAGCACAGAGCCTGGTACTTTTAATTAATTAATTAATTAATTAATACTTGACTCACTGACCTAGCATCACACTCTTTATTTCCCTTGAGAATTTGAGAAGTTCTACAATGATATGTCCATCCTGGGCCCTGCCTGGGCCATTTTTGGCCATCATGGGGCCATCCTGGGACATCATAGGGCCATCCTGGCTTTGCTGTTTTTCTTTTGTTCTTGAAGAGGACCATGGCATCAGGGAGGTGATGCCATGTCATGTAAATGAATTGGATTTAAGTGAGGGAAGGTTGTGCCAAGTCGCTAGCCTCACTTTCTCCTCCAGAGCCATCTGGATCTAGTGGCCAGAAATAGATCAGAACGACTGGAGATGACTCTTGATATAGTAGGGGACCTTGGCCTTTTCAACCTAAGCTCTTTAACAGGTCTCAATTTGACTGAGGTAATGCCTTTTCTGTGATTAAGGATCAATAAGAATTGAGGCAAAAAATGGCCTCTTTAAAAATAATAGGTCTGGGAGTGGAAGACCCTCAGGGTTTCTGGCCAAAATAGAAACAAATGCTATTTGCATTCTTTCTAAGCTAATCTGGGCCCAAAGAATGACCAAGTAAGGTGTAGCATGGAATCTCTTATTGGCTAATTAGTGAAAGCCAGAGCTATTTGAGGTTAAGGCTGCTCTTTAAGAAAAAAGATCGTGAAATCAATAGAGCACTAGCCAGAAGTGTCCATGAGAACAGTGGAAACAGTGGACCCAGCAGAAACCAGTGAGGAATAGAATTAAGACAGTGATGTAGCTAGAAGACTCCAGTGGGTTTGCAGCATCAAAGGTGTAAACTGACCCTGCATGGGTTTGTTGAGGCCAGATGTCTCCCCTTCTACATATACTCCCTAGGTGTCTGCATGCTTCTTAATAATGGTGTAAATAGATGTGGGAGGGCATGCTATGGGACTATGGAAAAAATGTCTTACTGGTACTTTTTTATTACTAGCTTTTTTTTTTGGCGTGTGCTAAGCATGTCCCCTGGCTGATTATTTCAGAGGGCTTCTAACCTGACCTATGTCTGGGGGGGCCCATGTGAGAGCATGGTTATCTTCAGGTGCTACAAGGAGGGAAGACTACAGAGAGAAGGGAAGCCAGGATGATCAAACTCCTCAAATTCAGGCTATAAGGCAACTAAGATTACTTAGTCAGTCAGTCAACACACATTTATTTATTGTTTACTATGTGCCAGGACCTCTGCTAAGTCCCAGGGATACAAATAAAGGAGAAAAAAAATATTCTTGCCCTCAAAGAGCTGACATTCCAATCAAAGAGCCCATGAAAGACTGAGCCTTTCTGACTTGAACTAAGGTGATCCTCTGCCTCCTAGTACACTTTGGAACCCACAACCAAACCTTCATAGCAGAATAAGAAAAATCAGTTTCTGGCCTTTCTGGCAAAGCCCTGCTGAGAAATGAGAGATGTGCAATAAGAAATCTTGTGTGTGTGTGTGTGTGTGTGTGTGTGTGTGTGTGTGTGCGTGTGTGTGTGTATTTGTGGGTTGTGTTACTGAAGAAATCGAACCTGATCTGTTATGGCATGGTGGAATGGTCTAGTTCTAATGATCTAAAGCAATAATGCCATTCTTACTCTCATTTGAGGCAGAGTTTTGTCTCTGCTTAGAAGGCCTTCTCAGGCAGAGGTGGGCTTTCCTTGCTTCCAGGGACCATCAGGACATCTGCTATCGACTGCCTGCCCTCTTTGAATCCCATCTACAGATTCTCAGGGAGTTTGGAAACATGCCTTCTGACATTGTCTAATTGCAAGGCCCCCTCCCACAGCTTAGTGAGCTGAGCATCTGTTGGGTCTCTTCCAGTCTCTTCTCCATCATTAAGCCATCTCTCTGAGCAGCAGGAGTCTGGGACAAGAGCCTCAGCCAAAGTGGCTTCTCCAAATCCCAACCCAGCCCAGTCAACCCTCTTCCCTAAACCCCGAGAAGATGCTTTGTGCTCTGCCCTGCCTCAGACTGAGGGTTCCTGAGTCCATGGACCATGATGAGAATTTCTCTTCTGCCCCTAAAAATAAAATTTAGAAGTGTTGGTTGAGGGATGGCAGTGATTAAACATCTGCCCATCACCCTACCATTGGGTGCTGGGCAAGGCTTCAGCTTTCAGAACCATTAACTCACCCACATATCACATGTCCCACTGAGAGGTTTGCCTCTCAAAAGCCTATTTCATCTCTGAGAATGTCGCGTGGGGTTTCTATGGGAACATTTCTCACCCCCACACTACTAGTGTGTGTGTGTGTGTGTGTGTGTGTGTGTGTGTGTGTGTTTGAGAGACATAGACAGAGAGAAGAAGAAGAAGAAGAAGAAGGAGAAGAAGAAGAAGGAGAGGAAGGAGAAAGAGGAAGAGGAGGAAGAGGAGGAGGAGGGGGAGGAGGAAGAGGAGGAAGAGGAGGAGGAGGAGGAGAAGGAGACAGAAACAGAGAGGGGGAGAGAGGGAGAGAAAGAGATAAGTGTGGGAACTGCATTTGAAGTTATGGGAGAAGGAATCAATAACACTCCAAAGGTCTAGAAAGTACTAGGAAAATGAGAAATGGAATTTGAGGCCCATCGTGCCCAGGACCATAGTCTCTGAATGACATGTAGGCTCCAATTTTGCCTGAATATTGGAAAGCATTTGCTAAGAAATATTCAAGGAGAAAAATATTTTATTTAAACAATATAAAGTTCTGTTCTCTGAGCCCCACATGCTCTGTGAGTCACTTCAATGCCCTGGGCTCTCGGACCTTAGGGAATCTTTGTTAGATGGAAGGAGAAATAGGCAATGGCAGCTCGACTGGCTAAGCCACCATTCGGCTTCAGTGCATTCTTAACATGGAGAAAGTGGGTGGGCATTTTCTGAACTGAGAAGAATGTACTTCTATGACATTCTGCAGAGTTGCTGTGCATCTTTTGGGATTCCTGTAAGATCTCTCCTGGCTCTATTGGTCAGCATTCCATTTATGAAGGGCTAGTCAAAGCCCATTAGGATCCATTTGAATTACAATCCAATATCAAGCAACCTCTTGTCAGCATTTACTGGGTGCCTACTATGTGCCAGGTCCAGTGTATGAAGGCCAAAATAAGTAAATGCACCACTTAGCTGAAGTTCTACTGGGGGATTTTCTCAATGTACTGCTGCTGCCTTGGAATACCTGGAATTTCCATAAGAGAGGCTAGTGAACTCTGAAAGCAAAAGGCCTTTATTTGGCAAGGTTTCTCCCCTCCCCCCACCCAGGGGAAAGCTTAATCCCTAACCTGAGATTCCTAGGTGCATGAAAAAGTGAGAGAGAAGAGAGGCAAGGACACATATGGATCACAGTCAGTGGAGAAATAAAGACAGAGCTGGACTTTGAGGGGGAGGGGAAGAACAAGATACAGCCCCATATCACCCAGTGTAAGGCCTTCTTTGCCTTCCCCCAGCAAGACAGTCTTCTGGCTGGGGCAGGAAAATGAAAGGGAAAAGCAATCCTCAGAGAAACACCCTTCCATCCCCTGTGCTCCTGGTTGGACAGCTCCTTTTCTTCTTCCTTGATTGTCATGTGGACATGTTGTCCCACCTGCCAGAGCAGCTTAGTCATGTGGATGAGGGGTTGGCATGCAGGAAGATGCCTGGGATTGCATATTGATCTACAATCCCTACCCGCATATGTCATACAGTATAGAAAAATCTCACAAATGAGAGGGTTGAAGGCAAGAGCAAGGCACTGTTGAGGACAGGGATTCTTAACCTTGGATCCATGGTGTGTCTGTGAACTTGGATGGAAGAAAAAAATACATATTAATTGCACTACTAATTTAAATTTAGCACGTCCTTAAAATACTAATAAAATAAGACATAATTTGGAGGAGTCCCTAGCTTTAGAAGCCTACCAATGGTATCCATCTCTCTTTGTGTGTCTGCCTTCCTCAGTCTCTCTGTCACGCGCGCGCACACACACACACACACACACACACACACATACCACTTGTGTAGGGCAACAACTAAACTGAAAATTAAACTCAGAGGCTTCTCAAGTAGAAAGTAATTTTATTAAGATCCACAGGGAAAGGGCAATCTCTGAACCTATAGATAATCAGAGAGGCAGGGCCCAGAGGGCAGAACTTAGCTTTATACTCTAATGTAAACAACACCCCTTCCCACTGGCCTTTTACTCTCATTGATGGAGTTCAGGCTTACAGTGTAGATGCAGAAATCTACTACCCCAGGTACAATTTAGCCAATGCCAAACTCTTAAAAACCCTTTTTCTTTATTTGGTGAGGACATAGTTCAGGTGATTTTAGTAACTGGAAACTTAGGCCTAGCTGTCAATCAGAAGCCCTGGGCCATGCCAAAAAGGCCCCCACCCCCATTCATTCCACTCAACTCACAGAAAGGCAGAGATCCAGATTCCATGAGAGGGCTTCACCATCCCACTCACCTTCAAAAGATTAAGAAGCCCTGCACTAGAGGAAAGATGTTCTGAATAAGATGTTGTTGATGAAGTCCAGAAGACAAAGTACTTTTCTGGAGTATGGCAGGTATACAACATGCACAGAAAAAGTAAATGCCAGATGATTTGAGGAGGAAAGATCACAACCTCCCAATGTGGGATGTAAAAGTGAAGCACCAATCTACTAGCAGCTGCTGTAGGGGTGTAAGATTCGCCAACAACCAGCACATAGAATGCTGCCAGCACAGGTTCTTTTGATTTGCTTTACAAAAGAAAGCAACGTCAAGGGGTTAAGAATCTTACTTTAATCCAAC
>CM053623.1:229443532-229458462 GCA_028646595.1 Phalanger gymnotis
TCAGCCCCCTGAACTTCAAGGCAAATAAAAACAGAAATTACAAACATCAACAGACAGACCTTGTCTGATTCAAATCACAATACATAATTATCAGAGAAGAACCAATATCTGGGTTGCTGTATTGGCAATTAAAATGGGCTCTCAGCACTTAGTTCAACCAAGTGCCCTTGAAGAGTTTGGCCTTTATTTCCTTGACCAAATTAGGAGTCCTTGGTGACCTCCTTGCCTCAAGGGAAAGCCTAGTTTACATGGATTTGAGTGACATGTTTGTGACATCAGAGGCTTTTAGACCATGTGGGTTAAGTCGCCTCTTTGTGATGATTTTAGGTCATGTGAGTGAGTTGCATGTGTGAGTCACCCTTGTCCCTGAAAAAGATATAAAACCAGGGGTTGGCTTTCTCTTTTTCGGATCTCTGACCCACAAGCAGTGGTGGTGTGTCCTTGTTATGAGCTCCTGGACTGAACTTAGATGTTGGTAACTACGAATTGTACTGGGTCTGTCTGTTGATGTTTTTAACTTGTTTGTATTTGCTCCGAAGTTAAGGATGCTGGCTTTTTCCCCTGAACTAAGTGAATGGTATTTGTATGCTGAATTAAAGTAAGCTTGCTAATCCCTTAACGTTGCTCTCCTTAGTAAAGCAGATCAAAAGAACCTGTGTGCTAGTTGTTGTTGATTTTACACCCCCCCCATAGCAGCTGCTAGCCCGATTGTTGAAACAGTTGCAAAGCTGGGGGGCAGTTGCAGCTTGCCCAGAGTCTCAACACTCCTTCCATGAGTGTGCCCCAAAAGTCAAACTCCAAGCTCCCCTCAATTATATCCTGTTCAGAGCCTTGAGAGCTCTGACCTCACCCAAGCTGGATGTGGGCAAGTTCCCCATCCCCACCATCATATCATATACAAATCAATGACACCCAATTGTCTCAGTGATGAGAAATAATACTCCAAGACAAAAAGATCCCGCTTTATCTGCCCCATTCAAACAAAGGCCAGAATCATTAAAGGCACTTAAGAGAAGAACAGCAAAAAATCTCACCTTAATTATTATAACAAAGAGAAGGCTTCACTGAAGAGGAAGCTTCTGAGCTGAGCACTGAAGGAAGTTCCATGGGGGTCCCATACTATGTGTAAGTCATACTGGTGCTTTTAGTGGTCTATGGCATCTCTGCATGCTGGCGTTCCAAAGACCTGTAATTTCATTGCTGTGCCCACCCGCACCCCCATCTACCTTCATAGACAAACTTCATGGATTGTCATGGTACAAATGTTTATCCTCTGACCCACTTTCTAGTGATGAGCCACTCCACACTTGCTCATCTGCTCCCCAAACAGCAGCCCTACAGTCATCTCCAGAGCCGAAGGCAAAACTTCACTGGCTTGGAGGATGTGTCAGAGTTCCTGTTCCCCTGCAGTGTCACATCTGTATGACTCAATTAGGTGTTTCCCCTGGACAAGTTCCTTTATCCCTCAGTTTGTTTTCTCATCTGTAGAGTAGAGATGGAAATATCTGTACTCACTACCTGTTTCATGGGGTTATTTTGGGGGATGCGTTTTACATACCTGCTGTGAATATTCATATTATAGCATTGTTTTGATTGGCTCTAGAGGAGGGAGCTAAAATGACTTGAGGAAGCATTGAAGAGGCTAATTGAAATTATAGAATGACAATGAAAAAAATTCCAAATAATTCCAATGGTCCAAAAATGTAATGGGCTTCCTGAAGAAGTAATGACATCTCCAGGACTGGAGTTTTTCAAATTCAGGCAAGATCACAGGCCATCACATTGGGAAGATTCCTGAAACATCATCCAATCCAAACCCCTTATTTTATTGATTAAGAAACTGGATCTCTGAAAAGCTGAGTGTCATTTCTAGGCAATAATTTGAGTAAGAATTTGAACCCAGATGTTTGTCCTCCAAATCCATTATACTTGCCAATCCACTATGCTATGTTTGGAGGAGGGGAGAATGCTACAGTTTGTGCGTGGTGGTGGGGATGGGTGTTTCTTGTTCAGATAAATATTGGATTAGATGCTCTCAGAGGTTTCTTCTCTCTTTGAGCTCTGGTATTTTTGTGATTTGTCTGTAGACTAGAATGACCAAAGGAGACAAACCATATGCATGTGATTGGCTCGGTGGTCCCAGGATCATCAAGTCTATTTCATTTTACAGATGAGGCAATTGCAACCTAGACAGTTTAAGTGGCTTGTTCAGGTCACAGAGATAGTAAGTACCTAAGGAAGGATTCAAACTTTCCTCACTCTAAGTCCAGTACGATATTCATTATACCACATTATCTCTGGGCATTGGAGTTAGGGTTTGCAAACGGGAAGCTTTGTAGGGGTGAACCCAAGACATTGGCTTGGGAGGAGGCAGATAGGATGATGCCCTCATGCATCATAGGGAAGGAGCAGAGAGGACTTAGAAGCTTTGTTTTGGAGGGTTAGGGCTCTGCTTGAGTTTGCCCTTTGGCTTCCATCCCACTTGCTGCTGTCTCTCTAGATTAGACTGTATAGTGGGGCACATTTGTCATGACCGCAGCCTATGTGGGAATCGCTGATAGCCAGAACTCATTCCCCAAGTTGGTTTATTTGGGTCTCAGTAGCCATGGGCACTTGTACCACATTGCTGGTCAGTTAACAGTTAGTGCATAATCTGTAATTCCCAGTTACCCCCAACATCTTCTCAACTCTCCATGAAGGATAGAATCTACTCTGAGCAGGTCCACCATTGTGTTGTGAGTCAGTCTGTGGCACCACTTCAAATCCAGATATTGATCAAAGCCTTTCCTACAGACTCCATCCTTTCCCAAGGCCATTTGAATTGGGCTGTAATATACTTACAATTTTGTATGTTTCCTAATGATTGGCTATCATTTCAATGAACATGAACATCTCAATAACTGGATTATTCTTGGGACAAGGCATCAACGGGGAAAATAAGAGCTTCATACTGAAGTGGTAAAAGCAGTAAATTACATTCATGAAAACTCAAAATGCCTGATTAGGATGAATCAACTGGGCTCCTGTTCAATCTGAGCAATAGACCATCTGCCATAGTGAAGTCCCTGCCAGTTAACCCACTTGATATGACTGTTAATAACACCACGAGTAAATATTTCATCCTGATCCTAGAGCGCTGTGAGTACGTTTCCCATTTCCACATGGGCCACCGAGCACGGAGATGTGCTCCTCACCCCCTTCCAGGGAAGACTCTACCCTAGCCAATGGATTTGGAATTCCTAGGCATAATTCCCCCAGCTTGGTTATTTTTGTGAGTCTAAGATATTTTTACTGTGCTGCAGAGAAGTCAGTGCTAATGATTACTCAGTTGAGCTGCCTGCCTTTGTCATTAACGTTGAAGTAACATCTTGCTAATGTTATGTTTAATTCCAAGAAGCCAAGTGTTGCACCTGCTCTCTTTCAATAAGGCTGGCTCGGGGGATGGTTGAGGCAGGGCCTCATCCCTTCTTCTTTGTGATGGAAATGAGCCTGTTAGGCATCTAGCAGAGGGGATGGTCCGTCAAAGAGGAGAAGCACCTTAGAGGTACTCATTTCAAACTAAAATAACATTAAATGTAAACTCCCATTCTAGGAGTCAAGAAGCAAATCGCACAAATACAGGGTGGGAGAGTTGTCCATATGATGAAGATCTGAGGATCTTAATAACTACAAATTCAATATTAGCTAGCAATGCAACCCAATGGCCATTCATTCATTTATTCAAGAACTACGACACTTACACACATAGCTTCAATGCTGACTAGAACAAGATAAGTCCTTAGAGTTTCAATGTGAGTACAGCATCAGAGATAGCTCCATGGAGGAGGTGGCATTTGAACAAAGCCTTTAAGCTACGTGGCTAGGCCAAGTGGAGTTAGGTGGAGCTGTAATGCATAGAGTACTGGGCTTGGAATCAGGAAGATTCATCTTCATGAGTTCAAATATGGCCTCAGATACTTATGACTTATGTGACGTTGGGCAAGTCACTTAATACTATTTGCCTCAGAAGTTCCTCATTTGTAAAAAAAAAATGAGCTGGAGAAGGAAATGCCAAACCACTCCAGTATCTTTGCCAAGAAAACTCCAAATGAGATCATGAAGTGTCAGATATGACTGAAATGACTGAACAACAGCAATACATTTAAGTAGAGAAGAATTTCCTCCCTCACAGAAAGAGTTGGAAATGCTCCATAGATGAAACTCCTCAATTGGCCTGTGCCAGGAAAGAGTCATTTAAGACAGAAATGGAGCATAGAGGAGTTTACTTTAGGTGTACGGACAGTGTAAGTGAATTTAGTGAGTTGCAGAAGAGAGAACCAGAAAGGGGAACAAGTAGTTCTGCTGAGGTGGAACAAAGTATACCAGAAGGACCTTATTTAGCTTTAGAGCTGGAAGGGGCCCATGAGGTCATGCAATCTGATCTCATTTTTGTAAATGTGTCACTGGAATACTAGAAATTTAAGTGACTTGTCCAAAGTCATACAGAGACTAAGTGATAGGCTTGCCATTTTAACCCAGAGCCTCTGATAGATCTAGTTGTGGAAAAGGCTGACAAAGGTTAGGGTAGAAACCACAAGGCATAGAGGAAAGCATGCTATATTTAATAATGGAAGGTGGGACAGCTAGGTGGCACAGTGGATTGAGAACTAGCCCTGGAGTCAGGAGAACCTGAGTTCAAATCCAGCCTCAGATATTTGACCCTTACTAGCTGTGTGACCCTGGGCAAGTCACTTAACTCTGATTACCTCGCCAAAAAAAAGGCATGGGTCCAATTCCATCATTGATACTTCACAGCCTTCTGACTGCAAGAAAGTCACTGACCTTTTCCGACTTTCTGTTTCCTTATTTGTAAAGTTGGTGAAATGATCCCCATGTACCACCTACCTCAAAGCATTTCTTTTTTGAGGGGCGAGGAGAAAGAGCTTTGCAAAACTTAAAGTGACACGATGTTTTACTTTGTTTTTATCTAAATCAGTAGTGTCATTTCTAGAGAATTCCAAGTGAGGAGACTCCCTCCGCCAGTGCAGATGAGCAGCTTTTTGAATGAATCTCGACAACCTAGTTCTTCTAGTCCCTTGGGGAAAGGAGAAAAGGCAAGACTGGAGACTGGCTGACCTCTAGGTGTCTATCGGTGTGTTCTCCATACTGAAGGAGGGAAAGAGATTGCTGGCCTCTCTTAGAGAGTAGTTAAGAGAAATAATTTTAAAATGTGAAAGAAATGTGTGCAAAAAATGGAGGCTGATGACAATAAACTCAAGTATGTAAGGGGAAGCTGATCATTCTTGTTCTTTAGGCAAAGATCTTGAAGCAAAACTCCTTGAGAGACAGCAGGACTGTCTCTAGAAGATAAAATTTCATTGAACTTTTGTCTGTTGCAATAATATTTTAAGTGCTATGCAGCACCACAATATCCCCATGAGATGAACAAGTGATATGGCAGAAAAGTGTAGGATTTGGAGTCAGAGGACTTGCTTGGAAAGCCCCACTGTCATTTGTTACTTGTGTGAATCTGGAAGAGTCCCTTCCCTCTATGGGGCCATACTAGGGGTTCTCCTAGATCCTCTCCGGGTCTAAATTGATGATCCAATTTATTGGTTTTACTTTATCCATTTCTAGAGCATTACTGAATCTCTCTGTCCATGGAGAGATCTTTATTTCATCAAAGTTGGACATTGTCTGGCTCTAACCAAGGAGACAGAAAGAACTTTCAGAGATCTCACAAATCAGAGGTTGGCTTCACATGTCCTATCATTCTTGAGCAACTAGCCATGTTGAAAGCACACCCTAGAGGAGTGATCTGACCAGGAAAGCTCATTCTGGACCAGCAGAGAGGTATTGTATAGAGACCTAGGTCTGAAGAACAAGATAGGGCCTGGAGCCAGAGCCTAGCACATTTGGATGGGGATGGAGGAGAGTGGAGCATACCTGATATTTCAGTGGTGTGTGGAGCTTCTGGTGAGGAAGCTCCCTTTTCCAACAAAGGCTGCCACCTACTCTTCAATGTGCAGCATTCAGGAGGTGCCTGGTGACATCGAGAGGAAAAGTGACTTGCATAGTCAGGATGAGCTAGAGGTCACACGTGGACACTCCAGCAGTCTGTCTAGTAAGCCACTGTGCCTTTTGGATGACTGATTGAGTCACATGGACATTTATGGGTATTGAGGCCCAGGAGAGCCCCTTGCTTCTTCTTGACAATGTTTCTCTCTTCCTTACCTTTCTTTCTCCAGCCCTGCACTGTGATGCACTGTGAATCTCTGGAACAATTCTACCCCTCCCCCCACCATCTGCTTGTCAGTGGGAGATTCTCCCTCTATGTAATTTTTTGCCCCTTATGGAGTCAAGTTAAGGGTTGGATGGTATCTGTTCCCCCAGCTATTTTGAGAAGCAGGGGTCTCTCGATTAGTAGTTGGCTTCTTCTATCATGGCAACGGTGCCCAGAATCAAAGTGAGCAGCTTTGGTGATTGTAGGAAGTGAGAATGAGCCAAGAAATGGTGTGGGCTGGAAACTCAGGTCCTCAGGAAGCACAGTCACCTTTGTCCAACTCAGTAGTGTAGACAATGAATCCTTAGGATTCCTGATGTGGGTTATAGGTGTGGAACACACAACAATGGGATGTTCATTATCAGAGCCTTCTTGCTTGATTGAAAATATGAACAAAGCCTTACTCTTGAGATCTGCTTTAAAGCACAACTCTATGGAATTATTGGGATGGAATATTATCCTTCAAAATCATCTAATTTGCAAATATATTTCATCACATTCTATTATTTTCTCTGGAAAGAAAGACCTATGTGTCTAAATAGCTCTTAGTATAAATGTGCTATGTCCAGTGCACTGAGAATGGGCAATGAGGGTATCACAACTATACCATACTAGGAATGGTTAAAGGAAATGGGAAATATTTTGCATGGAGAAGAAAAGACATGGTAGGCAGGGGTGGGTATAAGGTCACCAAATGACAGTCTTTGGTGTGGTGGAAAGAACAAGGAGCTTAGAGGCTAGATAGAAGTGTTAAAATTTTGGCTCAGCCAAGGATGAACAGTTGAAACTTGAAAAAGTCAGTGACCTTTTCTGAGCTCAATTTCATAATTCTCAAAAGGTAGGTAATAATACTCAGAATAACTGCCTGGTGGGTGGTGCTATTGTGGTAGGAGTGCTTGATAAACATTAAAACATTACAGAATCCAAGAATTTCAAAGTTGGAAGGGACCTTGAATATCCATATGTCCAACTCATGCATAAGCAGGAATCTTCTGGAAAGCATTCCTAACAAGTGACCACCCGTCCTTCATGTGAAGACTCTGAAGGATAGGAAAGTGCCCAACTCTGGGAGCATCTGAAGGGCTGCCACATGAAAGAAGCTGCAGACCTGTTGTGGTTGACACTGGGTGGGGGGGGGGGAGATGACAGCACTACAAACAATGGGACAAAGTTGAAGAGAGGTAGCTTTTACTCCCACTGAAAGATTCACTTCCTAAAAACCTGAGTGATCAATTGATAGGACAGGCTGTTTTGGGAGACAGTCATCTCCTCATGACAGAAAGTGATTAAGGAATATCTGGATGATCACCCATCACAGGGCTATAGGCTCATATATTGGGAGCAAGGAAGGACTTTAGCTGCTAGTCTTCTGGAGTATCTTCTTGCACAGGGAGGAAGCTTGGTCTAGATGACCTTTAAGGTCCTTTTTCTACTCCCTGGGAATAAAGGTGGTATCTTTATGCTTAATTCTTTAACATATTCCAAATCTCACCTATTTAATTATGAGTAATCATTAAGGAGGTTTCATTGCTGGAAATAAGATGGCAATGTAGAGGCAGGAACTCACCTGAACTCTCTTAACAATCTTCTCTAAACAATTTTAAAATAGTGTTTCCAATCAAATTCTGGAGTGGCAGAGCTAGCAAAAAATGGGGGGGGGGAATTTCTCGAATATATATTGAGTATAGAATTGAGTCTAATTTATAAAAATCAGAGCCACTCCCCAATTTATAAATAGTCCAATGACATAAACAGGAAGTTTTCAGGAGAAGAAATCAAAGCCATCCATAACTGTATCAAAAAACCAACACATTCTAAATCACTCTTTATTAGAGACAGGTAAACTAAAACAACTTTGAAGTTCTGCTTCCTACATATCAGAAATGACAAATGCTTGAGGTGAGGAAAAATAAATATATTAATGAATTGTTAGTAAAGTAGTGAATTGCTCCAACTATTCCAGAAATCGATCTGGAACTATGCCCCAAGGTCTTTAAAACTGTGTATACCTTTTGATACAGTAATACCACCACCAGGTCTATACTCGAAAGAGATAAAAGAAAAAGGAAATGAATCTATTTGGACCATAATATTTATAGCAATTCTTTCTGTGGTGGCAACGAATTGGAAATTGAGGGGATGCTCATGAATTGAGGAATGGGTGAACAAGCGTATGACTATGAAGAAATATTATAGTGATATAAGAAATGATGAAGGCATGGTTTTATAAAGACATGGCAAAACCTCTATGAGCTAATGGAAAGTGAAGTTAGAGGAACTGGGAGATCACTGTGCACAGTAACAGCAATGTTATAATGATGATCAACTGTGAAAGACTTGGCTACTATGATCAATAGTGATGATCCAAGATGATATGAAAGGACTCAAAAAAGTGCCATCCACCTCCAGAGAGAGAACTGGCATTGCACGTTTCTCTTGCTTTATTTTTTTTGCCTTGAAATATGTATAATTTGGAGTTATGTTTTGTATGATTTCATGTGAATAATTGACATATAATTTGCCCTCTCAGTTGGAATGAGAGAGAAAATCTAGAACTCAACATTTAAAAAGAAAAAAAGTGTTTAAATAAATAATTTTAAAATACTAAATGTGCATGCACAAAATGGCATAGCATCCAAAATCTTAAAGAAAAAGTTAAATGAGTTACAGGAGAAATATACTAGCAGGGGACTTCAACTTTCCCCTCTCGGAACTAGACAAATCTAACCATAAAATAAATAAGAAAGAAGTTAAGATGAGGAATACAATCTTAGAAATGTTAGATGGGATAGATCTTTGGAGAAAATTGAATAGCACTAGTAAGGCATATAACTTTTTTCTCAGCTGTATTTGACACCTTCACACAAACACACACACACACACACACACACACACACACACACACACACACACACACCGTGAACTGCAGCATAAAAACCTCACAATGAAATGGAGAAAAATAGAAATATTAAATGCATCCTTTTCAGGCCATAATACAATAAAATTATATTCAATAAAGGAGCATGGAAACATATATTCAAAATTAATTGGAAAGTAGGTAATAAAATTCCAAGGAATGGGTGGGTGAAAGAACACATCATAGAAATAATCCATAACTTCATTAAAGAGAATGACAACAATGAGACAAAATACCAAAATTTATGGGATGCAGCCAAAGCAGTACTTAGAGGAAAATTAATATCTCTAAAAGCTTACATCAATACAACAGAGAAAGAGCAGAGCAAGGAATTGGATGTGAAATTTTTTAAAAAAAACAAACTAGAAAAAGAATAAATTTAAAATCTCCAATCAAACCCCCAATTGTAAAACCTGTAAATCAAAGGAGAGATTAACAATGAAATTAAGCAAACCATTGAACTAATAAATAAAAGTAGAATGTGGTTTTATGAAAAACAACAACAACAAGAAGAAAATCAATAAAACATTGGTTAATTTGTTTTTTTTAAAGAAAGAAGGAAACCAAATTACCAGGATTAAAAATGCAAAGGCTGAATGCACCACCAACGAAGATGAAATTAAAGCAATTATTAGGAGCTAATAAGCCCAATTATATGCCAATAAATCTAAAAATCTAACAGTCTAAGTGAAATGGATCAATATTTACACACATATGTGTATATATATGGGATATATATGTATATATAGGTACACACATATACACATAATACATATATACATAGGTACACAAATATATACAAACATACAAACACATATATCTATATATCTATATCTACATATAGATAGGTATAGATATTTGGATTGTGTGTGTGTGTATGTAGCCCAGATTAACAGAAGAAATAAAATACTTAAATAACCCTATCTTACAAAAAAGAATTTGAACAAGCCATAAATCAGCTTTTTAAGAAAAAAAAAATCCCCAGAAGCAGATGGATTCACAACGAATTCTACGAAACATTTAAAGAACAAGTCATTCCATTACTACATAAGCAATTTGGAAAAATAAGCAAAGAAGGAATATTCCAAATTTTTTATGACACAAATATGGTGCTGATAACTAAAAAGAGCAAAAAGAGAGAGAGAGAGAGAAAAAAAAAAACAAAGACCAAGTTCCCTAAAAAGAAGATGCAAGTATTTTTAAGAAAATACTGTCAGAAGATCAGAACAACATATGACAAGGATCATATAGTATGACCAGGGGAGATTTACACCAGGAAGGCAGGACTGCTTCAAAATTAGGAAAACTGTAAACATAATTGACCATATCAATAATTAAAACAACCAAAATCATACGATTATCTCAATAGATGCAGAAAAAGCATTTGCCAAAATCCAACACTCATTCCTATTAAAAACATTGAAAGCATAGGAATAAGTGGAGCTTTCTTTAAAATGATTAGTAGTAGCTATCTAAAACCATCAGCAAGAATCATCTGTATTCAGGATAAGCTTGAAGCTTTCCCAATAAGATTAGAGATGAAGCAAGGATGCCTATTATCATCATTATTATTCAATATTGCACTAAAAATACTAGCTAAAGCATTAAGAGAAGAAAAAGAAATAAAAAGAATTAGATTAGGCAATGAGGAAGCAAAATTATTGCTCTTTTCAAATGATATGATGATATACTTAGATAAGCCTAAAGACAGCTAAAAGACTAGATCAAACAGAAAACAACTTCAGTAAAGTTTCAGGATATAAAATAAACCCACCTAAATTATTAGCATTTTTATATCTTAACAAGCAAATTCCAGCAGCAAGACATACAAAGAAAAATTTCATTTAAAATAACTATAAACAATGTAAATACTTGAGATAGTGAGATAGGCCATGACAAACCCAGGAAATATGTGATCACAATTACAAACAATTTTTTAACAAAGTTAGAACTAAAAAAAAGAGAAATATTAATTGCTTATGGGCACACCAAGCCAATATAATAAAGACAACAATTTACCTAAATTAATTTGTTTAATGCCATATCAATCAAAATACCAAAAAATTATCATAGATCTAGAAAAAAAAATAACAAAATTCATCTGGAAGAATAAAAAGTCAAAAATTTCAAGGGAATCAATTAAAAAAAATGTGGAAGAATGTGGCCTAGCCACACTAGATCTCCAACTGTATTCCAAATTAGTAATCATGAAAACAATCTTGTACTGGCTAAGAAATAGAGTGGTGGATAAGTGGAATAGGTTAGATGTACAATACACAGTAGTAAATTACCATAGTAATCTAGGGTTTGATAAAACCCAAAGAGTGAAGCTTTTAGGATGAGAAGTCACCATTCAAAAAAAATTGCTGGAAAAACTGGAAAGCAGTTTGGCAGAAATTAGATATAGACCACCATATCACACCATATACCAAGATAAGGTTGAAATGGGTACATGATTTAGAAATAAAGGGTGATAATCATAAGCCAATTAGGAGATCATGGCAAATTTTACCTTTCAGATCTATGGATAAGGGAAGAATTTATGAGCAAACAAGAGATAGAGAGCATTAAAGGACTAAAATGGATAATTTTGATTACATTAAATTAAAAAAAATGTTTTGCACAAATAACACCAAAGCAGTCAAAATTAGAAGAAAAACAGGAAAAAACAAACACAAAAACCACCCAGTTATGATATATGATTATGACAGAATAGTATTGTAACATAAGAAATAATAATCATGATGGTTTCAGGAAAGCCTGTGAAGATTTATATGAATTGATTCAAAGTGAAGTGAGCAGAAATAGGAGAACATTGTGCTCAGTAACAGCAATATTGTTCAATGATCAACTTTGAATGACTTAGGTATTTTGATTAGAAAAATAAAAAAAAAGATTTGATTACAAAGTAAATTGTCCTAGTGACTGAAAATATATGAGCAATGTTTCTGTTCTTACATATTGTATTCATCACTTATACTCCAGATGAAACTAGTTTGGGGGGGTATGAGTGGTGGTGATGGTATCTGTACCATGTACATACAAGTTCATTCTGTATTGTTACAACTTACATCTAGACAATAAACTCTGGCTTATATTCTTAAATTAGTATTTTTTTAAAGGAATAATCATTAGGTGAGTGATGAAGAGGACTCTTTTGGGCAGTTCGTTGCAGTCTAGAGATCTTTGTGGAGCCGTTCTCCCAGCTCTTGCTCCAAGTCAATAGGATCCTGGATAATATGGATGGGAAGAATAAAGGCTCTTATCATGTCAGAACACAGAAGAATTTCATTTGGATCTAAGTTAAACAATTAACCAGCACACATTTAGTAAACAATTCCTTTATAAGACAGTGGAGAAAGCACTGACCTCACCATATTCTGGTTCTGGTCCTTAGTAGCCATGTGAAACAAGGGAAGTTATAAATACTCTCTGATGCTCAGTTTTCTCATCTATAAACATGGACTTTATAGGATTGAGAGCTCGTAAGAGATAATATGGCCCAATGACATTGTTTTCCAAGATGGGAAAGTGAAGCCCAGAGAGAGACAGTCGCTTACCGAGGTGGCCCAGGTGAGAAGTAGCAAACTCAGAATCTGAACCCAGGTCCTCTGTTTCCAAGTCTACCTGGGTTTTTACACTTCCCTGTAACACTTACCCCACCCTGTTCATAAAAGTGCTATAACTTTGTGACTTTGTCAAACAGAGAGTATTACAGTAATTGGAGTCACTATTATTATTATTTACTTATGTGTCTGTGTGAATAGAAAGGAAGTAGCACACACATTGATGAAGTAAACTCATATGGCTGGTTACTCCAGACAAACAGTGCAGAGGCTTCCTAATTACATCATTCATGGTTTAGATAAGACATACTTGCTCCTCAAATATGCAGAAAACACAAAAGTGGAGGGAAAGAGAAAAACACCATCGTTAATCCTGAGTCAGGAAGGAAAACAACATCCACAAAACAAAGCTCCTCCCCTGCTTACAGCAGGCTAAATCTCATAAGATAAAATCTAATTCAGACAAATCTAGCCAACAAGAAACCCTAAGCAATCAACATTATAATGTAAAATTTCATAATAAGGTTCAAAAAATCAATGTTGCAAGTACAAGATGGGAGTGGCTCAGGTAAGCAAAAGTGTGTCTGAAAAAAAGTCTGGGAATTTTTGTATACTACAAGCTCAATATGTGTCAGTGGTGCATTATGACCAACCCAAGGACTTTTGCTTACTTCATTTAATTTAAAAGAGATGTGGCTTCTATAACCAGGTTGGTGATGATCTCACTTTCCTTTGCCCTGGGCAGGCTTGCCTAGAGCATTGTGTTGTCTTCTGGGAAGAAATATTTAGGAAGGACTCTGATGAGCTGGAAACCAGCCAAAGAAGAATGATTGAAATGTTGAAAGGACTTGATTTTATGCTCCAAAAACAGATGGTGAAGGAACCAGAAGAAGAAAACCTTTGGTGTCAGGGAGAATGTGAGAAATGCCTCGGAGGATTTGAAGGGTAGGCTCTAATGTGGAAGGCTTTCACTTTCTCTGATTGATCTCATAGGCCTAAATGAGTAGACTTTGTAGAGAGATAAGATCTAGTTTCAATTCCTGAAGATTTGATACGTTTCTTATTTAAATTTAATGTAACCACCATCTTGTCCTATATATAGCCCCAGTCAATTTTCAAAATTTGTAAAAACTTTCATGAGCTGCTGCTCAGGGACTGAAAAGATTGACAGGTGATAGACCAGATAATTGAGGTTATCAAGCTGGAGGACCTCCTCTGCTGATTTACCAGTCTGGGAAAGTGTCATTCAGGAACCATCCCACATGCAACGCAAAATGACAGGAAGCCTTGTCTGGTTAAATTAAAATTTATTATTAAAAAGTCACAAAACTATTTGAGTTTAAGGAAAATGAAGCAATTTTACTTTCAAAGGATGCTTTTGTAAAGTTCACAGCATTTGTACTTCTGAAGTTATTAAAGCTTAAATTTGAATTAAGACTTTTGGGACACTGTATAATAATACCACATTGTAAAGACTTTGAAATTTGTTAGAACTGTGTTCAATTCAATTACCAAGTAGAACTCCAGAGGACTCATGATGAAACCTGCTAACCCCACCTCTGGATGGAGAGGTAGAAGACTCAAAGTGCAGATCAAGACATGCTATAATTTTGGACATAGCCAAGTGGAGAATTTTTTTTTTTGTGAGTCAACAAGCATTTATTAAGCTCTGATTATGTGCACTGTGCTAGGTGCTAGGGGTACAAAGAAAAATAAAAAAAAGATACCTACCCTCAAGAAGCATGCATTCTAATGAGGGAAATAACATGTAAGTAACTAGATATATAAAAGATATATAGGAAATCGATTGAAGTTCATATCAAGGACATTAGCAACTGGGTCAAGATGGACTTTGAATTGAGCCTTTGTTATTATTTTTTTTAAATTATTATTTATTTATTTAATATTTTTAGTTTTCAGCATTGATTTACACAAGAGTTTGTATTACAAATTTTCTCCCCATTTCTACCCTTCCTCCCACTCCAAGATGGCACATATTCTGATTGCCCCGTTCCCCAGTCAGCCCTCCCTTCTGTCACCCCACTCATCCCCAATCCCCTTTTCCCTTACTTTCTTGTAGGGCAAGATAGATTTCTATGCCCCATTGCCTGTATATCTTATTTCCTAATTGCATGTAAAAACTTTTTTTTTCAACATCTGCTTTTAAAACTTTGAGTTCCAAATC
>CM053623.1:229458962-229475378 GCA_028646595.1 Phalanger gymnotis
GCTAGCAGCTGCTGAGAGGGTGTAAAACCAACAACAACCAGCTCACAGAATGCTGCAAGCCCAGGTCCTTTTGATCTGCTTTATTAAGGAAAGCAACGTTAAAGGGTTAACAATCTTACTTTAATCCAGCATACAAATATCATTTACTTAGTTCAGGGGGAAAAAGCCAGCACCCTGAATTACAACCCAAATATAATTCGTAGTTATCAACATTTGAGTGTTCAGCCAGGGAGCTCATTACAATGGCTGGCCCAGTCACACGCTACCTGTGCTGTGGCTCAGAGCTCCAAGAGAGAATGCCAGCCTCTACACTTATATATCCTGTTCAGGCCCCCAAGGGCCCAGACCTCACCCAGGCTGGGTGTGGAAAAGTTCCCCATCCCCAATATCACATCAGATACAAATCAATGACTCCCATTTGTCTCAGTCCTGAGAAATACAAAAACATCCCACTTTATCTGCCCCATTCAAATAAAGGCCAGAATCATTAAAGGTCAACAACAAAAAGTCCCACCTTAATTACTATTACATTGTCCACCCTTTCCAGGATCTATGGACTAACAATATCTAAATTAAATGGCCATGGATCACAGAACAAAATAGAAACATTATACATTGCAATCACATTCAGGGAAATACAACAAAATATATCATTCCCAGCAAAGCAAAACATATCATTCAGTGCCATTCCCAAGTATTTGTTTACAATTCAAATGTCCACCCCTAGGTCCCAGCAAGTTAATCTCTTTAAGCAGTACAGAATGTCCAAGCAAAGCTTTTCTTGAGTTTCCTCCCCAGCAGTTGCAGGCTTCCTGCTGCTACCCTCAGATACCAGCATGCTTTAATTAGCAAAGTCCCAAGACAAATTCCAAATTGAGTTCTCTTGGAGATGTGTTCTTCTCCCCACACTGCTCCAGCACCCTGGTTCTTAGTCTTGGGGGGCAGCTGGGCAACAAAGCCAACAGGGTAGGGTCCCTGGGGGTCCATGGCACTTCGCCCACCCCACCATAGACAAATCCATCCCTCCTTCTTGGGTCTCAAACATTCCCAGAGGAAGGCAGGAAAGAGACACACTCAGAGCCTCGCTGCAAAGTTTCCATCTTGCCCCAGGGCTGAACTCCAAGCCCCTGGGTTCCTAGTTGGCCAGCTCTGGCACTCCGTGCATGGCTTCTGCTGGAATCCCGATGCAGGTGGTTCCACACCTTTGTGCTCACCTCACCAAAGTCAGCTAGAAAGCAGCTCACCACTTGGAGGGAGTCTTCTGCTCTGTCTGGGTCAATATGTTGGCAGCCACTGTCCCCTTCCTCCTTCTCCTCACCAGATGTTCCTGCCTAATCTTCATGCATACCATCCTTTGCTTTTCTCTGAAGACAGTTGGAAGGCATTTCCCTGCTCCTGTTCCAAAACTCTGCATACAATGCCATCTCAAAACATTCACCCTTTCAGCACAGTCCTCCTGAGCCAGGTTTATCAGCTCAAACCCTTGCTCCAGCCATCCAACCCTCCCCCATTCCTCAGCTCGTTCTCCTCCCACAGCCTCTGCTCTGGCCTCTCACCTCCAGAGTGCTATTGGGGTAAGGAGAGGGAAGGAGAGGCTATCTCCCGGAGCCCCTGCTCTGGGTTCCTGGGAAACCACTCCCATCTTTGCCACTTGGCTGTTCTCCTTCAGGCCTCTGGTGCTCCACAGAACCTTAGTCACCACAAGTACAAAGAGCAATCCAAAAACTGGGAAACATTCAGCCACTCCAGTGCCATAATGCCATAATTTCCTTTTAAAATGCCATAATTTCCTTTTAAAATGCAGATCCTGCTCGTGATGCTATTTGTTTCAACTATCCAGCTAGCAGCTGCTGTGAGGGTGTAAAACCAACAACAACCAGCTCACAAAATGCTGCAAGCCCAGGTCCTTTTGATCTGCTTTATTAAGGAAAGCAATGTTAAAGGGTTAACAATCTTAATTTAATACAGCACACAAATATCATTTACTTAGCTCAGGGGGAAAAAAAAAACAGTGCCCTGAATTACTGACCAAATACAATTGGTAGTTATCAACATCTGAGTATTCATCCAGGGAGCTCAGTATGCTCTTTCCTCCTAAGGTCAAATCTGATGAGAGCAAGACATTCCCCCTCATCTGCTGCCTCTTCCCTTCCAACAAACTGCTTTTACTTGCCATTTTTATGTGAGATAATTTACCCCATTCTATCTCTCCTTTTCTCTCTCTCTCTCTCAATATATTTGTCTCTCATCCCTTAATTTGATTTTATTTTTTAAGATATCATCCCTCCATATTCAACCCAACCTTGCCCCCCCTCTGTATATATGTATACATATATATGCTATATATGCATATTCCCTTCAGCTACCCTAACACTGTGGTCTCATGAATTATGCACATCATCTTTCCATGTAGGAATGCAAACAAAACAGTTCAACTTTAGTAAGTCCCTTATGATTTCTCTTGTTTACCTTTTCATGCTTCTCTTGATTCTTGTGTTTGAAAGTCAAATTTTCTATTCAGCTCTGGTCTTTTCACTGAGAAAGCTTGAAAGTCCTCTATTTTATTGAAAATCTACATTTTGCCTTGGAGCATGAGACTCAGTTTTGCTGGGTAGGTGATTCTTGCTTTTAATCCTAGCTCCATTGACCTCCAGAATATCATATTCCAAGCCCTTCTATCCCTTAATGTACAAGCTACTAGATCTTGTGTTATCCTGATTGTGTTTCCACAATACTCAAGTTGTGTCCTTCTGGCTGCTTGCAGTATTTTCTTCTTGATCTGGGAGCTCTGGAATTTGGAGACAATATTCCTAGGAGTTTTCTTTTTGGGATCTTTTCCAGGAGGCGATTGGTAGATCCTTTCAATTTCTATTTTATCCTCTGGCTCTAGAATATTAGGACAATTCTCCTTGATAATTTCTTGAAATATGAGAGCTAGGCTCTCTTTTTTGATCATGGATTTCAGGTAGTCCAATAATTTTTAAATTCTCTCTCCTGGATCTATTTTCCAGGTCAGTGATTTTTCCAAAGAGATATTTCACATTGTTTTCCATTTTTTTCATTCCATTGTTTCTCTTTTATAATATCTTGATTTCTCATCAAGTCACTAGCTTCCACTTGCTCCAACCTAATTTTTAAGGTAGTATTCTCTTCAGTGGTCTTTTGACCTCCTTTTCCATTTGACTAATTCTGCCTTTCAAGGCATTCTTCTCCTCATTGGCTTTTTGGAGCTCTTTTGCCATTTGAGTTAATCTATTTTTAAGGTGTTATTTTCTTCAGCATTTTTTGGGTCTCCTTTAGCAAGTCATTGACCTGTTTTTCATAGTTTTCTCACATCACTCTCATTTCTCCTCCCAATTTTTCTTCTACTTCTCTAACTTGCTTTTCCAAATCCTTTTTGAGGTCTTTCATGGCCTGAGACAAGTTCATATTTTTCTTGGGGATTTTTAATGTAGGCTCTTTGACTTTGTTGACTTCTTCTGGCTGTATGTTTTGGTCTTCTTCGTCACCAAAGAAAGATTCCAAAGTCTGAATCTGAATCTGAGTGCATATTTGCTGCCTGTTCATGTTCCCAGCCAACTACTTGACCCTTGAGCTTTTTGTTGGGGTATGACTGCTTGTAGAGTACCTTGTCCCAAGCTTGAGGGGCTGCACTGTTGTTTTCAGAGCTATTCTACACAGCAAGCTCTGCCACAGCATTGCTCCTTCTCCCCCAGGTCTACCAACCCAGACCGTGACTCAGATCTAAGCAGGCTCTACACTCCTGCTCTGATCCACCACTTAATTCCTCCCTGGGGTGGGAAGCAACTGCAGCTGTGGCTCTGGAAGAATCCCCAGGGCTACACCACCTCATCTGCCCCTGGGGCTATGGAAGACCACGAATTCCTTTCACTCTGTCCTCAAAGTTTTTCCCACTAACCTTCTCTGTTGTCTTCGGTGTTTGTGGGTTGAGAAGTCTGGTAAGTGCCACAGCTCATTGATTCAGGATGCTGGGGCCTGTTCTTCCCAACTCCTGGTCTGGTTGGTCCAGGCGCAGCCCATTCTGGGCTCTGCTCCCTTCCTCTCCCAGCTACATGTGATAGACCCTACCTGGTAACCATCCAGGTAGTTCTGGGCTAAAGCCCTGCTTCCCTCTGCTATTTTGTTGGTTCTTCAGTTCTGGAGTTTGTTCAGAGCCATTTTTATAGGTGTTTGGAGGGTCCTGGGGAAGAACTTTAGGCAAGTCCCTGCTTTCCAGCCACCATCTTGGCTCTGCTCCCCGAGAATTTGTTTTGCTTGATGATATGTTTCAAATGGGAAAGTTGTTTTTTATTTCCCAATGGGGCTGTTTGTTAGGAAGATGGAAGAGGGAAAGAAGACAGATTTTTATTGTTTGAAAACAATCAAAATTTAATCAGTGAATAATTAGAGCGATCCCAAAGTGTCATGGAATGAGTCAGGAGTTCATGCATTTCTTGTCTTTAGAGGTTTTCAGGTGCAGCCTGCATGATCCCTGGTCCAAGGTATCACACCAGCCAGTGACAAGATTGGGCTCAATTCAGATTTTTTAGCACCTTGGGGATTTATTAAAAGTTTTTCATAATAATTGCTGTTGTGGTTCAATTGTCCAGTTGTGCCTGACTCTTTGGGACCTCATGGATTCCAGCACACCAGCCCATCTTTCTTCCACTGGCTCTTGAAGTCTATCTAAGCTCATATTCATTGCTTCCACAATACTTTCCATCTCATCCTCTGCTGCCCCCTCTTCCTGTTTTCTTCAATCTTTCCCAACACCATGGTCTTTTCCAAGACTTTTTTTGCCTATTAAGATGCCTCTCCCTTTCCCAATTACACAGCTGTTAGCCTGAAGCTTTTACCTGTGCTTCAGCTGAAACATTATACCTTAATAGACTGAATGTTGAAGCAGATATGAGATGCTAACTGTCTTCTATTAAATCAGACATCGAAAAAAATTACAAATGTATGTACGTATATATGTGTATGTATACCTATAGCCATAAATGTGCACGTATGCACATACATATGCATATATTTGTGTATATTACAATGTCATTGCTCTCACTTTTTTGTTTTGGAAAATGTAGTTATTTTTTCATAAAAATCTATTATGTGTGTTAACATGCAATGGGTTTTATACTGTTATATTAAAATTAATTTATAAAACATAATTTTTTTCCATTTTAATTTCTAATATTGTAGAGATAAAAGTGACCTTAGTGGTCATTTAGTCCAACTTAATAATTTTAAAGCTTAGGAAACTGAGGCCTAAAGAAGAATTGCTAAGTAACAAAGCAGGGAATCAAACCCAAGAGACCTCTGACCCCCCAGTCTATTTTTTTTTTTGTTCTGGAGTTACACAATTGGAAGAGCAGCATCTTTAGGGTGAGAGAACCTAGGTTTGAGTCCCATTTACACATCTTCCTACCGGAGCAATCTTAGCCAAATCACTTGGTTTCTCTGGGTATCAAGTTCCTCATCTAAAAGTAAAGAATTGGTCCAGATGGTCCTTAAAAGCCCTTCCAGCTCAAATCCACTTTTTCTGTGATCTCCATATCATGCTGGTACCCTTCCCCATCCCCCCAAAAAAGCAGTCGTCCTTCCCAAAGGCCCAGGGAAAAATGCTCACCGTAACCATTTCTAATTTTGTTACATCTTGGTCACTCCACACTCTCTGGCCCAATCCAGTTGCAGTGCAGACTGGATCTGTCTTCTCACTGAAGTAGCCTTACTATTCCCAAGGCTGACAAGCCCAGTTCAAGTGCAATATTTGTTAATACAGTGATAATTGTTTGGGCCATCTTCAGAGAAGCATCTGCCAGACTCACCAGGAGCTAAACATGTTGAGCCCACATTGTGACAAGTCCCCCTGCTGTTTACTTGGGATGTAATACAAACAGGCTACAGGATGGTCTTTGAAAGATTTATGTGCTAGGAAGTGGGCTTGGGATTGGAGATACATGCCATTTGGTGAATTCCATCTTAACTTCTGGGTTAAAAAATGATAACTTGGATTTAGAGTACCTTAGATCTTCCCAAGCATTTCTTTGTCACAATTCTGAGTGGGGAAAGCAAAGGAGATGTGGAAGAGCTTGGCTGGAACCATAGTTTTGCTAAAATCTGCTTCTTGGCAAAGACCTCCATTGTTCCTAGTTTTGCCCTGTGGGGTTAACCATTAACTCGTCTAGTTCCTCTTTCCTACGATAGATCAGATTCAAATACGTATCCTGTTTTCATGCCTTTTGTGCTCCAGACTAAATAATCCTAACTTCTTTAATGAATACTCATGTCATGGTCCCAATCCCTTCTCCTTATCACCACCACCATCATCCTGGTCTCCCTCTTCTCCACCTACTCTGACTCATCAATGGTTTTTTCTAAATGTGCCACCCAGAACAGAACTTAATTCTGCTTATAGGTTCGGACCAGGGTAGAGAATGGTGGAACTATTGTCTCCCCTTTGTCTCTCCAAAATGAGAGTAGTTTCTGTAGTGATGCAGAGGTCATCCTATCCACACCTACTCATGACTTCTGCCTGTTATAAATCTTCTGTTGGGTGAGGGGGGTGGGGTGGGGAGGTAAGGATAGAGAGCAGGAGGAGTGGAAGACAACATGTGAGAGTCCTTTCTCTCATGCCCTTGGCTTGCATTGAATATCAGTGAACTACACAAGGACTACCCATACCTTGTCCCTTGTTTGTACTACAGCTCTTTTAAAGTATTGAAATTAAAGTATTTAAAGATTGAATTAGTTTTGGTAAATGGTTAAATAAATTGTGGTCCATTGACGTAATTGCATTATAAAAAAACAATTTATGTGGACAATTACATGGAATGCAAAGAAATCTGCAAAGACCATCATGAAATAATGTGAGGAGAGAGGAGGAGCAGAACCATAAGAGCAGAACATAGAATAATAATGGTCATATGAGGAAATGTGTCCATGGAGTGATGGAGAAAAAAATCTAGATAGGAGCTTAGAGAGTGGAAGTAAAATAAACAAACAAACCCCAAATACTGGAGCATTTGAAGCTCTGCAAATAATGAATTGAATGTAAATAATTGCCAAATGCATGTTTTTATTTGCATGTATATTTAATGCTATTAATAATAAAACTTTTTAGGGAGATCTAGGTGGCAAAGTGAGTAGAGCAATGGCCTTGGAGTCAGGAGGACCTGAGATCAAATTCGGCCTCAGATACTTGACACATGTACTAGCTCCTTGACCTTGGGCAAATCCTTAATCATAATTGCCCTGCCCCCCCCAAAAGACAAACAAATAATAAAACTTTTAATTTTTTACATTATATTAACTTTCTTGGTGGCTATATCATAGTGTTAATTCAAATTAAGCTCCTATTAACTCCTCCATCTTCACTTTTAATATAGTTTTTCTTTTTAATTATGAACTTAACCATAATGAACCTTTCAATATCTAAAGAGCAGGAAAGAGGATTTTATATGAATGCATGTGCAATATATCTCATATTACATATGACTTTTCTGCATATGAGACTTCATATTGCATGAGACTTCTGCCACGTATTTAATACTACAGTAACAAGACTGCCCTTCTTGCTTTTGTCCTGATCTCAATTCCCTTCTGCTCCCACCTGTATTATTTTAATGTCTACTATGACTTTCCTCCACTCCCCCCAACCCCTCCCCACATTTTTATCACATTCACTGTTGTCTCACCCCATTCTGTGTTTGTAAAATTGATATTTTAAAGCAAATCCAAGATTTTATTCCTACAAAGCATCATTTTAATGGATTCAATTCATTAGCCCAGCCTATAAAAGGCTTTATAAATTTGAAAGTGTTTTATACTTTAGCTATCATAAAATATTCTTATTATCTCGTTTCAACCTCAAAGCAATGCCAGGGCTAGAATTTCCCCTCCCCCACATCTGTTTTTACAGAAGAGGAGACTGAGAACCCCCAAAGGCAAGGAAACTTAGGAGAGGTCTGATAGCCCATTAATGAAGGAGCTGGTGTTGGAACTCAGATCCCTGGAGTCCTAGACTAGAGCTCTGTGGGTTATATAAAGCTGTCTTTTAAAAACTTGTAATTACTATCAGTTTAAAAATCACTTGAGGTGTAAACCTCGGTCTCACTGCTTCCACCAGCTTGTCCTCTCCATGGCTTGTTCTCCAGTCTAACTGACCCTGCTGCAGCACAGCTGTCCTTATGTCCTAGGTTACCAGCTGTCTCTTAAACTGTTTCCAAAGCCTTCTTTCTTCAGGGAGCCTGCTCTCCTTTCTGGTCTCCTTTCCTTTATTTAGACCTAATAGTTATTGGCACAACAATGGGCTAGCCCGGGGCTTATCACATAAATACTCACTCAATTGACTGGAATTGAATATTGGCCTTGATTAAAAGACTCTCCTCAGAGAATTCTGCTCCAAAAGTCAATTTAGCTCCTTCCACTTCCCTTGCTTTTTTTTTCCTTTGGTATATTTTCCACTTCTTCCTTTTTTCAGATGGTCAGGATTACTATGGGAAGGGAGCTCAAAGGCATGGATTCCTGCTTTACTTCTGCACTTCATTCATATCTTATGTTTATAGGTGTGTAACCTAGACTGAGCCTCAGTTATCTTATCTGCAAGTGCTTTAAAACCTCTAAATATGGGTGCCTAATTTGTCAAGGCATCATAATATAGTGATAAGTGTGTCAGATTTGGAGTCAAAGGCCTTGGCTTCAATTTTGGATCTCCAAACACTAATGTGTTCTTGCATTAGCCAGCTACGTTCTCTGGGTCTCAGGTTCCTTACATGTGAAATGACTGGAAATTGACTGGGACAGATGTTGTCTGTTCTTTCCACTCTAAATCAGTGATCTTTATTCTCCAAAGTGTTAGAATTTTTTCCTCCCCAATGATTTTACATGATTTTTTATTGACTTAGTGTTAAAATTAGAACTAGAAAGAACCACAGTGGTCATCAAATCCAAGCCACACACCTCCCCTTTGTACCTCCCACATGGTTCACCACTGACCCAATGAATAAATATTTTCCATGTTTGTGGAATGGGTTGAATTCTAAATGTTGGTGAGTCTCTATAGGTTCAACACCCCTTTTGCTATGTCATTTACATTCTGTGCAATAACAAGAGTTTCCATACTGATAAATCATTGGGAGTTTTTAAGTGTTTACCTATAACAATTCTGTGAGGGAGAAAACAGAAGTATTCTTAGCCTTATTTCACACGTCAGCAAACTATGGATGGGAATAGTGAAATGACTTGGGGCATACAGCTAGGGAGTGGCAGAGATGGGACTTGAACCCAAACCCTTGGGCTCCACACATCCTCTACCCTTCCATAATCATAGATTTGAATTTTGACCCAGTCTATATGTGATTAATCCCAGATGGCAAGATTTAAATGAATGAAGTTTTAACAGAGCACCTGATTGGAGAACTATTTCAAGACATCATGGTTGAGAGATCAAGAGTTACTGGTGTCATAATGATTTCGTTTTACAGATGAGAAAACTGAGGCTCATTTTCATTAGGTTTTCTATGACAGAGCAAGCTCCAAGTAGAGCCATAAACAAATGCCTTGCTCCTGTTTACTTGAAATATATCTTAACCAGCTCTCGATTTATCCAAGATACAATCATCTCCTCTGCCTTTGGGGGTCAACAGTGTATGCACAACATCTGCTTATTATCTCTCTTCTTTTGCTTTCATGGCCCCATCCCCACTACGCCCACTAAAATGTTTCAGTGTGTGTGCACATGTGTGTGCATGTGTGTGTGCATGCATGTGTGTGTGCATGCATGTGTGTGGGCACACCTCAGGTGACTCTGAGCTGCCTTTTGTAATAGAAGCCTGTACTATCCCTTTATCTTGTGCAAGGTGTTTGTAACTCATGCTTAAGCTGCGATCTCAAGGCAAATGTTCAAATGAGACTCAACATTTGTCAGGTTGAATTCATAAAGCATCGAGGACATTTGGGCAGCAAACCCCAACAGTGGCAACCTTTATGTCAGGCCATTCTTTCTCCCTCCCCCCTCTCTCCATCTTGACACCCAAGGACCAGGGTGTAATTTCGTTGGGCTTCTCCTTATGCTGCCACCCAGAGAAACCCTGGGAACAAAAATATCTGGCTCATGTTACCATCCCATGTGGAGCCTCTGGCACCCCTGCAAGCACACAGGATAACAACACATCAAAGAGAGGACAGCATTTAGTGAACTTAATAACCACAAAGTCACCAGTTTCCTGCTCAAGAACCTTGACTAGCATGAAAACCTTGCAGCCCTTTCTGTAGAGTGGCCAGAAACCTTCTATATCCTAGTGGGACTCACTTTTTCTTGGTACTGCATGATTCACTGCACTAGTGAAGGGTTAGGTCAAATAGTTCCTTGTTCTGTGGCTCCCTGTTGCACTGAACTCTCCCATATCCAAAGGGGCCAGGTTGCTGGGTCTGCTCCTCCCTCTTCTGGCTCTGTGTTGTATGGTTCCCCTAGCATATATTGTTCTCTGTTGAGACGACCTCCCCTGCATTAGCAAGGGTAATCTCCTCAATTTTGCTCCTACCTATTGTACCTCTCGTGCTGTTTTGGCATCTTTATCTTCCTCTGGCTCCTTAGGGGATCCTACTGCCCCATAGGAGCCATGAGGATATGTAGGCCTGTGGCCTGACATCTATCTGGAAACTGCTCTGGTAATCCTCTGTAAATGAGAAGCTAGGCAGGCAGCTGCATGTCTGATAAAAACTATGAGGAATACATAAATCTTGTGTTCCAGGTCACCAGGAGGACTCTCCATTTCGTCCGTGCTGAATATTTGCTTGGGATATTATTCAAGATTAACGGCATGCACATCATCCTTGCCTTCTTGTGTGGGTACATTGGACTACCAGGGTAATCTGAAAAAAAAAAAGAATTTGATGGCAGTATGAGATGTCAGTATGCCTTCCCTCCCCCAATGACATTACACTTAATTACTTAGTATTTATTTGTATTGGTTCTCTTGGATTTTATTCTGGAAATAGAAAGTCCTTGTTTCTCTGCTTAACTCCCTCAATGGAATGTATGCTCCTTGAGGGTAAGAATTGTTTCATTCTTTGTATTTGTATTCCCTTTGCATAGCAGTGTATATCACATAGTAGATGCATAATAAATGCTGCTTGATTGATTAAAGCATTGCTCTCTACTTAGACTGAATGGCTGTGGAGACCATTCTGGGCATTCTGGAAGTTTCACGGCCTGACTGCCACTGTTCAGGGGAAGTCATGGTCTCCATCTGGCAAAAGAAGAAGGGAGACTAGGGAAGAACAAGGATAATGAGCTCAAAAAACTCCCAATGCTACCTATTCCTTACATGGCTATTGAAGGCTAAGCCAGCTAGCTTGAGCTTTTTCTGAATTCTTCCAGTGAAACTATTGGGAACCAGCAGATCTGAGTAAATATCATCTGGATTCTCGATCTAACAATGGGATATGTGACTCACCATGAGGGGAGACTTTAGAATGAGTGGAGCTATGATGAAATTGTATGGGATGACTTAATAGGTAGTGAGTCTTCCATCAGTGGAGGGATTTGATCAAAGGCTACATAGCCAATAGTCTGGAATATTTTAGAGGAAGGTCTTATTTAGCCATCAGCGGCACTGAATATTCTTTGATTCCCAGGAATCAAATTCAATCAAATTCAACTCTCTCTTCATGATGCCCCATGTGGGCAGTCTCTTAATGACACTGAGAATGGATTCTCCACACTTCGGTAGTCTGAATCATGAGTTGGCCATAGGCATTGAATTTTAATTCTTTCATGAGAATATCTGAGCAGAGAGAAATCAGAGAAAAATCAATAAAGCCATCTAGCATGTCTTGTACCTGAGTAGAAACCCCCTTGTCAGCATATCTAATAAATCGTCCTCCAGCCGCCACTTGAAGACTTCCAGGAAGATCAAGTCTACCATGTCCTGAAGTAGCCTCTTCCGTTAGTGGACAGTTCTCATTAAAAACAAAAACAAAAACAAAAAAAAAACTGCTCCTTTATCTAAAACTTAGAACTGTCTCTTAAAAACTTCCATTGCTGCAAGATCTTCACCTGAGTTGAGCCAATAATCCCCATTCCCCAAGATAGCTCTCCAAATGCTCCAAGAAAACCATTGTGCCCTAAATAGCTGCTCCAAGTTAAAAGACATGTGAAAGTTCTTGAATAGCTTCTTGTGTGCTGTAGTCTCCAGTCTTCTCAACATCCTGTTCACACATCCTTGGGCACACAAGTTTTGATCCTCTCCGTCCCCAAATATCATGCCTATAACTGAAGACAACATTATCAATATTATCTAAGGCAGATCATAGTGAGACCCTCACTTGCTTTATTCTAAATAATGTCTCATCCTTCAGTCTCCATTGCAATTATCTTTCTTGATTGCCCTTCCACACTTACGATGCACATTCCTCAGATCCTATTTGAAAGACAATTCATTGCTTTGCTTCTTCATTCTTTCATTTTTCAATGATCTCACTGACAATGACTATTCAAAATCACAGAACTTTGCATTTGGAAGGGACCTTGAAGATTATCAAGTCCAGATTGCTCATGGGACAAAAAAATAAACTGAAGTCCAGAGAGAAGGATTGTCTTTCCCGAGGTCATCTTAGTGTTAATGGTTATCCTACATCTCAAACCTAAACCTGTGGACTTGGAACTCAAGATTATTCCCACCACATGCCACTTCTATCCTAAAAGTCAATTTTTAAGGTTTTTTTTAAACTAGGTTATAGCAATTGGTTTTGTTATATTTTTATGTGTTCTTCAATGCAATTGGTTTTTCTATTCCTATGTATTTAAAAACATTATTCTTGAAAGAGATTCATAGACTTTGCCATAGACTGCCAAAGAGGGCTATGACACAAAAGGTTAAAAACCCCTAATTTAAAACAACAATAATGAGTCAAATGTAATAATAGAGATTCACAGTTTTGTTCTTTGTCTACAGAAATGTTCTCGTTTTTCGATGTTCCTCAAGTTCATGATAAAAAGAAAAAAAAATAAAAGTAAGTTCTACTTTCCATTTGAGTCACATTTGATTTCAGAGATGTAGTAATTAAATAAATAATTTTAACTTGTCTCTCCAATATGTTGGCTTTAATTCTCCTCCTTGCTCCTTAGCCTTATAGTCTGAATTGGACACCCTGGATTTGCTCTTATGACCCACAGATGGTATGAAACATTAACCAGAACCTTTCTCTGGGTAGGAATTGTATGAGGTTATATCAGTGATCCCCTCTGGAGAGGAATAGGGGCCTATATTCTAATAGAAACATACAAGGTGTGGGAGACCCAAGAGTGACTGGAGAAAACTATCATATGAGTTGGCTATAGCATGTTTGTGACAATTCATGTGAAAGACATCACCCAGAATTCAGATGACTCGAAAAGGAGGTAGGCAGGTCAAGCAGCAGTGTGATACCTATTTTAGTGGGCAGGAAGTTTGAGTGTTGTATATAACCGGAACTAATGAAAAGACCACCAAATGAGGCCTTTAGCATGGGATCAGGGCTTGCAATGGATCCTCTATGGAGACTTCATGGAAGGACATGGAGAAGAATTGCACAGATGGACAGGCATGGATAGATTGTGATAGGCATTGGCAAGATGACCCATGTAAATGAGGTCTCAGATCCATTTACATGTTAAAGTACAATGTGCCTATATAACAAACATATAAACCAGAAAGGCCTTTGGGTAAGCACTTTCCTCAGGGTAAGATTCAGTGTGAATCTAGGGAAAGAGGTGGTATTCTTTCTGAGGCTGAAAGATGTGAGTTGAGCTAGGTGAGTTCAGGTGGTACTACTTTTGTCCTAACCTGAAGTGGCAACAGGAACCAGGAGAGTGATGACAGGGGTGCAGCTGAAGGAATGTATTCTGGGTATTCTTCCAATGAAAGACATTAATAAGTCACATGTTTAACATCCTGTAAACTTGATAAAACATTTTAATTATGACAACTTGGAACAGGTGATATAAATAAGATGATACCCATTTACATTTATGGAAATTGAGGTTCAGAGAGGGAAAACTAAGGTGATGGTCATATGTAAAAGGGAAAAGATAATGGAAGTAAGAAAAGGTTTAAAGTAGAACTGACAAGTGTTGGCAACTGATGGGATCTGTGTATGCTTGAGAGGCAAGGATGACTCCAAGATTGAGAAAGTGGGTGCCCTCAACAAAAACAGCAATGCTTTGAAAAGGGATGAACTTAGAAGGAAGTTATACATGGTGGGGGAAGAGGTGACTGTGAATAACCACATTTCACAGTTTTATATAGAATAACTTTAAAAATTCAGATATTGATGTTTTATTGTGTTATTTAATAATTAAATTTATTGACATATACTAAAACTTACAACATTTTACAACTTGGGGGAGACCTTTTAATATGCAATATATGCTTCTTTTGTGCAATTACTTCTTTTTTCTGTCTTAACATCGAATTCACAAGATTTTTGACACATTTTCTAAGTATTTAGTGTGAAATCATACTTTAATCACATTGAGTATTAAGAGCTTTTTATTAACTTCTTAACAATTTGCTTAAAAGCAGACTGGAAGAATAGGCTTGGGAAAACATATCATGTTTCATTTTGATGATGTTTAGTTTAAGATGAGCACACACAGCACACACATACAGCAGGCAGATAGTTGGGTTGGTGGTGAGAAGCTAGATTAGGACAGAGTTTATAGATGGAGTGGGGGAGGTGTCTTCAATAAGAGTTAGTCAAAGTGACAATGTCAGCAAGGAAGAGCATACTCAGAGAGAAAAGAAAAGGAAAAACCTAGGAGGAAACACATACAAAGAGAGGAAGAAAATCTAGCCACACCCCACCCCACCCCAAACAAACAAACAAACAACTTAGTAAGGAATGATATTAATGATGAAAAAAAAAAAAGAGCAGGATTAGAAAAGCCATGGGAAATGAGCCAGAGAGCCGAAAGAGGTAAGCATGGTCAAATGCTCCAGAGGGATCAAGAAGGGTGAGACCTGAGAAAAAGCCCTTGGTTTAACAGTTAAGAAATCACTGGTGACTTTGGAAAGGAAAATGCTATTAGAGTCATTGAGTCAGAAGTCAGATTGACAGAGAAAGAAGTGATTGGAAAGAGAGGAAGTAGAGGCCAAGTACATAGATAATACTGTCTAGGGGTTTGGTTGTAAAAGGCAGAAGCAGAAGATGTTGGCTTAATGTAGTGACAAGGTCAGTTGAAAGATTTTTGTTTTGTTTTAATTTTTGTTTCTGATTTGTTCACATTTGCAGGCAGCAAGGAAGAAGCTAATAAAACAAAAGGCCTGAAAGATTTTTCAGAGAGAGAGAGGGAGAGAGAGAGAGAGAGAGAGAGGAGAGACAGAGACAAAGAGACAGTGACAGAGAGAGACACAGAAACAGGGACACAAAGCTAGAGAGAGAGAGAGAGACAGAGATAGAGAGAGAGAGAGAGAGAGAGAGAGAGAGAGAGAGAGAGAGAGAGAGAGATGAGGTGAAAAGATCCTGTAAGAGGCAGATGGGAATGGGATCAAGGCTACATAAAGAAGGGATGGCTTTGGGAAAGAAAAGGGCCATCCACATGCCAGAGGTTGGGGAATTATGCAAAACTGCTCTGGGGTTGGAGTAGAGGACAAAAAAAAATTATGACAGACAACTCTTTTTTTTTTCCAGAAAATACTTTGCTGGGGTGGGGTGGAGGTTGGGGCAGCATTGATAATACAGTGTAGGGAGTCTGAGCATGAACCAGAACATGGAGAATAGCCATCGTGAAAAGTGTCTTTGGTAGCCCGTTAGCCAGGCATAACTACAGTCTCCCATTCCTTTGCTCAGTTGATTGCTTCTTGCCAGGACAGGAATGACTCGGTGATTGGCTGGTTGAGATCACTACATCACTGGCTGGACTTTGAATCCCTTTGTTTTCTAATTGTTTTATTTGCCAACACACTGAATGCCTCTGCCATAGCGGAGAGCATTCTTCTTCCTCTTTTCATCACTCTTTGCAACCCTTCCACAATACTCATGTTGTGAAAGACTAACTATATTTTGCTTCTTCCTAACTTATCCCCCTTTATTGAGTTTTCTCCCTTGACCCTGTCTCTTTTCAAAAGTGTTTGTTTTTGATTATCTTCATCCCCATCTGCCCTCCCTTCCATCATCCCCCCCCCCTTTTTTTTTTTATCTTCCTCCTTCTTTCCTGTGGGGCCAGAAGCAACTGCAGCCTAGTTCTAAAGCTGCCCCACCTCTGCTGCCCCAGGGGCAAATGGCCGGAACCGCAAACTCAGTCACACAGCTTTTCCCACTAACCTTCTCTGCTGTCTTTGCTCTTTGTGGGTTGAGAGGTCTGGTACATGCCACAGCTGGGTATTTCGGGATGCCAGGGCACTTTCCGCTCGTCTCCTGGTCTGGTAGGTCTGC